>VZTD01001488.1:671213-772737 GCA_013397725.1 Rhagologus leucostigma | reverse complement strand
CGGCACCGCCGAGCGGCCGGGCCCGCCCCGCTCCGCCCCCGCGCCCTCAGCGCGGCCGCGCTCAGCCGGGCGGCGTGGATAAAGAAACGCAATAAAAAACATGGGAGATTTACCGTGGCTTCGTCTCGGTTTAGAGAAAAGGAGTTACAACGCGAAAACGAGTTACAACGGGGCAAAAAAATTACGTAGTTTGGTAACGGCAAAATAACTGGGATGGAATTGGTGAGTTCCTTCTCCCCGGTGAGAAGAAACTCGGTAGCATTTAGATGTTTGAATCGTAGAATCACAAAGTCATCGTTTGGGAAAAGCTCTCGAAGACCATCAAGCCCAGGTGGTCCCCAGCGCTGCCAGGCTTCACCGCCAAACCCTGTCCCCAAGCGCCACAACCACGCGGCTTTAAATCGCCCCAGGGATGGGGACTCCACCACTGCCCTCTTCAGTCTGTGACCCAAATCCCCGTCCTGTTCTGCGGAGCAGATACCTCATCAGTGATAACTGATTATTTACAGCTGTTAATGGACAGTTGATAGTGTCTAAATGCAGTTGAGATCTCGCCCACATTGCATTACACCCATTTTCACCAATTTGGCAGGAGCTTTCTTAATTCTAGCCTGAGCCCCAAAGCCCTCGCCCCGCCAAGCCTGTGTCACCTGCACGTTAATAACTTGGATTCCAGGTTGTTAAGGAGGGTGAGTCATTAGCCTTCTTCCCATCCTTCCTACAACTCCGTCACATATGGCCCCACTTTCCGCAGGGTCTTCCCCGGGCCCTTGGGTTGGATTCTGTTCCCTCTCCTGTTTGTGAGCCTGCATTACCATCACAGAGTCATGGAACGGGTTGGGCTGGAAGGAGCCTTAAAGATCATCTTGTTCCAACCTCACGTCATGGGCAGGGACACCTTCCACGAGCTCCATCCAACCGTGAACACTTCCAGGGATGGGGCATCCACAGCTTCTGTGGGAATAGAGAAGTTATCTGACCCTATGGATCACAGCTCAAAGCTCTCAGCACAACATTAGGAAGCTGGTTTTGCTCTGGTACTGGTAACTTCCCAAATGCTACTGGTGTCTGCATGGCTGTATGGCCAGAGCTTTGGACAAGATAGCATAAAAAGCTGGACAAAACAAGCACAGTTTTCCAGCAATGTTTGGGTTTGATTTTCTATGAGAAAAACAAACTGAGATATCAGAGATATCAGATATAGCAGTGTGACTGTAGGTTTTTTGGAGTCAGTCAGCACATTCCTGCTCTTGAAAAGTCATTAGAGAGCTCTCAGACCACTGTACGTAATTAACTCTCAGTAAATAAAATAAAGCCGTTTCTGGGCTGAACCGTGCTTGTATGGAGCCTTCCACGCTGTGGTTAAACCCGCAGTTCCCTTTTTCAAGGCGGGCTTATCTCCTGTCCTCTGCCATCACTTCTGAGGTACCGATCCCACTGGTATTTGAAAGGCAGCAGTTACAAAGGAAACACACAGGGAGAGCACCCAGAGGACGGGGAACAAACAGAGCCAACTCCTCACAGGACTTTGAGATCCACAGGTAACCTCCTGGCGTGTCTGGTGTGTTCTGGGTCTGCCTTGTGCTTGCTTTGAAGACTGCAAAGGTCCTGCTTTTCAAAGTCAGTTTACACTGGGAAGAACATCTGGAATCTGCTGCTTCTTGGTTGCTTGTGAGGTACTGGGACACGTCAGCTGTACGGGAGAAAATCGTTACCTTTAGGAGGCTGTTGCCTGTGCTTTGGATTGCTACTGTCCTTCTAAAAGGAGTACGTACAAAGAGAATACCCCCTTTGCCCTCTGCTTATTGCTTTTTACCTACATAACCAAAGCATAATAGGATCAAAACTTTTATTTGTCCTGAAAACTTGCTATATCCATTTTTGTGAGGAGCATCATCCTCAGTAATCCTAGACGTCTTTCCAGTGACCATCTTTACTTGCATACACTTATTTTGATTCTCTTTTCAGCAATTTCGCCCATGAAACAGGGTATCACAGACTGCAGTTTGTTCTTAGAGGCTGTGGTCTTACACAGCTGCAGAAATACAGCTTCCAGAAGCTGTGCTTTCAATCTTAGTCTGGCAGCAAGAAAAAGAAAAACAGCGTTTTGGAAAACAGAGCAAGAAAAAATAAGATGAAAAGAACAGGATAATAATTTAGGACTAATCTGCATTACAGTAACATTTTATATCCAGTTTCAGTTCAGTAATGTGCTGCTCAGAAAATATAAGATCTAATACATACAAGCTTTTAGGCAGCAAAAAAAAGATCTTGAGGATCTTTCTGAAAGTATGGGGAAAAGAAAAATCAGAACCCTTAACTTTTTGTGGACAAATTAAAAAAAAAAAATCCACAGGTAGCCCACTTTAAATAAACCCAAGGGAGAGTCAGCTGTTGTAGTTACGGTAATGCCTGAAACCAACACACCGACATTATTCAAGTAGATGTGAATCCTAAGCACTTGCAAAACATGAGGCTTTTTGAAGATTTTTTTTTTTTAAATAATGTACTGAAGTCATTACTTTAAATGAAAAAAAGAGTGAGTGCTCTCAGCAGTGAAACTAATGAAGCTTCTTTCCCAATGTTGGTTTTTATTTCCAAGAATGCGAGGATAATGAATTTTTACTTCTAAACAGAGAAAAAAGTTATTAGAGTATTTAATAGTCTCATCAGGTAAATGAAAGGATGTTTCTTGAAGCAGCGAAGAAAGCCTGATGCCAGTAATTTGTGCAGGCATAAATGTGTGCTGTAAAGAACATTTCTCCCATTGTCTGTGATTTGCTCCATTTTGGAAGAACCAAAATGCCTGGCCAAGATGTCTTTCCATAACCCAATGCACGTAAAATCAAACCCTGGCTCCCCAGGAGTAATCCATTAGCAAACTCCCGAGTTTCAGCTGGCCTCGTGCACGTTTGGGCTGTCAGGAAAGCAGAGAGGCACAAAATGTGAATATAGATAATGAGGGGACTTGGACATTAAAAACAGACTCTTCTGTAGATGATGTGTCACTTTAATGAACTCAGCACTCAGACTGCATTTTGAAAAATAGTTACTGTACAGCGGAATTATTCCAACTGTGATCAGTGGGAGTGCTTCCAGTCCCTGGGTTATTCCTGCTCATTACCATTGGAAAATATTATGTTTTCCATCTGAGCAATTGCTGTAGTGCCCCAGGGAGGTGGTGAGATTGGGCTGGGAGGGTGCATTTCTCTTCAGTAAGAACACTTTGGAAAGCTGCTGTTCTGGATGCCCATATTTATATTAGGTTATACATGAATGATTACACAGAGTTTTTGTTTTTTTTTCCTCCCAGTAATTCATGAAACAATCCACGGGAAAATGCTGGGTTTAAGCATTAAAAATTGTTGTTCATTTAAATTAGAAACAAACAAAGCAGTTTCTCTTACACCCAGTAATTAAGGGTGGAGAATTAGCCTTGAGGTGAGCACTGGCTGTGTCTTCAGAGAGCTTTATTGGAGCAGTAACTAGAAAGTAAATCTCAGTAAGCAGCTATTTTATATACAGTGGGAGCTAAGAATATGGTTATTTCTGTTCTTGGAGGAAATGGGACTCTCCCCAAAGCCAATATACACGGACCTGACTCACCTTCCGTGGAGAAATGCTCTGGTTCCATGGCTGCTCTCAACATCCCCACATGCAGGTTTGAAACCAGCAGCTTTTCAGAGAGGGCTGGCAAAGGGAGCAAGATGGAATGTGCTCGGTGGTACCTCTATCAAATTTAGCTCCCACAAGAAGCATTTTCCTGCAAGAAAAGAAGAGTCTATCCCTGCAAGGCAGCAGTTTCCCTCCTTTGATCGCAGGGATAGATCATGATCCGTGCTTTGTGTGCTTCACCCTTGGGACTGTGTTCACTTTTAGCTGCTGTAAAATGGTGACAAGACACGTGTGCTGATGCCTGGCTGTGCCCATCCACCATCCAAAGATGATGGCCAGCGGGACGCAAGTTTTCCTGCTCCTCCTTTGGACGACAAACACACCTCAGGGTGCAGGAGGTGAGGAGTTTCCAGCCGCCAGGGCAGAGCTTTAGCAGTGGTGGGTGCCCAAGGCCCCTCTGTGTGTTGGGCACTGTTCTACACGTGCATAAGCAGTCCCTGGCATGCCATGAGCCCAGCACCAGGGATGACCATTGCTGTCCTGCTTCCTGGGACAGCTGTACACTCCCCCAGACTGATTGTTCCCAGTTGGTGCCTGGTTTGCTTCGGGAGGGAAGAACCTCAAGTCATGGAGACACAACTTGTGCCCAGTCCTCTGGGCTGGGCAGTTCAGGGTGGTTTGTGTTGGGGTTTTCTGAGCCTTAAAGGGGCAGTTTTCCTACAGCAATATGTGCTTGAAAACTGAACTCCTGGGCATCAAAGGCTGGAATCACGGGAGAAGAGAATTGGGGGGCTCATCATGGAATCCCAGAATGGTTTGGGATGGAAGGACCTTAAAGCCCATCCAGTTCCACCCCCTGCCATGGGCAGGGACACCTTCCACCAGAGCAGGGTGCTCAGAGCCACATCCAACCTGGCCTTGGACACTCCCATCTGACTTGGATTTGGCTAATAAGGGCGGGCAGGCTCTGAAGAACTGGAGGGGAGCAGATTGATTATTTCATTGCCCTGCTATTTATATGCTAAGATTTCCCCCAGCATGAGATCCTCCTCATTTCCATGGGAGCTCCAGGAATCCTCCTTGCCCTGTCATTTTAAATTATCCTTCCCATCCTTCTATGCTTTCTTCCATTTGTGCTTAATTCCTCTGTTCATCATTTTGGTTCTGCTCTCATATGCAACCTCTTGTGGCTGTCAACCTTCTCTCTGAAAGCCCCCCACCTTACCCTCTCCTGCAAGCTGATGTGGGGGAATTGTTCATGCAGTTGATCGCAACATCAGGCCCGTTTCTTATGTGTCTGTGTGACTGTGAGGCCCAAGATGAAAAACATGAACCTAATTAACAAGCCAAATGTAATACATCATAGTAATTTTCAAGTTGAAACTGCTGTAAAAATTCACTTTTAAAGCTAAGTTTTAATAAACTCTTATTCAATGGGGTTTTGGTTATTTAAAGATATATTTTTCAAATATTAGAAGCATTATATAAGGAGCTGTTGAGAGAATATAATATTGAAATGAAATGATTTGCTTGTATTGCTCACTGCTTGCAGTGAGGTGTTGCTCTAAACAATTCACTGGATTGGATATTCCTGGATGTTTCTGTTTTCTCCCTTCCAGTTCAGGTTTTCCCACCTGTTAACTTCACCCTCACAGTCTCTGCATTAGCACAAGTGCTGTTACACTGGGAACCAAACCCTGCTCAAGAGCAAAACAACTCCACCATTAGATACGATGTGAAAATCCTGAGCCCTGTGCCTGAAGAGGTAAGATAAAAAATAAATCAAGGATCCTAAGAAGGCTAAATCCCCGCTGTTCTCTTTCATCTAAACACACACTTTGAGCACTGCAGAGATTCTCCCTCAGCCGTCCTCATGGACACAGCTCTGCTGGGACAAGCCTTGGGAACTGCATGGATGAATGGATCCTGGCTATAAGTCCTGGCTCCCCATTCAGCTCAGCTCACTGAACTCACCCCAGTGTCTGGCTCAGTCTTTGCAGGTCCCTTATTTTGGCTCCCATCCCCTGTGGCGTTTATTTGATATTTTTTATTTCAAGTATGACACCCGGAGCACTCACAGTGTCCGAACAGCGGCGCTTCACAACGGCTTCTCCGCACGCGTCCGGACCCTGCTCCTCCAGGGGGACCTTCGGATGGGCAGCGACTGGGTGAAGGGAAACCTCCCACCTCTGCCAGGTAAGAAACACCCAGGGAAGGGCTGAATTTTGTGTTCTGGAAAAAAAGAATAAAAGGAATAAAAGACTGTGGAATAAACGGGAATATCAGCCATGACTGTCTATCATCTTTCATCCACACCAATAATTTACTTCCCTTCATTAGTTCCATCCATGCCTTTTTCTTTTGTGGTAAACAGATAACAGTTCTCTTTTTCAGGACTTCACTAAGAGAAAAATTCACGTATTTTCTTCTTTGGAATCATCCCCATAACAGCAGCTGAATTCCTTTGAATTTTTTCCACTTTTCAATACCTTTCCTGGCTACATCCCAGTCTGTGGACTAAGCATTAAAAGGTGACAGATTTAGTACTTTAAAATAAAAATACAGCATTTTCTGCTCCACCTGCTACAAAGATTTAGTCCAGGCCTTTCTCTACTGCAGTGGAGCCTGGAGTACAGTCCAGAGGTGCAAACTGTCAATAACACCTATAAAACTTTCTAACAAAGCCTTGCTGAGTTAACCCATTGTGGTACACCTGAGGATATTGTTGCCTTTTTACACATGGAATACACGGCGTTGTGTGGCACAGCTGTGCTTACTCTGTTTGGGAATCTCCACCCTTCCCAACGCCCCAGACCTGTGTGATAAGGAAGAGATTTGGATGCAACAGACACAGCTATAATGGAATCAAAGTGTTTTAGCAGCAGGAACTCGTTATGATTCTTGCAGCGAGGTTTTTTTCTGCTCTGTGACTCCTTGCCTCCCCAGGTGCTGCAGAGACCTCTGTCACTAACTTGTCCTGTGTCACTCACATCGCCCTTCCTGGCAACGTCTCTCTCCGTTGTGCTTGGCTCCCTGGCCGAGGGGCACCAGAAGACACCAAGTACTTTCTGTTTTACAGGTTGGTGTTTTCTCCTTTTCCAGCCAGCAGTGAATTTCTTTGAGAGCACCCTGTCTCACCAGCGTTTTAATTTAGGTATGAGACACACACTGAGGAGTGTCACACTTACATCAAGGACAAGTGGAACAGGAATACTGAGGGCACATTTGCGAGTACTCAGATTAAACCTGGGGAGATTGACAACCTCGTTGTCGTACACGTTAATGGCTCCAGCACACGTGCTGCAATCAAGCCTTTTCAGCAGTTATTTAACCAAAATGCCATCGGTGAGTAGGAGTACGTTAAAAAAATATATCAACAAACATCCAGCAGGATTGTCAAAAGATTTGTGAGGAAATTCTGCTGGACTGAGTGGTTCTTGATGCAGGCGAAAGGATGTGTTGATTTTGCACAGTCATCTTAAGGAAACTGGAAGAGATAACTGGATTGTTTTAGGTAAATTTGATTTTAATAGCCCATTTTAAATTATAGAATGCCAAAACTAAAAGGTAGGAAAGGCAATTAGTTATTCTGTTTGTTAGCCAAAGCATCATTCCCAGTATTAATTTTCAGTTGATTTAGTCAATATACCTTAAAACACAGTTTTTATTACCCTTTATTTTGCAGCCTTTCTTTAAAAGGAATGAGATGTGGTGTTCAAGTTAACCATGCCCTGTAAAGGAAGGCATTAGAGTATGGAATAGAAGGGAATATCAGCCATGATTGTCTATCATCTTTCATCCACACAAATTATTTACTTTCCTTCATCAGTTCCATGCCTTTTTCTTTTTAGGTAAACAGATAACAGTTCTCTTTTTCAGGACTTCACTAAGAGAAAAATTCACGTATTTTCTTCTTTGGAATCATCCCCATAACAGCAGCTGAATTCCTTTGAATTTTTTCCACTTTTCAATACCTTTCCTGGCTACATCTGCATTTTTTATCCTGGAATTAAAGTTTTTCTAACTGTTCTATCATTAATTTAATATTTTTGTGGAAATTAATTTAATAAATTCCTCTTCCCCCCAGTAATGTAGTTTTCCAAAACTTTAAAGTGGATTTTCCAAACTGTTTTCCCATAACTATTACCAACAATGTAGTTATTCCTCCTAAATCCTTGTCAGTCCAAAATGGGAAATAAATTCAATAATTATAGGTCCTACTTGGAAACACTATCAGGTTATAAAATGCTCCAGTTTTTAGTATTTAAACCTGTCTCTATGAATAACTCACCAGTACAGTTTTCTTGTTGTAGAGAAAGTGAATATTCCCAGAAATATCAGCATATCCCTGGAGCAAAATGATCTCCTGGCCACGTGGGAGAAGCCAATTTCTCCTTTCCATGAGGAATGTTTTGAATATGAATTTTATCTCATCAACCTGAAGTCAGGTAACAAGCAGGTAATTGCTCCTCCAGCATCCAAGATTATCTAGCATTCCTGTCCTCTACAGCTGGAACTTGCCTTCCTCTCTTCCTCAATGCCTTTTATATCTGCAGCAAACCATCCCCGAGGAACTTGGGAAAGCAGGACAAAATTGGATTTATTCAGCTTTATGCATCTGGGTTCAGAACAGTTTTTACCATCTTGAAAATCCTGCATTAAGAATGTGGAGGAAGGATGGAAAAATGAGGCATTTTTCAGGAATTTTCCCTGGAATATCGGTGTGTTAGGAGAAGTTACAGCTGTAAAAATGGAGATCTTACCTCCAGAGCAAGGCCAGCTGCTCGCAGTTAATAAAAACGATAAAAGATAAACACGGTTAAAATTTGTTTTCTGAATGGCTGAGTCTTAATTAAATCTCTAACAGCCCGACATTGTTTTCCTCACAGATACTGAAAATCTCCTCGAACAGCTTCCGACTGCGGATTGATGTCAGCAGCAGGTATTCCATAAGGATAAGGGCCAACCACAACCACATCTGCCGTGCCAGAGGATTCTGGAGTGACTGGAGTGAAATCATTTACGTTGGTAAGGATTCCCATTATTCCACTGCTGGGGAGCAAACACTGCCTAATCAGGAGCGTGTGCAGCATCCTGGAATTTTAATCTGGGAAAACAGGGATTTGAAGGAAAAACTTGACTTGTTAGTGCCAAGGGGATTTAAGTCTGTTCTATTAAAAATCTAAAAACTACTTTAAAGGAGGATTGGTTTTAGACAGTGCTTTGTGAATTTTTTCAGAGATTTTTAAATTTAAACTCAGGGCTTTAAACCCAAGGCCTTAAACCCAAGGCCTTTCCTGCTTCACTTCAGTTTTCACAGGTGTTTCCCTGCCATCACTGTGATGTTCATGCTGGAAATTAGTATGAGAGACTACATCAACCATTACTTTACTGAAATTATCTCACCCCTTCAATGCTGAGGGAAAAAAGAGCATGGTTTTAGCATCTTTTAGCATCTTTTTAGCATCCCCATTGCTGGGGAACAAATGCCGCCTACACAGGAGCGTGTGCAGCATCCCGGAATCTTAACAGGAAACAGGAAAAGAGGGATTTGAAGGAAAAACCTGACTTGTTAATGCCATGGGGATTTAAATCTGTCCCATTAAAAATAATAAAAAAAGGAGGATTGGTTTTAGACAGTGCTTTGTGAAGGTTTCCAGAGCTTGCTTTATACCCAAGGCCTTTCCTTGCATCACTTCAGGTTTCACAGGTGTTTCCCTGCCGTCGTTGTGATGCTCATGCTGGAAATTAACAGGAGAGACAACGTCAACCATGACTTCACTGAAATTATCTCACCCCTTCCGTGCTGAGGGAAAAAAGAGCATGGTTTCAGCATCTTTGGAGCAGGATCATTTGCCCCACTCTGTCTTGTATTTCCTGCTTGCTGAACAAGTTGTTCTGGAAATAACAGTTCCTTTATCACAGCCCGTTATCAACTGTTTGTTCTTAGACATCCTCCTTTGCTCTTATCTTTGCAGTTTCTTAACTTCCTTGTTTTCACTTAAAAAATTCTCTCTTACACTCTCCTGTTTGCTACATTTCCCTTCTTGTATCATGAATTCAAATCTTCAGCATTTTGCCTCCTTTATCTCCTTGACCTCCCCACCTGGCTCACACAGCAAACATGGAAAATTCATTCTGATGGCAAAACAAAGTTGGTCTTCCCTAAAAATTTACTTAAATCTCAACAATATCCAAGGACAGGACTGCTTAATTCAGTTTTTCTTATGGAAAAGAGTTTTTAGGGGCTCGTTGCAGTTCATCGGCACAATACAGGTTCCTGCCCAAGACACTTCCTCAGCCACTTCTTCTCTCCTGCACATCAAAATAAAAGAAAGTTATTGTTGAAATCAGAAATTCAGTGCCATGGAAACTCTTCTTGAAGCTCTACATTTCATTTCTTATTCTAGGTACCAAGTCTTCAATGTTTGCATGTTAATTTGTGATCTGAATACAACCACACATTCAACAGCTGATTAAATATTTAAAGAGAATGTGTTTTGAATAATCTGCACGAAAAGAATAGATTTAATTTCCTTTTTTCTTTTCTTGAAATTCAGGGCAAAATAAACTGGAGAATTCCATAGCCTGGCTTCTCACTCTGCTTTGTGTGTCCGTGTCCTGCACGTTCCTGCTTGTTGCTGTAATATGCAAAACGTAAGTATCAGCATGTTCTTTTTATTACAGTATAACTCAGGACCAGGTATTCGACACGTGTGGGGGCATGTCACAAGCTTTGCTTGATTCTGAGGAAAAGCTGAGTTGGCCTAAATATGCAAAGCAAAGATAATCAGCCTCATTAATTGTCGCTGTTGTACTGGGGACAGAGAGAAACGAGGCAGGCAGCATCCAGGGAAAGCGGGATTATTTATTAATATCCAGACGGATTTTTATCCTGTAAGTCGCTGGAACAGCATCAGGTGATTGGTGCCTTGACCCACCACCTCTCAGGATGATTGGCTAAATCCTACAACACCCATTTCAAAACAATTCTGCAACTAAACATAACAATATTGCAAAACATTGTGCAGCTACAAGAGAAAGGAATTATTTACAAAAACCCGTAGCAGTGTTTTTCATGGCTTTCGTGAGAAACACAGAGCTCTCACAGAATGCTGCAGAAAACTGGAAAATTTCTCTGCTGAAGCTTTTCAGTGTCCACAATTAATGATCAGTAATAACATTCAGCAAAATTGGTGGGGTAAGAGAGTTATTCAATTTAATGTTATACAACAAACCCATAAGCTGAGTGAGGTGAATTTGTTAAAATATGATAAAAATCTATTTGTCCTTATCTCTCTCACTAATTGCCCCTGATTGGGTCAGTGATTTCCCCAGGAATTTTCATTTATCCCTGGTAAAAGCTGCTCAGAGCATCCCTCATAGCCAAAATATCCAGACCGCTGCTGTTCGCGTTGAGTATTTGAAATACTGAATTTATTTTTAATTTCGTAGAGGCTCTGGATGCCATATAGTAAAGGCAGATGCCAAACTCCCCAAATGGGCAGTGAGGAAGCCCGGTTACACTTTGGATTTGTGTCTGTGACAGTCAGATCATGAGTGATGAATTCAAGAGTCCATGTAATTAGAAGCTTCTCCCCTGAAACATGCAGCAAGCAGCAATTATCAGTCCACAATAAACACAGCTCCCACAAATGGAAGTGCTAATTCCTTATCCATTTCTTTAGTGCCTTGTTATTTATTGGCCATCCTAATGCATCCTTGGCTGTTTTCCTCTCCATGCTGGGTTTCCTTTATCCAAGAAAGGTCTTGTCTACAGGAGTGTTCCAAGAGGATAACTGTATTAACTCTGCCCGTGTAACCTGCTCTTAGGGCAAGTGAATCAGCAGAGCACTGCTCAGGAAAGAATCCTGGTAGGAACAGGACAGATGGAGTCCCCAGGGAGTTTGTTCCTGTCATGTGTCACACACTTGTCCCCAGCTATGCAGCCTCGATGTACTGCTGAAAATCCCCAAGGTGCTTTTACTTACGTGATTCTTTTATGGATTGACCTGGAGCTGGGGATCCCCTGCTCCAGCATCTTCTTCAGCTCTCTCCTCTCTCTTTGGGACAGCAGAACCAACACCAGTTAGCAGCAGCCACACTGCTCCGTGCTTTCCTGTGGAGTTCTGCAAGCATTTGGATTTTACAGTTACCCCCTTGGAGATCCTGGAACAGATACAGGGGGAGAGATAAATGCAGGGAAAGACTTCTACTCAACTTGGAGATGCTGTACTAATGCATTTTATGATTTTAACCCAAATTTCAGGGAGCTTTTCCAGGTTCAGCTGCTTGCTGCTACCTTGGTTGCTTCCAGGAGTTTCTCTCCAGTATACAATTCCCTAACACCCAAAGGCTCATTACTTTCTCTCTTTGCCAACATGATGAAAATTTTACCTCCCTGCTGCACTGAATTTCATGGAGCTGCTCACCTTATTCCACCCTTCCCTGCTGCTCCTTGCTCCTTCTCTAATCCCCAGCCTGCCCTGGGAAGACGGGGAAGTGTAAGAAGATGAAACACAGCGTTGTACCTGCAGATATTAAAAAAAGAAAAATCGAGCAGGTTCCCAAGATCACAGTTTCATTAGTACTCTCTGTTTTTACTGCTCTTGAAAATTCATGAAGTGCACTCCGCAATTCAAGCCACGGAATCGTTTCAAATTTCATGCGATTTGCAGCCATTATAAGGAATTTCATTACAGCAAAGAGCTCTATAAATTTTTCTGTGTACTTCAGGCATCTGGGATAAAGACCACCATTTGGGAGGAGTGCCGCAAGGCAAAGGAGCCCTCTGGGACTGTTTGGGCAGGCTTTTCCCTTCTCTTACTTGCAGAGGCTGCTGGGGTTACAGTCCTGATAAAAACCACAACTGAAAGTTTTCCTGGTTTGCCCTCTGTCTTTAGGAGTGAGCAGCTTCTGCACTTCCCTAGGAATAACATTTTCTCCTGGAGGGGAGCCCACAGGAGGATGGAGTCAGTAACTCGCTCCACTTAGCTGGCACGAGGGCACTCAGTGCCCTCCACACCCCAAAATCAGTGTGGCCATCCAGGTACCCCCCTCTTGTGCACCACTCACCAGTCCACGACCAGCAGTCACCAGCCAGCTTTGGAAAAACTCCGCAGGGAATCTCAGCGGAGGCACTCTGACACAGAGTTAAAACAAATACTTCCTCAATCTCATCACAGTGCTTAGAAGAGGGAAAAGAAGAACTTGTTCTCCTGCTTGTTTCTCTTTGTTTATCTCTGGCCTTTTCATGTCACAGCCTATGGGAAGAGTGGAAATTTCAGAAAGACAGACACAGCACGAAAACCAGAGACCCTGAAATGCTGATTTAAGGCACGAGGGTTCCGCGGGGTGTGCCCAAGGCCTGAAGGACCAAGTAGTGGTAATGGAAAGGGCTGTGCCTTAACCTGTGTAGAGACAGAGATACCTGGGATGCTTTTTCCAAGAAAAAAGATTTTGTGATTTTTTTAATCACATATCTCCGACTTTTCAGTAACCTCCAAAAAAGAACAGAACCATTCTGAGGGCACCACCCCACCAACGCCTCCCTGCAAAGACCTGAGGGGCAAAGCATCCCCCATGGACACAACTGTGCTTCTGCCTCATTTCTTGTGGTCATTTGTGCACCCCTCCTTAAGTGTTTCCCTTCCAGAAGTGACGTGTAACTTATGCTCTTTGCTGACTCAATAAATAATTTTGATATGGCTCCATCAAAATCTTTTATTGGCAAACAGCACAACAAGGAACACGCCAGTTCCAAACAGGACCAAATCTTGTTGGGTGCTTTGCACAGCAATGGCATAAACCAGAGCTGAAATGAGCTGCAGGTGGAATGATGTGGCCTTTTGAAAAGTTTGGAGGATCTGGTGAAGTATAGGAGCTGTGAAGAGCACAGTGCACAGCTACCCTGGGTAAGGGCACAAAGGCCTGACGCTTAGGAGGAGAGCTGGGAAGAATGGAGATGCCGGGTGCTGCTGCAATAACAATATTGGCACTCACCCTGCCCCACTCCTGAGCTCCAGCAGCAGCCACTTTCCTGTCCCACCCCAGCCTGGCTGGTCCTTTGCACCCAACAGTGGCTCCGCTGTGTCCAGCATTTCAACAAAACAAATGCAAATGTTTCCCCCAAAACACCTCACCCCCTGTTTTTCCTCCCCATATTCCCATTTGTGGCTGTACAGTTCCCTCACAAAGCCTCACCCACGGGCAGCAATGGGGGACATCCCACAGCTCGTGGCTGTGGTGTGAGCAGTGGTGTGGCCCTTCCCTGCACCTGATAATTGGCAAAGCATCAGTGTCACCTTCAAGGCAGCAGCAGCTCAGCCAGGAACGTTTAGCTCCAAGCTGATAGACAGAAAATATTATTCTTCCTCACCAGGAGAATAATAATAGGATAAAGGGAAACTCGACAGAACTCAGAAAGCTTTTGGAAGAAGAATAGGCCTAAGAACATAAGCACTGAACTAAGCAGCCATCAGCCTTGGGGATTGTCATGAAGCGGACGGGGCAGAGGAGCAGCTCTGCCCTTGGTCCCGGCAGCCCCACACCTTGAACACATCTCTGCTTCATCCAGAACATACCCTGGGTACCAGTTCTGGGCTGAGCAGTCTTCCCTCAGGCCAAGCTCCCATGAAAACCTGCCCCTTTTGGGCATGGTGCTATCCAGGGCTGGAGACACTGAGAGCGCTTTGGCGCCTGGAGTGCGAGGTCTGAGCTCTGGGGTGTATGAAAGGCAAGGAAAAGTTCCCTCCGCAGCACCTGCTGTCACAAAAATCCCTGTGCCTGCGAGCCCAGCCAGGCCAGGCAATGTCAGGCAGGGAAGGGGGGACTCAGAGGGTGTTAGCAGGGTGAGTTATTACAGCACTAAGCAGAGCCGTTCACTGTCAGTGAATGGTGCTTGCCCTGCCCGCTCCCGGCTCCCTCGCCACACAATTATTTGTGCTTGCTCTCCTTCCACGAGGCGCCGGCAGTTTATGGCCAGAAACCAAAGCCTGAGCACGAGGCAGCTCGTCCTGGCTGTCCGAACGAGGTACATGACAGCAGGCCCCTCGGGAAGAGCCTGAACAGACAGGTCAGAGCGATTCATTCCTGTCCCAGACAGCCCTAAAAGCCCGGCACTGGGTGGGACCGGCTGCGGCTGCGGAGGGAGAGGCTGGGGACAGCCTCGGCCAGCTCCTCCTTGTCACCCGCGTGTCCCCAGGGCCCAGCGGTGTCCTGTGAGGAGCGGCACACTGCCCGGCCCCACTGGGGACCATTATCCCCGGCTGGGAGCCCCGTGAGGCGGGCTGCTGGCGGAGCAGGGGGCGGGAGGTGCTGCAGGCCGGGCCGGGCCGGGCCGGCTGCTGCCGGGCTCCGCCGTCCCTCAGGGACAGCGGCTCTCACGGCCCTGCACTGCTGTTTCTTACAGAAACCACGTATGGAGCAAACTCTTCCCACCCATCCCAACGCCCAGCAACAAATTCCGAGATCCCTTCCCGGTTGACTACGAGGTAAAATAATATTTTAGTTGCCTTTTTTTTTTTTTTTTTTTGAAACTAGAAGGAATGCTTGTGTTTCTGTGCTGCTTTTTCCCTGTGAGGCTGGGAGCAAATAGGATCGTAGAATCATCTGGGAAAGACCTCCAAGATCATTAAGCCCAAACTTTGACTGGATAACCCCATGCCCACTAAACCCCTGGAATTTAGCGATTCCTGAGGCTGGTTTTGCCATCCTCACTGCCGTGGCGGATTCTCACCTCGCTGTGTGGCCGCTTCCTTCGCCCAGGACAGGTCCCAGCCAGCCGCAGCTCTGGATCTGGCTTTGTTTGCAGATGTTGTGCTTTGGGAAGGGTTAGAAATGAACAAAAGGATTAAGTGCTATTGTTGAATGCTCTGTTCATATACACTGAATTTCAGGGACACGGTGCCACACCCGCGGCTCTGCCTTTTGCGGGGAAATGCAGTTTCTCCACAGGCAGGCAGAGAGCTCTGCCTCGGCAGGGACTGGAGGGTGACTCCTGGAGAGCTGATTTTGTTCAGCCTAACAATTCGAAATGTTTTGCTCCTGCTGTTGAGCTGGACTTAAGGCTTTCTACGTTTGCTGTTACTTCTGATAAATACATTTACCTTACAGATAAGATAAACCCCTCATTGTCTGCTCAGGGGAAGGGCTGCTCAGCAACTTGATTTTCATTCGTCCCCTTGGAACAGGGGTTTGATTTTTTGCATACTGTTCTTACTCCGTGGTCTGGTCGAGGAAACAGGCTTAAAAGATTATCATATAATGTTTGTTTTTAATGAAATGGTGTAAGGTACCATGACTTGGGGCATCACAACTAAGAATACGAGAAATAGCAAGTATTAACGCTGCAGCTAGAAAATGTGAGCTTGCAAAGGCAGGTTCACATCCTCAGAAGCAGGATGCAAAACTGCCTTGTTTTTTGTTGTCTGTTTACTCAACGTGAGCTGGGCGTGGTAGGCAACACCTGAGACCAGCCTCAGGTTTCTGCTGGCACCACAGCCACAAGGTTGGTGGCGCTGGCAAGGAGAGGTGAGGGCACGACCCAGGTCCCTGAGGAGATCACCAGGGAGAGGGAAGCTGTTGGTTGGGAACATTCAGTTCCTAAATTCGGTGTAAACAGGGGGTGAGATGACGAAAGCCCTGCACGGTGGTGGCCCATGGGAACCTGCTCGTCCCTGCTCTGTCACCTGCCACCCTGCAGGGCTTCCCAGCAGCTCAGCTGCTCCTTCTGCTTCCTTCTGCAGCTCACCAGCCCTGCACACTTGTTGGTGCAGCTCTGTCAGGATGTGGCCCCCTAAATGGGCTTTGCTGCCGTGTATTCAGAAAAATCCCCATGCCTCGTACTGTGTTCCTTCATTAAAAGGGCTGCCAGGCCCTGGAGAAGGCTCCCCAGGGAAGTGGAGTAGTCACCATCCCTGGAACTGTTCAAAAACCAAGTGGATGTGGCCCTTTGTGACAGGATTTAGGGGGTGTGGTGGGATCTGATTGAAGGTTGGACTTGGTGGTCTTGGAGATCTTTTCCAGAGTTCTGTGATTCTGTGCCCTCCAGCTCCTGCTGGGGCTCTTTGTCCTTGGCTGCAGAGAGGTGGCCACTGTGGTAAAATGTGGCAAATGGGGGATTTGGGGGTGCAGGGCTCAGGGGACAGAGGATGAGCAGCTCTGTGAGAGCTTCAGCAGGAGCGTGAAAATCCTGCTGTTGAACCCAATGCTTCTCAGCTCCTACACCATGAAACATTTTGGGTTAACCCCTCTCTAAGGGCACCAGTTTGAACTCTTAACTCTCCCCCAGCCCAAGCCACCCTCCCAGCTCCCAGCTCAAAGGGGTGTTTGCTTTGCAGAGAGCACGGACCTGCACCAGCTCCACGGAGACCGAGGTGGGCAGCCTGGCTGAAGGCCTCTACTGCAGTGTCCTCGATGACTCCGTGTTCTGAGAGGCCTCCCCTCCCCACAGTGTCACCCACCGATGCTGGAGAGGGCTCTGTGTTAGCTCCTCTGTGTCCCTGTTCCCACTGGGGAGGAGAACTTGCTTCCACCAGGTGCCTTGAGACGTTACCAAACAGAAAGTGCCAGCTCAAGCAGCATTTAAGTACGTGGCACAAGGGCTGTGTGGGGAAAAAAAGCTTGGAAAAGAGCTAATGGATTCCTTTTTTCTGAGAGGCAGCTTAATCTTTTGGATATTTGTTTTACCTTACTCTGTAAACTGGAGATGCAAACTGGGTTGGGCACAGCCCTGTGGATGCAGCAAGGTGGTCCTGGGAGCGACCAAGGGGCGTCAAACACTGGGAAAAGAAGAAAAAAAGCTGTGAAGCACCCAGTGCTGTCACCCCCAGTGCTGTCACCCCCAGTGCTGCACAGCAAGGCCACCAGGAGAGCAGGGACACTCACCTGGCCTTTGCTGATACACTTCGTAAAGAAACTGTGAATTTCCACCTGAAGAACATCCATGGAAGTGCAATTCCTGGGTCCAGGCAGGTGTGACTGTGCAGGGCCAGTGTCCTCTGCAATGCCCAAAGGCACCTAATCTTGCTTTGTAAGTGACACAGCACCAATCTGGGATGGAGGGAAACACCTGGGATCAGCTCAGCTGGTCAGAGCATGGTGCTGGTCACTCCAAGGCTCTGGTTTGATCCCTGTAGTGACCTTTGGACTCGATCCTTGTGGGTCCTGTCCAACTCAGAGTATTCAGTGATTCTGTGATCTCTCTCAGGACTTTATAAACCCCAAAAACTTCTGGATTTTTTAGGCTGTTTAAGACAAAAGTCAGCTTGCTTGTGCACCTGCCTGACTGCTCCTGTGAGCAAAGCTGACAGTGCACCTGCTCCTGCTGTCCACTCAGGCACCACATTTCAGTAGGAAACAGAGCTTCACCTGTGATTCTTACATTCCTGAGTGAGGGAATCCTGTTGGGATGGGTGGGATCCCCTGCCCAGGTGGCTGCTCCCCAGGGACCTTGGCCCTGGGCAGGCACAGGACACTCACAGGTGGCTCCTTTCCCATCCGAGGCTCCTTTGCAGGCTCTGACATGGCTGGCAGCATCTGCAGGAGGACAGCAAGGGATTGTTTGTGCTTCCTGCCACGGGAGATTAAAGCTTAAGGAGGGCAAGAAAGAAAAAAAAGAGAAAAATGGCATAAACAGATAAACTTCCTCAATTGCACTGACAAACAAACCAGCCTGGGAACAGAGAGTTTGCAAATGTGAAGTCATCAAAGAAATGTGCCAAGGACTCCCTGGTGCTCCTAAGAGTCTGAGCTGAACGAGCTGGGCTCCTCCTGGGTGTGCAACTCCAGTAATTCTGAAAATCCAAGCCCAGCGTTGCAGCCTGTTTTTCTTTGCTCTCTGTTGTTCCATTTCAAATGACCTGGCATTGAGACAGCCTCAGTTACTGATTTATTTACCTGTGTTCTGTGATCCACTGAGGGAGTTCCCAAAAAAAACCTCTGGCCCCAGACCTTGGGCTTAGACCTCCCTGGCTGCGGCCCTTGAAGTTCTCCCAAGTCTTGCAGAATTCCTTCAAATTCCAAGAAACCTCCTGTCCATGGAGCTGGGTTAAACATGTTAACAAGGAATAGAAATAAAGATTTGATCCAGCCAATAAGTTCTTTAGAAGGTGCCTAAAGAAATGGAGTTCCCAGGTACTACAGACTAAAAATATAATAAATGAGCCAGTTTTCATCTGGGTGAAGTAGCATTGCTCCATCAAAATTAATGCAGCTCATTAATACAACGTTTGTGCCTCCAATGCCCCTCCTGCATGTGCTTTTAATGGATTTGAGGGGCCCAACTTTAACAATCTAAAATCAGAATTTCATTAGCGATATCCTAAAAATGAGACTAAAGAGAATTCACTTTACTGGAATGTACTTTATGTCATGCCTTCAAGTGGCCTAATAGATAAGATTTCTACATATAATTCCATTCCCATTAATGGCAAGATATTGCAGAGATGAATGCAATGTATTTAAATATATTTTGCATGTCAGGTCCTTGGTATTTCCAGGATGAGTCCTCTTGGGGACAGGCGGGGCTGGATGGCTTGGAGAGCCAGCAGCCACACCGATACACATGCTAGTAAATAAAACCAACCTGGCGTAAAGCAGGAGTAGCTGCATTTCCCCAGCCAGGCTGCAGGGCCAGCCCACTCACCTTCAGTGGCAGGGGTGTAGGGGGATCTCTCCTGTGCTGGAGAACCAAGGGTGCAGGATGAGGACAATTCCTGGCCGAGCTGCCTCCTCACGGTCACGATTCCTGGAGCAAAGGCTTCGTTCCAGGCAGCACGAGGGAAAAGGGAATCTGTCCAGGATCCCAGGCCACGCCCGGGGCTGTGTCGGGTTTTGGCACCACCAGCCCAGATCTCCGTCCCCAAACTCCCACAGCAGAGAAATATTCATTCCTAATTTTTTTCCCTTCAAACCCAGCTCCCAACCCCATGCATTCCTCCTGCCCTGCTGGCCTCCAGGAGAGCAGCCCCAGGAGCTGCTCCTCGCCTGCCTTTGGAAATGGCAATTTCACATTTCTTTTCGTACACGGAATTGTGCTACTGGGCCAGTTTATTTTTGTGCTTCACTGATTGCAAAGTGCAGCATTGGTCCTTGGACATGCAGAGAGCACTGAACAGCTCCTGCCCCTGAAAGGGTTAGGAATGTGGCTTTGGTGGATTTAGGGGTTTCAAGCAGGGCTCCCAAAATCCTCAGGAATGCCCAGGATAAGCAGAGGCAGTGCCTGGAAGGGCTTTGCTCCAGCTATGGGGTCAGAGATGCTCCAACAGCACCATCCCCATGAGTCTGGACAGCTCATGGCTCTACAATACACACCCAAAATTCACCTGCTCACATTTTTTGGTCGGTTTTGGGTGCTGGATTAGCCCAGAGGTGTATAAATAGACTTTTTTTCCTGCGTCCACAAAGTTTTGACTTAATCCAACTCTTGGATCTTCACATCAGCGACAGTCTCTGCGAGCTCCAAGGTGACATTTCTCACTGGGAAGAACAAAAAAGTAGAGGAAAAAGGCTCCTGGAAGACAGGTATCTTTACAAATGACAGAATATTTATTACCAATACCTTAAAAAAAGATTACATCTGCTAGATCACTGATAAATATCATTTACACCGGGGAGAAAACTACAGAAGCTTTTTTTTTCATTTCATTTTTCTTGGTTTTGTGGATTTTTTTTTTTTTTTTTTAGGTTTTTTTTTTTTTATTTTTTTTTTTTTTTTTACATAGAAGTAACCATATCAAACTAAGAAAGGAACACAGCTTGAAATACTGACAATATTTCTCTGGTCAACACCCCTGACTTTTACACAAGTGGAATCCTGATTATGAGTTACTGAATAAATATATTTAGAAGGTCTAAAAGTTAACTGTATTATTTTGTAAGCAAAAAAAGACAAGTTACAGGCAAATTCAAGCTATCAGGAGAAAAAAAAAAAAGAAAAATACCACTGCAGCGCATTGAAAGTTGAAAATTCTATAGAAAATTCCGTTGCCTTTTCCAGCGTTATCCCGTCTGAACTTACAAAATTCCCCATAGTAACAAACAGTCCTTCTCTTGAGAAGAATTATTCCAGTGTGGATAGTGTCGTTTTCTGGTGTGACTCTCTTCTGCCTCCAGGCGTCTGGGAAGAGTTTCTAAGGAAAGGCAGACTTCCAGGAGATCCCACTTTTCCATGGATAACCTGGAGCCGAGGTGCCACCGCTCCCGCTCCGGGCCAGACTCCCGAGCGACTCCAGCCTCTCCACACTGGAGAGTGGAGCAACCAAGGATGAGGAGTTGTGTCCCAAAGAACGAGCCCAGAGCGGCTTCATGTCTCAGAGTGGCTGTGTTCTGATTTCCTTGGAATGAATCCCCAAAGGTGCGGAATTTCCTTGGAATTAGATCTCCAAGGGTGGGTTGAGCGAGCCCATGGCGTTCCCTGCTCCGGTGGCCGTCCCGTTGTGTCGCCGCAGGCAGAGGTCGCAGCTTTGCAGGATCTTCGTCCCCACCCCATTTGATGCTGATTAGATCAAGACAAAGCGATTTCACGACAGCCGCTCCTCGGTGCCGGAATATTGGCTACGTGTCCTGTAGTCCACGACCAACCGAGAACCACGTGGTTTTCCAAGGTTCTGCTGTTCTGAGTGCTTTGAGTTTGTCCTGCTCAGAGCTCTTGATGAAACGTGTGTCAGAAGCACTTGGTTCAAGGCAGGAGTCGCCAGAACTGCCAGTGAGATTCCGCCTGTTACGATCCGGGTCTGGATCAGTTCTGCCCTGTGAAACTGTACAGTCAGCTCCAGCCAGTTTGCCAAGAACAACTTTGAACTCTCCATCACAAAGGAAAAAATCCCAAACAATATTTTCGTGATAATGTCGTCCGTAGCATTTTAGAGCAGAGGAAAAAAATTAATATCTACATCATATGTTAACTTTAAAAAATTCTATAAAACACTAAATATATAATAAAAAATATGCATATAAGGACATATGTAAACTGCTTTGGTAACATCGTATTACAGATGTTTTCAGTGCATTGCAGAGTTTCCAAGGAAACTTCAGACAAAGCTATATTTGCTTTGAGGAAGTACTGTATAATGCCATTCCTAAAGAAGCATAAACATTTTTTTTTTCCAGTAGTAAGATGTACTCAAACCACAATATTACTTAGTACTGGGTGTCTCCAAAACAACTAGCTAAATGCTGCTTATATTATAAAGAAGAAGTCCTTGATGTCATTGTTGTCATAAACTGGAGCGGGCTGTGAGGGAGATCATGATTGTGCTGAGGGCTGACAGGGTGCAGGCGCTGGAGGTCGACGAGCCCGAGCCTCTGGCGTAGGCGTCTGAGAGAGGGAGAGGGGGAGAAGGAGCCAGAGGTGAGCAGAGAAAAATCCCTGAGCTCTTCCTTAACCCACCTCCCCCCAAGGTTTCAATTCTCATTCCTCAGATAATGCACAGCCCCCATGCACAGCCCCCTCCTCCTCTTCAGCACCCTCCTCTTGACGGTCACCTCTCCAACTGAATTTTTGGTTTCGTTTCAATTCCTGCTCCCGTTGTGCTGAGGCTCCTTTCACATTTCTGTTATTTCACACACTGCCTGCTTATCGTTATTTGGTGTTTTTTCACAGCTGCACCATATTCCAGCTGTTCCTTGTGGCACCAGCCGGGCACGACTCCCACCCCGGAGGAGTCGTGTACCTGCCCAGTGACCCACGGCCTGGAGCCCAATGGGAGCTGGCGTGTTCCAGCTCCCCTTCCCTCCCCTGTGCTGCTGATTAAATTCCTCTGCATGGCTTACACAGCCACAGTGGGGAGAACTCTGCTCGCACCCAGGCTCTTTTTACATCGCTGTAATTTTAATGCCGTATTCCTGCATTGCAGAGGCTCCTGATTTAATGCAGCTTATAAACCGGGATGTTATTAATGGAAGATGGGACATGGAGATTTTGCAAAAGCCATGTTGTGTAATAAAATACTCTTTGTGTTTGTTCTTCTACATCACCTCATTTCCCTAAATAAATATTTATGCATCCAGCACACAATGGGATATGGCTGTACAGTAGCCTTATAAATTTAGAAGCCTCTGCATCCTGTATTTGGCTGTAGTGAATTGCAGTGAAACAACACATTCAATGCCTATATGAGCACGGAGCTGAGAGGGGAAAGTGCCTGGAAACCTTAAATACAAATAGAACTACTTAGGATGGCGTTTCTTAGGGCTGAATCCTGATTTTGGGATGAAATCAGAACCGGGGATTGGAATATCTGCTGGTGGGACCCTGTGGCACAGAGCCCAATCCATCCCTCCCATCCTTACTTGATATCTTTGGGATTCGGATTTGCTCGCTGCTGCTGCCGTCGCCGCCGTCGCTGAAGGGTTTGATCTCGATGATATAATCCTCATCAAAGGGCAGGGACAGCTCCACTGAGGTTTTATTTGTCTCTATGACAGACGCGCTGCTCTGCCTGTTCCACCTGTACAAAACCTGCGGCCAAGAGGGAGAGAACAGGAGGCAGAAAGGGCAGAGCCGCCCGTTGTCCTGAGCGTGTCCACAGGTGCTGTTCCTTTTTTCCTGCCCTGATGCTCAGGCATGGTCTGGTCACAGAGGGGACATGTGGGGTTTGCTGGGGACACCAGCACAGAGGTGGCAGTGCCTGGGCAGGGGGTGACACTGGCAGGACAATGATGCTGATCAGCAGCACCGGACACGGCACCAGTACCTGGTGTAGCCCCTCAGAGAAACCTTTACCTTGGTCAAGTGAAAATAAACCTCTATATAAGTAAAAACGTACTTATAGAGGTCAGAAACTCCTTATTACGCTGCTTCTGGAGACTGAGTTGGGATATTTGATGCAGTGCCACCAATAGTTTCCCAGAATAAATGACTTTTGTGAATGACCTTCCGAGCTGTGGGAGTTGTATTAATTTATATCATAAATTGTGACATAAAATACAAGATTTCTAGGCAAAAAGAAGAAAGATAGGCAATGTTTTGCTATGATTCAGGCAATAATCCATCTGGTTGTGCTACCCTAACAGTAAGCTAAAGGAGAATGTTTTAGAAACCCTCTAGATGCTTTTTCAGGGTGACAAGTCTCTTTCCCTCTTTCAAACGACTCCTTAATTTGCATTTCAAACCTAAAATATGTAGTGAAAAGCTGGTCCAGATTGCTGAGGTTCATCTGAGGTTTGGACTAAAAGCCCTGAGGAATTACTTATTTTTGATAAGCCCATACAGAGCACCAAAGACACCTAAAAGTTGGTGCAGGAATTGAGGGGAGCTGGCACAGGCTCGCCAAGCCGCTGGCATTCCAGACTGGGACCAGAACCCGGAGCATGGCCAGGTCCTGCGCTGGCTCAGGCTCTGCTGGGCAATGTTTGCACAACTCAGCCCCCAAGGCAACGTCTTTTTGGGCTAAATGGAACCCTCGTGGAAGGTGGGGGAGCTGCATTTTTCCCAAGGTTTCTCTCTAGTTAAATTATGTCCTATTAAAACCGCTTCTAATGAGGATTCTCTTTCTTTTCCTCTTGGCTTTGCTTTCTGAAGGAAATGGGAGCTATTAAGAAAGCATTTTATTTATCTGCAATTAAAGAGCCAACTACAGTCTTTGGGAAGTTTCCATGGAAGGCAGGAGCGAAGTCCTGCAGGTGGGAGCTGCAGGAAGAATGCGCTCACATGGGCAGCCATGGCTCTGGTTTTGGAGGAATGCCCCAGATTTGACCTGGGAAATCATGCAAGTACCATGGAAATACTCACTTTGTAGCCCCTCACTTCTGACTCGTTGTCCAAGGCCTTCACCTGGTCCCAGTTCAGGATGATCTTGGAGTCGGACGAATTCCACACGATGTTCCCGGGGGGCTGACTCGGCGCTACACCAAAACACACACAGCACCACGTTACTGAGAGAACCAATTCCCAGCTGGATCCCTTCCAGTGCCAGTGGGGCTTCTCCCAGCAGAGCTGAGCCTGCCCAGAGCCCTGTCCCTTTGGAAAGCTAACGAGCTGCTTCACTGATCTGCGTCCTCAAGGTCACAGGAGGTGTGACATGACACGGGGCTTTAAATGGAAAAAGGATTCAGTCTCTTGCTCAACATGCCTGAGACCAGAGGAAAAAAGCCCTCTTGAACGCTGAGATAAATATTTAATTTGCCTGCACAGCTGTGATTTCGGTTTTGCATGCTCTGCTTACTTAACACTGGGAAGAGCCTCACAAAAAAAAATAAAATAAAAAGGCTGAGCCTGGTAAATCTTCTGTACAAAAACGTGGCAAAGGGAAGTCTGGCAGCTCCTTCAGGCTCAAGAGAGCTTGGAAATGAGAGAGGGGAGCAGCAGCTGGACCCTCGCAGGGCATCCCTGCCGACACTCACGTGGCTTTTTGGTGGTGACGTTGACGGCGGCGCTGGAGGGGCCGGTGCCGGCCGTGTTGTAGGCCCTGACTGCCAGGTGGTAGAGGGCATTGCCCCTCAGGTTGCTGACTTTTGTGGATGTTTGGTTCCCAACCGTCCGGATCCTCTTGGCGTTCTCCTCCTTCTCGTCGTGCCGCCAGCACCGGACCTGGGAGGCAGAGCAGGGCTGTGGCAGCGCCCAGCGCGGGGCTGGCAGCACCCCTTAGTTCCTGTCCCTAGCCCTGACCTGCTCCCAGGGGACAGCTCCTGCTCCCTGCCACAATCTCTGTCCCTGCTGGGACCAGCCCGGCTGCAGCGCTCCCTCCCCAAGCCCGGCCATGGCAGCACCTTCAGGGAGGGCTCCATTTCCAGCAGATCCCACACAGAAAGGTGGAATTTTTAACCACGTGAGGGAAATCTCTGTGCACTGAAGAGGCAAAGGGAAGCAAATCCACTCTGGGAACACACCCATGGCAGGAGAAGCAAAACAAGGACATCTCTGTGTCCCCTCAAGGCTTGCTGCTGAAAGGATCCTGCATTCTCTCTCCTGTACCTCATATCCCTGTATCCTTCCTTTGTGCTGGTTCTCCCACGGGGGAGCCCAAGACACTTCAACGTCTGAGGCAGAAAGGCTTCTGGCCGAAACGGTGGTTGGGGCTCTCGTCGGCTCTGGGCAGTTAAAAATAGAAGTAAGACTTTTCAATTCTATGTTCAATTAGTCCCAAGCGTCAGGGGATTTATTTTCTTCATTGCACAAGGAAGGAAGCAAACAAATGTCCACACTTCAAACCGATGGCCTGTCAGGCTGTGCCGGGCCTCTCCCTCAGAAATAATAAGATGTCATTACTAAACTCAACCCAGGATACCATGTACTGTAATTAGGACAAGTGGGAACATTTTCTAATCAGTGGACATTAATTCATGCTAAATCTCCGCGGAATTCTTTCCAGATTACATATTACTTTTCCATTAATATCAAAAGATTTCATTACGATTAATGTTATTTTAATGACTATGAAAAGAATTAATCACGGTTCGCCATTTATTATAAATCAGAGCAAGGCTGAGGTATCAAAGGATGTGTCAAGGTGGAGACCAAACCCTTTCAGACCCTGCAGCACAGAGGAGGGGGAGGAGGTGGGGAGGGCTCGTCTCTACCTTCCTCTGCCGAGTAGACGACGGTGACGGGGCTGAAGGACCCTTCCCCCTTGTTGTTGTAGACGCCCACTTTGACCTCGTAGGGCGAGAAGGGCGGCAGGCTCTCGTTGCGGAACACGTAGCGGGCGGCGTCCGGCGAGGCCACCACCGTCTGCATCCAGCTGACCGTGCCCAAGGGCCGGAAGGCCACCACGTAGCCAAAGCCACCCCCGTTCTGCAGCTCCTCGGGCACCGTCTGTGGGCACGGACAAACAGCAGCTTCAGCACACACTGACCTCCCCGGCCACACCCAGGAGATTCCTCTTGGTCCACTTCGTTCGTAGGTTGGACTTGGTGATCTCAGAGGTCTTTTCCAACCTAGTTAATTCTGCGATTCTGTGAACGCAGCACTGGAGACGGAGGTCCTGTTCACATCCAACCCGAGTTCATCCCACCCTGCCTGCACCAGAGCCTGTCTGCTCCATGAAACAGGAAGCAGCACCTCCAGAAGACACTCCTCCTAAAGCTTATTTCCCTTCCCTCCCTGACTAGATGGGGCCTCCGCTGCTGATGTAATTTTAGGCTTTGTGAAGAGCCTGAGGTTTGCTGGGGTGAAGCAAGGACACGGCTCCTGCTTTCCCAACACGTGCAGCTGCTCTCATGCCTTTGGGATGACATGTGAAGCCCCAAAGAACACACTCTGGACACACTGACACTTCCTACTCTTAGGCTTGCAGCGCCCTAAAAAGCTGCATTAAACCCAAAGGTTCCAGTATTAAAATAATCTATAATTATGGGCCACTGTCCCACACATGTCCATGGAGCTTCAGCACGGGTTACTACTGGTGACTGCATCCCACTCTGCATTGTAAGGCTCAGAGTACATCATCAAGAGAAGGCCTCTGGACATTTAAAAGAGTAAAACCACTCTTCCTCCAAAATACAAATTATATTTTGTGCAAATTACATCTCAAACCAATGGCTGATGTTCTGGCCATGTGTGTTTTTGAAACATATTACAGTATCTTTAGGAGACACGGCGTAACTAATTAGTCCAACAGAGGAGGAAATTTAGCACATTGAGCTGTGTGGTGAGGACAAAAACCCATTTATAGGTTTTTAATAACCTTAAAAATATCTCTGGCGATTCATTCTGCCAGCTTGGTCAGAAATAGTGCTAAATGGAAGTGTTAGCATGTCTAGTGGAGTTCATTATTAGGAGAAATATGCCAGCTGCATCGCATCACAACATGGAAATACGAGCAGACAAATGACTAAAGTTCTAACCCCGTCTGCCTTAAGGAATATTAAACATTTCTCATCTCTGCATCTCCTCTTGCTGGCTGCCATCAGCACCAGTGAAAGCCAGCACGCCTCGTGCTGGCTCTTAACTGTTTGCTGCCCTATATCCCAGAGAGGGTGAGGGAGGAAGCTGGGAGCCACCACAGCAATTCTGCACCGGGTCAGGATGTTCCAAGCCCGTTTTATCCCTCGGGTGGCTCCTGGCCATCCACAATTTGTTGTATGGATGTGCTGGGAGCTGAGCTGGTGGCAAATCCTGCTGCCCATGGTCCCTGCCCAGCACTTCCCTGCCGGCTGCCCTGCCCAGGGGCTGGGCTGGGGACATCCTTTAGCTGCATCTGAACAGCTGGGCTGTCTCTATCACACCGTCTGGGCCCTCTTACTGCCAACCCTTTGAAATCCACGGAAGGTTCACTGGGGGTGGGGCGAGACTCACCTCCCACGTAATGACCAGCTCAGACTTGCTGCCCCCACCTCCACTGACATTAGCTGGGGTCACCTCAGGGACTGCAAAAAAAGAGATGCACAAAATGGATGTGACAACTTTGAAACCCAAAACCCACATGGAGGTGGGACAGAGCTCTGCAGCAACAGGACGCTGCTGGCCTTCCCTGCTGGTGCCAGGAACTGTTAAAATGACTAATTTGCCATGGCAAACAGCACATTAGAAGTATGTCAATAATAGTATATTAAAAGTATGTCAATTAACTTGTGTATTCATTCTCTAATTGTTTAGTTTAAACATTTGTCCTCCATAAAAAAGGGCTTTTATTTATTTTCCTGTTTTATTTTCGGTTCAGTTATGGGCTCCAACAGAACAGAGGAGCCACCTGCCAGGGCTTTCCCACAACTCAGTGTTCTCTTGGCATTTATTCCACAAAGATTTCACCCTCAGCTCCTCTGCCCAGCACTACTTACGAGCTTCTTCAGTTCTTCTCTTCTCGGAAGGCCTGCTGGGTTCCCCAATCCCGATCAGGTTGGCAGCCACCACTCGGAATTCGTACTCCACCCAGGGGTTCAGCCCCACCACTGTGGCTGTGAACGTCCTGCCATCGATGACCTCGGGAACTGGGGATGCAAGGAAACCCACTGGAATATTAAAAACCGCTGGGAGAAAGGTACAGGGAAATTTGATTTCCTTAAAGGTGAGGGCTTAACGTAAATACGCTTAAGGATTGATAAAGTTTCTCTCATCTTTCCAGCATTTTAACAACTGCAAAGAAGTTGAAGAGGCAGCATTAAACCACTGTGCTTTTAGCCCAGAAATTCCTGCCATTAAAGAGCTTCTCCAAAATTGCCACAGTCTGGAAACAGAGTGTCGAGACAACAGGTTTGGAGGGTCTTTATTTTTCTCTTTTTAGAACACACTGTTGTCTCTGTTTAATGGTTACTGGAACAAAGTTAACCCCTGACGGAATGAGCAATTACATCATGGGATTTTTCCCTCTATCAGGAAAATAATTCTCCTTAAAGATAGGCGGGATGACACGGTCTGTCCCTGAGGGATGTCTTTATAGACCACAATTACTGTTGTATATCTCCAGCACAGCAACAAGAGATAGGAATTCATTCTGTTTTCCCTTAAACATTCATGAGAAAAATGGGTGAGTAACGGCACTGACTGCACCCTAAATCTTTGGGTTGCCAAACCTGAAACCAGTTAATAAGTGCAGCGCTCTGCAGCCAGGGAAATTGCTTTTCACATCAGGGGCCAGAGCTGGTCCGAGCAGCCCCGTGTGGGTGCTGATGGATGGGTTTCCCACCCGTGGAGCTCCCCGTGGGCCGGGCGAGGGCCTTACCTGTGCTCACTGCCTGCCACCCCACCGAGAAGGGGGTGCGTGCCTGCACGATGTACATGGTGATGGGGCTGTGGTTGTCTGCCCCCGGCCTCCAAGACAGCTGGGCCGTGGTGTCCGTCACCTCGTCTATGGTCACAGCCTCGGGGGGACCCGGGGGACCTGTGGGGTTGCAGGAGAATCGGAGTGACTCGGGGAAGGAGCACTCTGGTCATCTTCCCCTCCTGGGGACAGAGGTAACGGGGCCCCTGCAGAGCAGCTGGGGCAGCTCCAGCTCTCCTTGCCTGGGTGGGACTGGGAGGCACTGGGAGGATGCACCAGCACCACCGTGGGAGAGACAAGGGTGTTCTGCCTCACTGCTGGGCTGTTTCTAACCAGTGGAGCCCTGCAGGAAACACCAGCCAGGGAGAGACCCCTCTGCTCCACCCCATGGCCATTGCTGCCTGAGGTTCAGTCTGCTCCCATCTGAGAATCACAGAATGCTTTGGGATGGAAGGACCTTAAAGCCCATCCATTCCCACCCCTGCCATGGGCAGGGACACCTTCCACTGTCCCAGGCTGCTCCAAGCCCCGTCCAGCCTGGCCTTGGGCACTGCCAGGGATCCAGGGGCAGCCACAGCTGCTCTGGGCACCCTGTGCCAATGTTTTAACACCCTTGATGTTTTTAGGGAGTGACAAGATCAGTACTTTTATCATCATCAAGGGTCATTTACCTGTGAGAATTTAATATTCCTCCTGTTTATGAGAACCAAGGGTAGCAGGGACAGAGCAGCACCCAGCTTGGCTTTCCCCGAAGTTAACAAGCAGGAAAAGATAAATCATATTTCTCCTCAGGATCCAGGCTCAGGGTAATTAATGACAGCTCTGTTAAACTTAGACATCACCTGTGCATGGTAATGAACAGATCTTGATATATCAGTGAAGTCACTAAATCAGGCTTATTCTAAAAAAAGAATAACATTGCTGGGCAGAAATGCTGCCAATGGCTGGGTGCTGCTTCTGCTGCGCAGTTTGTGACACGAAGGAGCCCAGTGGGTGCAGGGCTGGTGTTCAGGACACGAGCAGGTCCTGGGGGTGTGTGGGCTGGGTCTGTTCTGGGAGCATCTGAAACACTTCCCATACTCTGGCTGATGCTGTGAACCCCAGCGTGAATCAGAGCTTTTTTTTCAGATTAATTACGAGATGCTGGGCTGTCCCTGAGCCCGGGGATTGCAGAAGGTAGGGGGGGAAAAAGAAAAAAAAAAAAAGAAATTTTACAACAACACCGACAACAGTAACAAAATTCAAATACCTCTTACAATCAGGTCTGCAGCAGCTGAGAGCTTGTCCACACTTGTTTGCACCATGCAGACATATTTCCCTGCGTGCTTCAGCTGGATGCTCCTGATCATCAAATCACCAGCTGAATCCTGCTGATAAAGTAGGGAAAAGTGGTTACAATTACTTTTTAAATGAGCCCTAAACATCATTATCACATGAAGGACACTGTGACTAATGGATTTACTTTATGCTGGCTGATGAAAACATCAGTAATGCAAGCCATGGCCTGTTAAAATGATGGGAGTCTGCCTGGAAGGTAAGGGAGGGAGCATTCCTAAAATCCTGGCTCCTCCAAGGGGCAGGGGAGCAGGGTTGGGGGCTGTTAATCACTTTCCCCATTAAAACAAGGTGACAGTGTAGGACAGGTCCACTCTGAGTCCTCCTCTTTCTCTCTGGATATTCAATTTTTACCCTCTCTGGCATCCAGAGGCCCAGGTTGTGTCTCCATCTCTCCTGCAAGGGAAGCCCAGCCCAAATTTGGAGATACCAGCATTAGTTTCATGGCTTTGTGTCCCAGCCAGCATTTTGATTGCCCAGCATTTTTGTGCTGAAGATCACGAGAACAGCACTCTCCGAGGAAATCTTGCATCACACACTGGCAGTAATTTGTTTTCCAAATGCCAGGTGCGTGTCTGATTAACTGTTGAATGGAACTAATTAGGTTTCTGGACGTATTGGATGCGCAGAACCTCTCTGAATTTCTCTCCAGACACAAAGCGTTCGATGCTTTGGAAACCTCAGGGTAACCTCGTGGTTGTGGCCTTTGGACTGAGGAATATTAATGAATTTTAGCTTTGTGGGCCAGAACAGGAGCAGTCACCCCAGAAAGCCACTGCTGCTGCTGCGAGCCCTGGGCATCAATCTGTGAGTTCATCTTTCAGTGATTTTTTTTCTTTTTAAGGGATAACAGCAAGGCTTGGAAATTGTATCTCCTTTTCCTGTCTGCATTACATTTCCCTCCTGACGAATGTAAACATGGACTGTCACTATGCCTGGGACCTGTGGCTCTCTAAAACCTGCCTCAGAGCAACATGCAAAACCCTTCCCAGTTTTTGACCTCTGCTGAAAGTTTTCCATTTCTTTCCTCCTTTTCCTTGCTGCCTTCATCCAGTTCCTTCTGTTGGTAACCTTTTCTACATGACCCACTTTGTCAGATTTAATACTTACTCCTCCAACCCTTTCAAAGTGATCCCCGTCTTTCTCAAAGTCGATCAGGTGCCCGTTGAATGACCAGGTGAACACGATGTCCAGGGAGTGATCGTGGGACACCTGACAGGGCAGGACGATGCTCTCCCCAACTGTGACATCCATGCTGAAAGGGGACACCATGACCCGGGTTGGATCTGCAAACAACAAAGAAAGAGGAGGAAAAAAAAGGGATTATTCTTGTTCTCCTGAGGAACAGAGACATTGTAGGGCTGAGAGAGATCCTAAGCAGGGATCACTTAGGAAGGTCCTTAACAAGTGAATTATTCCATCTTTGGGTTCATCCTTTCTCTAGTTGTTGGATTAAAACATTAATAAACCTTCCAGAATCCTCTTCCAGCCACCATCTTGATGAAGAAAGAGGAAAGAAAAGGCTGGAAAAGAGTGCAGCAGATCTGAAAAGCTCGGTTAAAATTTTTGATCACAGATTCTCTTATTTGAATCTCCTCGCTTCAGGGAGTTGTTGCACACTCATCCATTGCTCACCTTGGTTATCAAAAAACTATTCTGTTGTTCCTAAATTAAATGGGAAATCTCCAGAACTGGAATGAAAAGGGTGTATTAAAACCAGGAGTTTTTAATCTGGTTGTACCTGGCAAAGGAAAGATCAGGCTGAGGTTATTGTTATTCTGTTTATTGGGAACTGGCCACGCTCTGTTGATGCCTTGAGTGGCTACCTAGTAACAAAGACTAGACAGGATTGAGGGAATAAAGGCAGGGATTTATTTGAAAGGCCTTCAAAGGCACACCCTGGGGAGCCAGAGGCTGCTTCCAAAACGGACCCCGAGATGGACCCCGAGTCACGAGTTCTGCACACTTTTATAGGTTTGGTCCATTTGCATATCAGCATAAATGCGCCAATTAAAACTTTAGCTAATGATGTAATTTCTGCAATTTCTCCACCTCTCTCGAGGCCCCAGTTTGCACCTTTGGGCCTGGGACAGTGTGAGTGTCCTTGAACAGCAAGCTCGGAGAGGCTTTGTTGTGTCTGTCTGGCCTGGGAGAGCAGCTAACGAGCTGCAAGGGACTGCAGAGTTACACACTGGGCAATACGGGATTGGAAAAATATAAAAGTTAAAACCTAAGGCATCACTGTGGTAGATGGTTTCACATCTCAAATCCTTTCCTTGTGCAAGGAGGGTCCCCACAAAGAATAAATGTAAACAATGAGTGATACCAACAGAACCTTCCACAGCATGGAACCCAAGCCCTGATGTGGGGCCAGACAGGGGCATTTAGGGAGCCAAAGCACAAGGAAAGGTCCTAAACAGGACATTTCCAGAGGGACGCCCCCAAACCTGGGTCTGTGACGTGGCAGGGTCTGTGTTAAACATGGGCAGCAGCTCCACCCCAGGCTTCAGGACCAATCCCTTTCTCAAGCTGGAGCTCCACAGCTCCTTCACCACTGGTTTCAATGTCTGTTTTCCACTTCAGCGTGAGCAGAGTGGCGGCACAGAAAGATGAGCCACGACTCGTTATGCAGACTCCAGCTCCTCGTCTGTGCCTGTGAATTCCCTCTGCCTCTAAAGTTAACATTTCTCTTCCATTTCTGTTGACAAAAATGCAGCAGTTTTTTTCTACAGGGACTCAGAGGAAATGAAAAGGAGAAAAAATATTGCTTAACAATGAGAGACCAAAAGTCTGACAGAGATGTTTTTGCTTATTCCAAAAATCCACTCTGCACAGCTGTCATGCTAAAACAATACCAGCATTATTCAACCTCTGGTACACGACACCAAAACCTTGACTACTTCTTCCAGAGCCTATTGCCCAACTGCTTAATTCTCTGCTAAAATAATAAAGATAGCAACACAGATATGGGCTGGGCAGAACTACTCACCGAAATCCAGGGGATGCAAAGCTGTTCTCGGATTTTCCACCTTATCAAAAGTGTGCAGGAGGTGGTGAGAAAGATTTTGTTGCTGTCTATAGAGATTTCAGATCAAGTCCTCAGGGACTTGGGTTTAGTATCTTGGACAAATTTAATTTGTCTGTGGTTTGTGTTCACTTTTGACCAAACAGAGGAGCTCTTAGAACAACCATGGTAAGTGATATGACACTTAATTAACCAACTAATTAATACATTTAATATTTCTCAGGTGTTTATAAACGTGTGAAGAATGAAATATAAATATATAGAATACAATATATAATTATATTGAATTTTAGAATATAGAATAGATTCTAGAATAGAATTCTGGTATGTAATTGGTATTCTAGAGTTCTATACAAGTATATTGTAGAATATATTAGATATATAATATATATTAAATATTCTTTATAGAATAATTATAATCCTAGAATATAGTTAGAATATGATAGCTTTATATAAACGTATAGCATATTAAATATAATAGCATTCTAGGATTTATAGTCTATATAAATGATATGAAGAAATGTGTGTTTGCTGAAGGCCGGAGCAGCTCAGCACAGCTCCTGCAGGTGCTGTAGGAACTGCGGGTGCCTGGTGCTTCCAAAAATCAGCCAGCAGATTTCATGGAATCCTGGAATAATTTAGGTTGGAAAAGATCTTTTAAGGTCACCGAGTCCAACCATCCCCCAGCACTGCCAAGGCCATCGCTGTCCTCTGTCCCCAGGTGCCACATCCGCACATCTGTTAAATCCCTCCCGGCATGGGGACTCCAGCCCTGCCCTGGGCAGCTGTGCCAGGGCTGGACTGCCCTTTCCATGGAGAATTTTTCCTGATACCCAGCCTCAGCCTGGCCTGAGCGCCCTGCATCCCTGCGTGTGCCCCGTGCACACGGGAGGGGACCGGGACCGTCTGTAGGTGTCACTGAAGGCTCGGGGAAGCAGCAGAGCTCCTTCCCAGCCGTCCCTCCAGGCCGGCACTCTCAGGAGGACTGTGTGTGTCTGTGTGTGTCAGGAGGACTGTCTCTGTGTGTGACAGAGGCGGCACTTCCCAGTGTCCCGTGGTTTTCCCAGCCCCGCTGCAGCCGAGCCCGAGGGCTCCGAGCAGCCCGAGCGCTCCCGGGGACGGTCCCGTCTGTACAAACTGGGCCTGCTGAGGCAAAGCCACGTACCGAGGGGTGAAAGAAGCAAGGGCAGGAACCATAAATTCCATAGGAATTCCACTGGTTGACACCGACCGTTACTCGCTTAAGACTGTGCTAATCCCTGGATTTAGAGAAAAAGAGCAGAGACACAAGGAAAAAGAAAAAGGGGGTACACATTAGAAGGGGGTCTGTATTAGGCGATTCGGGAAGTCTGGACCTCTCGAGTCCCTCAGCCCACGGGAAAGAGAGAGGGAAATGCGGCCGGGAAATCAGGATAAAAAGGAGGCTGTGTCCTCCAACAGCTTGAGAGACCCCAGGTGAATGCCCCATGGCCTCTCCCTTTATTCGAATAAAGTAACATAACTCCTCTGTCTCCTTTTGGGACATAAACCTCTGGTGTTTGTGGATTAATTTTCCTGACACCCTCACGGCCACAGCAGCACAGCTCCGGGTGCCCAGCCCTCACCCAGCCTCCCTGGTGGGCTGCACTGAGGTCACCCGAGCTTGTCTCACCTCCTTTAGTCCTGCCTGAAATCCCGATTTTCCTGCGTCACCTCCCTCGGCTTTACTGTTGCAGCGCAGTGCCGAGAACGTGGGGTCTTTCTGCTGATTAAATGGGTTTGGTTTATCCTGCAAGAGATTTTAACAAAGTTTCCTTCTTTCCTTAGAAGAAACGGAGCTGAGCAGCACCTCCCATCCGTGGGAAGGCTGTAATTGCTTCCCTTCTCTCCTTTATCAGCAGCCCATCACCAGCTGTGAGTGCCACCTGCATCTCCCGGCTCCTTTGGGATGCTGGGACGCATTTCGGGATGCTGGGATGCATTTCCCACGGCACGCCCAGGTTGCAAGACTGAGGGTAGTGCCTGAGGGTCACGATGAGCCAGCCTGCGAGGAAACCATCCCGCCCGGCCCTGCCATCGGTCGGGTGTCCGTCGGGAGGGATGATTTGTTTAGGGAAAACAGCCCTGCAGCGCCGCCACCGCCGCTTGTCGCACACGCGGGGCTGCGCGTGTCGCATCGATCCGCAGGGTGTGACACAGCGGGACACGGGCTGGCACCGCAGAAGTGACACAAACCTCAGCAGACGCTGACACTTGCAGATAATGCTTTTTTTTTCCCCCTTAAAAAAATAGGTCAGTGCGGAGCGGCTTTGGAACAATGCGGGAGGCGCGGGGAGAGCCAGACGCGGTGTCGCGGGGTCTGTGCCCGTCAGCAGAATTCCCACGGGCCGGAGGGGTTTTTCCAGACCTGCCTGTGTTGGGTGGACTCTGCATCCCTGTCCCGGTCTGGCTCAGCTCCGGGGGCTGTGTGAAGCACTCCAGGGGACGGATCCAGCGGGGCCCTGCAGGTGAGGATACCAAAGTCCTCAGCAAACAACGGGACCTGCTGTGCCAGCCCTGGCTGCTGCAGGAGCACAGAGTGTCTGACTCTGATAAAAGACTGGACTGGGACGTGCTCAGGAGGTGCAGCTCCTGTTGTTGGTCTCGAATCGGTGCAATTGAGCATTCGGAGACGGATTAAAGAGAGAAGGGATAATGTCAGCATTTCCAAGGCTGGGCGCAGCTAATACCTGCATGCTTGTTTAGACATCTATCCCAGCACACAGAAGGGGGTTGGAGGAGAAGGAGCAGAAGGGAACACTTGGGTTTTGACATATTTATGCAGCAGAAAAACCCTGAAGAAATCACAACTCCCCCCCACAGCCCCCAAACTGGCAGTTCTTTCAGACTGTCCTACTTCTAAGGGAAATTTTCCGAAGACTTGTTCCTTCCCTTTTTGTTCCAGCCTTGCCTTCGCTTCATTCAGGTTTGCACTTCCGTGCTGCTAGGAAGCTAATGGGAATGTTGTACAGGATCCTACAGAATCATGGGATATTTAAGGTTATAAAAGACTCCAAGATCATTAAGTCCAAACTTCAGCCTGTTTTGAGGTCTGCAGTACATGTCCCTCTCCCCTTCCTTCTTTTGCCTGAGGAAGGAAAGTCTATTGGAAATACTCCTGACTGCTGATATTCCTTGGGAGGACCCGGGCAGATAAGCAGCAATTTCCAGTTTGATTAACCAGCTAATTACCTAATTCTCTCAGATTAGTGTTACGGTGTTAAAGATCCAGATATCCTTTTCCTTATCTGCATAAACCATTTCCTGTACAAGACTTTAAAATGTGTTTTTCTTGTAGATGAACTCCAACTCGAGCGTTTGGGACTCATTTTTCCTCTATTTTTTTTTTGAATAGCAGCATGTTTACCAATTCCATTTTGGCTTTTATCAGCGGGAGTTAATAAATGCATCTCAGATCAATGTCCTCTATTTGCAATGACATTTTGCATTATCGTATTGATTCCAAGGCAAATCATGTCTGGAGATAATAAAAATCAATCTCGGAGGATCTGGTTTCTATGAGCAACCAAAGAATCAAAGTCCAATACATGAAAATACACAAATGTGCTGTAATTTTTTTTTTTTCCTGTTTGTGAATGAAATATTTATCCAGGACCATGAAGTCAAAAGCCTCTGAGACCTGACTGCTGAAACTTCTGGGAGCTCTGAGTGCTCTGTCACCAGACAGTGATAGGTGCAGGAGAGAGGAAAATACAACTCTGAATTAAAGAGATTCAAACCCAGTGAATGACTGAACACGTAGAGGAATTAGCAGAGCAAATTACAGCTGAATAGATTGAGTACTTCATGGGGCATGGCCAAAACTGAGATTAAAAAGAAATGGGGAAAAGGTTATGTATTTACAGTATTTGGCCTTTAAAGTATCCCACCTGTGAGCTGTGATGAGTCACACAGATGCTTTCAGGAACAGGCACTTGGTTTTATGCCAACATATCTCTCTTTTCCCTACCATCAGCTATTACACACATTCTTAACAGAAGATTCTGCAGCATTTCCACCCTCTGGTGTGTACTGTGGTAGTTCAACCTAATAAAACATAATCCTATTAAAAGGAGACACTTATCATTTTAGAAAAGGGACTTTAGGCCTGGGACTAGAGCCACTTAGCTCTGATTTTAGAAATACTTGTGGTTAGTGATTCGAGCTTTCCATGTCATCAGGCAGCACAGATCTCTGCAGCAAAGGCAGTGAGACACGGCCTTGTATTCAGCAGGGATTAGGGAAGGGAGGGATGGAACATCTGACCTTTCCTGGAGGAGCACAGACCCAATTCAGCGACACACAGGGCTCAGCCGGCCATTTAGGCCACGCTAAAATTGCTTTGCTGAAGGAGGATCCTTATCTTGCCACTTGTTTGGCTTCAGTCTCCCCACAGCAGCGTGGGGACACGGGATTACTTTGAGCTGGGAGCCTGAGCCCCTTTCTCAGGAATTCTCTGGGAGGATGGGCAAGGTTGTTTTCAGAGGAGAGTTTGGCTGTTGCTCCCTGTGGTCTGTTCGTGCAGCTGCTGCCCTTCCAAGAGCAGCAGTTTCCTCCTCAGCTTCACTGAAGAGCTTCCCGCAGGTGGAAAACTCTCCAAAGTTGATGGCAGAGCCTCCCTCCCGGGAATGAACGCCTCCCACTGCCCGGACAGGGAGCGGGCAGTCAGTCGGGGGACTGCGCTTCTGCACACCCCAATCTGCATTCCTCGTGGGGCTCAGTAATAAATGAAGGTGAATTCAAATCTGAAAACACATTAAGAATGGACCTGCACGGGAGGATACTGGGGAGGGCTGTGCCATTAGAGCAAATTCAAAGACAAAATATGTGAAAATGCACCCACTCCAGTGAGAGTGCAGGGAGCGACGAGAGGACCCAAGGCTCCACTTTCACCTGCATTTCGCCCAGTGCAGCGCAATGTGATCAAATCAAGCTCTCTCCGTACAATTGTCGCAAAGCAAATCACATGTAATGGGCTCTGGAGATGACAATCAAATCTGTCACTCAGGGAAACTCGTTCCTGCTCTTTGCAGCAGGATGCAGCAGCGCCTGATTACACCAGGAACCCCAAACATCCTTCTCCAGCTCTGCGATGCGGACTAAAATAAAACCCTCCTCGCTCCAGAGCTGCCTCAAGTGAAATCTTGGTATTTGACAAACGATCCAGGTGTTGGTGACAATCTTTGTGGATAACCCAGGGAATTCAAGGTGTCACCTTTTGTGGGCTATTGATTGCGACGAGCTGATATCCGTCTTTTCAAGCATGGAATAATCTACTGGCATTGCAGAAATGATGGCCATCGCGCAGAGAAGGTTAATCAGATACAGGAGAAATCATATCTAATCTGTGATAAATTGCAAGTCACTCAGGGATCAATCACTGCTCTCCTTGTACCACAACCCAGGGGAATCGTGCAGATGTAATTCCATGGAGCCCACACAGGACACAGTGCCCGACAACATTGTGCCCCCTGGAACAGTTCCCCCTGTGCAGTTTGTGCATTCATGGTGCTTTTACATGTTTTGAATAGTAATGGCCATCAATCAAAAATTTCAGGAAGCAGCAGAGCAGCAGAAATACAACATCCAGGCACCCAAACTGCAAAATCATGGAGTGACTGCCACAGCCTTTGCATTTTTAAGGCACGAGTGTGTATTTTAGGCCTTCCCCACACGAATTCTACACCTGTTACCCACCCTCCTCATCAGCACCAAGACGTTCGGAAGTAGCTGCCATGCCAGAATAAATCCCAAATTAAGAGTCCTTAGGAGCAGATGCCTCTTGAGCTGTCAAACTTACGGAACAGCCAGAAAATACCTGGCTGGACTTCCCAGCTTCCCACTGAAGGATCCAGAGCTTAAGCATCCTTAACGTCACGCAGATCAAGGCTTGCTTGTGTCATCCATGCCTTGGGATAAGCCAGGCTTGGTGTCCAGGACATTTATCAAGCCCAAGACATTCATCTTCCCATGTGCCACTTGTATCAGGAAAGGGAACTGGAGGGGAGCACCTGTGGATACCTCTGAAAACAGGACAAGTTTTTACTATTTTTTTAGGTTTTTTTTTTTTCACTATTCCCTTTTAACCTGTGGCAAATACACATTAACAAAATGTGCCTGCAAGTTTAAGTCAAAGAAAGCACAACAGCTGCAAACCTCAGGATCTCCCAAGTATCCAAAGAAGTGAGCCAGGCACCAGGGAGACGTGGAAAGCAAAAGCAGGGGGTGATTTCAGCTCTATTCCCACAGGGAGTGCATCCCAGCTGCCCATGGGGAGCACAGCAGGGACCCAGCCCCTTAAGCACCAGTCTGAACATTTAGACTTTGGACCACAGCCAAATGTGAACAATTAAGCTCAACAATTCCACCGAAAAGAGAATTAGGTAAGCAAAAGAGGAGGAAGAGTGCCAGATGAAGAGGAAGGTTGCTCCAGCGTGGGCACAGACTTGGAGTAACTGGGAATAAAATGAGTTCTCCTCCTCACTTTCTGTCTGACCTTGAGCAAGTCATTAAAAGTCTCTGCTGCCTTATTTGCCCAGCCTATAAAATGGATCAGACCTTCATTAGAAACTGTTTTGTCTCTCTGTACCACTGTGCAGAGCAGATATTTTTATTTAAGATGGACTTTTTCTTGCATCCCCATTGAGACCTCCGCACCAGCGTGAGCAAGTCTGACGCCCAAACACCTATTACTGAACAAACCCAGCGACAGGGAGAGCAGAACCAACCAAACAAACACTGAAACAACATTTTCTGGGCCAAAAAGCTCTCCTTTGTTTCCTGGCGAAGGTGAAATTGTCTCACGATGCCCTGTGCTCCCTCCTAAGGAAGTGACTCATTCTAATTAGTGGCACACAGAGAGGACAAACCTCACATTCTGAGGGCTTTGCTCCTTCTTTGCTGCCTTGTGCTTGAGCCCTGGTTCTGATGTCAGGGGCAGGATGGAGGCAGGATCACGGGTGAAATGAAAATAACAACCCCCAAGACCATCCCTCATTATAACTTGCTCAAAACCCTCAGCTCCTTCTCTCCTGAATAAATCTTCCCCACAGAGCATCATTAAAAAGTGGCCCTGACATTTCTCCTGTTCCGTGGCATTTTGCCTCAAATTAGCCACGGGTTTTTTCTTATGTAAATAATTCCAGGGCCAGAATCAAGATCCAGCTCGGAAAGACACCCACAGAGAGGTGGAGGAACAGCAGCTCCACCTCTCCTTTCAGCCTGGTTTCAGGGCTGGGTGAGCTTTGCTGGGGTCAGTCGTGGTCTGGAGCATTTCCCGCAGACACTTCTGCTCGTGGCTCTCTCCTGCAGGGAATGATGTTTGTTGTGAACTGCACCACACGGTTTAGCTACCAGGACTAAGGGATTTTTGCAGAGACTTCCTACTGTGCACCTAGGACAGGAACGGAAATTTTCACTGCTGGAACACTGCTGGTTTCCTAAATAAACTCCCTATTCAGATGTATTCACAACGAAGCTGGAAGAAAACACAGCACTAAACCCTACAAACTGGATTGGTTCTTCATGGCCCACTTAAAAACATCAAATGAGAGCAAAATTCATATTCCAAGTGTGTGTGTGTGTGACTGACGGAGACCGAGACAACCCACTCAAGCCATGGCAAGTCAGTTCAGTGACAAAATTCCATGTATTTCAGAGTCCACCTGCTTCCGAGTCAGGAACATTTGTATTTCTGTCGTATTCCCAAATGCCTGGCTGGAGCCCAGTGATCCAGGACACCCAGAACCTAACCTATTCCATGTCTGTTCTCTCTGCCCTCCTGATTTTGGGATAAAGACAGGAGACTCCTGTCTCCGTGTGATCTCTGATGGGATTGCTCATAATCTTGCACGAAAAAAAGGGAAAATCAGGTCGAAGGAGTCCCTAATATTGAAGCAGCACCTCCCCCTCGTTCAGCAGTGCTGTAGATACTCGTGATCTGTCAATCCCAGGCTTTATCCGGGTGCCACCTGGCTTTTATCATCTGATAAGGAGCTCTGGGTAACCTGTTGGCAATCCAGGCTCAGGGAGAAAAACTCCCATCAGCTCAAACCCTCTGCTAAGCTGCTTCCAAAAGTGCTCCTGAGAAAATGCACAAAAGGACTGGGATTTCCCCCAAACACCGTCCCAGATTCTTGTCTTCACCGCTCTCACACTTCCTCCTCCTACTACAGAAAATGTGCTCTCTAAACACTTCCCCTGTCTCTTTGATGTTAAAAACATCACCCTCAGGCCAGTCTGCTCTGAGTCACGGAATCCAAGGATATAAAGTTCACTTTGCCTCTTTATTCTCCCTCACCGCTTCCTTCATCCTCACCTGAAACAAATCTCCAGTCGCTTCCCAGAGCAGGCCGTGTTCAGATCATCGTCTCCCCCATCCCTGCCCCAGTCGCTCTGAATTCCTTTGGTACGGGGAGGGTGGCTCTGGGGACAGCTTCCCCCACTGCCACAGCAGCACCGTGTGCCACAGTGACCTCATTTTTCTCTGTTTTACTCTTTTCCCTCTGAGTATGACCCAAATTCACCCAGTGTTCGTGGAATTCCCATGGAGCTCCTGCCTGGAAGTTCATCCCACCGCATGCTTTGGAACAAGGACAAGCTCTCTGTACCTTCCCCTGGGATAAGGACCAAATTCATCCATTAGAGCACTTAACCCACAATGTCAGCAGTCTCAGAACCCAGGATCTCCTTCAGCAAGGAAGAGGCTGCATCCCATGTAACGTTAAACACAACTTAAAATGTTAACTGCAACTGTCATGTTTCATTTTCTGGGACCCAGAGGAGTTCCACGGAACTAAAAGCTCGAGGAGACAGACCTTCCACTGCCTGAAATCCCTGGTAACTCCACTGCAGGGATGCACAGAGCTGCAGGAACTGAGATATGGCCCCTTATCTCTGAGCCCAGGGGTGGAACAGCAGCATGGGCTGTCAAACGCCAGAGCTGGGCACAGGAGAGAATATCCTGGGCTGGAAGGGATCACCTTCCACTATCCCCGTTTGCTCCAAGCCCTGTCCAGCCTGGCCTTGGACACTCCCAGGGATGGGGCAGCCACAGCTTCTCCGGGCACCCTGTGCCAGGGCCTCACGGCAAAATAATTTGTTAATTATGATTTATGTCCAGTCACAAACATAAACACACTCTCACATGCTGCAGTTGCTTGGATTTAAATGTGATCTACAGCTTCGTTTTAACCACACGGGGCTTTCATTTGTATTCAAAAACTGAAAAATATTTTAACCTTTCTGAAATGCAGCGCGTTGAAATAAATTGCAGCGAGTTGATGAAAACTGTTAATTAACCTGCTTTCGTCTCATTAGGAGTCTGTGTTTAATCTATAGGTCGTCTCCTCTTCCAGCTGATGTATGGATCTGATCTTCGGTGATGAGCTAAACAGCCCAACCTTTTATTGACGATGGAGAACTCCTGAACCTCCTGCTTTCTTGGGAGAGGTCAGAAAAATTCCTAAAACAAAAGTGCTGAGCTTTTAAAGCCACTACTTTAAACTTTTTTTTATTCCTGTGGCAGGAGAGGTTGCAATAACGCTGACCCTGCAATACATCGTGGGTTTAAGGTGAAAATACAGAACAAAAATACTGGTTTTTTTCCCCTCTACAGGTTATTCAGACATAATGGTTGAACTTTTCTAAGATTTTTTTTCCACTTTATGTGGTGAATCGGGTGTATCTATAAGCATCAGCACTTGCTCTAGTGCTGATTCCATTATTTACCTGAGCAGTTATCAGTTTTAAGACCCTTGATGTGCCCTGAAGGTTGGCTGGGGCTTGGAGGGACAGCGAGGAGAAAGGAGAAGGTGGTGGGAGGGAAGGGGGGGAAGAATCTGTGGCATTTCCCACGATGCAGAGCCAACATTTCCCCCCAGCTGCACCCCCATCACAGCCTCACAGGTACCTGGAGAAGCTGCTCCGTGGGAGTCGATCTGTTTGTATTCCTGCTTTTAAAAATATCACTCCAATAACGCTGGAGATTAGTCCAAAACTGGCACGAGAGCAAGGCAGGAGATTTATGCTTTTTAATATCAAGCTCTTCACCAAGATGACTTTTATCATGTTAATGGCTAAATCACACTGATTGTAAACGAGCCAAAATGAAGCAATTAGTAAGGCCCGTGACAGCCCCAGCCAACGACACACAAGGTTTGCAGTGGGAGCCAGATGGATCTCTTCAATATATTTCTTATTGTCTGCTTGTGGTAATATGTTCAATTAAACTAAATCAGTACTACAGAAGAACCTCTGAATCGCCTGAAAAAAAATTAATTGTCTGCTGCAAATTTAATGAAGCCTAACACTTGTGTTATGTTTACAAGTTTTATTTGTCATGAGCAGCAAGCGCTTACGAGAAAAAAAGAAACTCTGAGCTTACTTCATTCAGCCAGCCCAAAGAGCAACCCACTGGTGTTTGATTTTATTACTGGGATTTGATTTCATTTCCATGTCTCTCTCTGCCATTTACTGGTTTTGGCCTTAGCAGCCGACCGGGTTTTTCCTCTCCCCGGTAAGAAACTGAGAGCTCTCGCTGTGCTGTTCATTCACCGTTCTGTGATTCAAGTCTGGCTCAAGCGTTTGGCCACAAACCTGTGATAGGACAGGTCCCCAGCGGGGCCACGGCTGCTCACCCGGACCCTCAGCATCATCGTCCTCCTCAGAGTGTCACCGGCCTTCCCCTGCTCATAGATCACAGCACTTGTGCAATCACAGAATCCTCGGCTGGGAGGGACCCACCAGGATCATCCAGTCCAGCTCCTGGCCCTGCACAGACACCCCAACAACCCCACCCTGGGCATCCCTGGCAGCGCTGTCCAAACGCTCCTGGAGCTCTGGCAGCCTCGGGGCCGTGCCCATTCCCTGGGGAGCCTGGGCAGTGCCCGGCACCCTCTGGGGGAAGGACCTTTCCCTAAAATCCAACCTAACCCTGCCCTGACACAGCTCCAGCCATTCCCCGGGTCCTGTCCCTGTCACAGAGCAGGATCAATTGCGTTTGACAAGTTCACGTTCAGAAAATCAGAAGCCAAAGGTGCCTCTGAGCAGCCCAGGGAGGGGAGGCTTTGGGGAGGGTTCGACAGCACAGGAGGCATCTGCTTCTCATTCTGCCACTTCTGTCACCTCAGAATAATCACAGCCTTTTTACTTCAATTAACTGTCAGAAAAGCAGGGACGTTGGCAGGATACACAGCTATTTCATCTTCCTTGGGTGCTCCGGGGCTGAGCTGATTTTTCTGATGACCTCAGGTCCTCCCCTGAACGGAGCTGGGAGGAAAACCAGACTTCACCAGTCTCAGGTGTAACAAGCTTGGAGGGGATGCACCTGCCAGTGCTGAAACTCAAAGCTGAGCCCCGCACGCCTGCACAAGGTGATGGGGCTGAGCATCACACAGCACCCTTGGCTGCCTGGCAGCTGCAGTAAACAGGGAAGTTGCCTGAAACTATAAAACACTTGATTAAAGCTTGTGTTCCAAGTGCCATATGGAGAAGAGCTCTCGCAAGCTGCAAGGACCCTGAGGTAGCTGCTGGATTCCGGCCCCATCATCGGCTTCTGCTCCAGGATTTCCCACCCAGGGGTGGTTAAGGAGATCCAGCAAAGTGCAGCTCAAGCGCTGGGGCTGCCACGGTTGAGGGAGGGAGGAGCAGACGTGGTGGAGGCACAGCTCTCTCATTTATAATTGTGCCTTTCATGCAGTGCTCTGGGTCATAATTTTACTTAAACCCAGCAAAAGAGCCTTAATTGTGTCCTAGAAATAATTGGTGTCAGTGGAAATAGTCCAATTATAGCGGAATATTTTCGTGTGCAATTTCACGGCCAAAGATTATGGCTTTCCTTGTCAATTGTGAAAATCAAGCCTTTGCTGCTGGTTGTGACTCAGAAGTCAAGAAAGGTTTCTCCTAACTCAGAAATAAGTTTTAGTTCTTAAACATGAGAATACATAACATGTTCTCATGAATAAATCAGAGCCTGCACAACTCCATGGCACTCTCTGAGCTTTTTTTTGCCTACAAATCCCTGATTTAGAGATTCTGAAGAACAAGTTCATACTCTAAATTGACTTTTCCTCCATGAAATTTTTAAAAAAACGTATTAGACCTGATAAGGACTATTCATTCATGTCTGGGCTACATATAAAAACTGTGCTCAGCAAATGCTAAAACAAAATTTAAGAATAATGAAATTTTTTTTGATGGTTTCAGAGCTGAGTCTTTATCTTGGTTTTGGTACCAGCAGAATGCAAACCTCGTGTGCTATCCAGGAAAATTACAAAAAGCCCAGAAAATACGAACAACCCTCAAGTGCTACTCTGGGATTATTCCTTTAAACTTTGCCTCTCTTTTTAAATTACATTTTGTGCTTTCAACAGCAGGTGTCACTTAACCAGGTCCTTTTTTAAGGGCTGAGGCATAACCAACGTGAATTTAAGATTATGTGGAACGATGAGGAGAGTAAAAGAAAGACTTTGCGTGACCTTAAACACTGCAGGAACAAGGCAGAGCTCGTGTTTCAATATGACCAACGACTGAACCCAGAATACGGATGGGTGGGATGGGAAATGCCTGCAGCAGCTCTCTGGGACAGCTTTTCCACGGCAGCAAAGCAGTAGCAATGAATCTGATGGGGGAAACATCAGGGAGGTCTGGAGAGGGCTCCTGGGAGTGTGGGCAGTGCTGGAACAGGTCAATAGATTTCAGTATCTGCTGTAATTTTCCCTTGGTTTGTGTTAAAAAACCCTCAGCATATTGATGTGTGGTTTATCCTTCCTCCTGGGGAAAAAGCTAAAGCCCCACTCCGAGGAACTGATATCCCAGTCACCCCAAAGTCACTTCAAACTCAACAGAGCTGAGAACAGCAGGTAAAATTCACAGTTATTGGAATTCACGGATTGAAAAACCCCAAAACCTAATCCAAACCCCACGGATACGAGGCAAGCACAACACAAATTCCAAACAACGAAGTTTCAATTCTGATCAAGAGATGTTGGAACAGAGACAAGCACAGGTGGCGAGAGGGGACCATCACATCCCACTGCCACTTTCTGCAGAAGGCAAATGCTGTGTCCTAAAGGTCTGGAACAAACACAGCGAGAATTCCAGGTTTAAAAGCAGCAACATTTGAAGTCTTTGAAAAGTTACTCGATAATGGGTCAGAATTTACAGTCTTTAATCAATTTTAACTGCAATGCAGCACTTCAATGTTCACACAGAGGAATAGGCTCGGAATGAAAAATGTGCTATTTTATAGGAAATAATTTGAATCACTGTGCTGGACAAAATCAAGACTATCAGTCTATTCAAGCGTGAGGGAAAAATAACCTCCTGACATTATCTGTGTGTTCTTTTTCTGCTAAAGTGCTACAGATTCCAGCCAGCAAAAGTTCTCCTGCTTTTACTGCCTTGAGCCCTCCCGTGACAGCCCGAACGAGACGAGCTCGCAGCAGTAGGAAAATGTTAAAGGTGCATCATAATTAAACAGGCAAATAAAGCCATTGGAACTTGCCCTTGTCAGAGATGCACCAACGTGACTGGAATTGCTGCACTCCCCCAGGGGAGCACACAGGCACCAACTCTTCCAAGGATTTAGAGGTAAGTTTAAATAAAAATGTATTTAAATATACGCATTTAGATATAGAGGTGGATTTATAGCTGAGCCCACGGCCCAAGGGGAAGCAGATGTTTGGGAAGCAGCCATGGGGGTCCGTGGTGGGACCACGATCCTGCCATGTCCCCAAAGCAAAGCTGGCCACGGCTGAAATGAAAGATATTTCAGGGAACGTCTGGGAACACGTCCTGCATGCCAAGGACTTTCCCATCCCATAAAGAAGCAGTGCTGACACACAGTGATCAGCTGCATTCCCCTCACCAGCCTGTTTGGGATGCTGCTTCCACACCCCGCCTCACGTGGGTCCCACTCCCTGCTCCAGCTGGGATATCAGCACAGGAGCCTCTCCTGGTGCTTCCCACCTCCAGAGCTTTTACTGCAGTGCCTTGGAATCAGTTTCCTCTTCCAGCCTGCTGCTGTATCACTGCATTAAATACAAATAAACTCATATTGTACAGGCTGTGCCTGTTTACTCTGTTTGGCATTTAATCCCTCGGCACCCAGAGAGTCTCTAATCTTTCTGTGTGTTGGAAGAATTGAACATTTAGCCTTAAGTACAGGAAAAAAAATGAGGGAACAAGATGGAAAATTAATATTTACACAATACATGGAAACACACACCATGTTTTACAGAGCTCTGAGCGCTGCCTTAGAAGGAGCTGCTTCTCCAGCCTTACAAACTCAACCCTGCCGTTTAATTTAGAGGTCAAACTGCACATGCAAGTTTCTAAGATTTCAGGTCTTGCAGGCCAAGAGGTTCTCATTTAGCACCAGCCAACAGAACAAACCCAAAGCACAACGGCACTGGTTCGGAAAACCACTGGGGTTCACCCAGCCTGACAACAGAATGTTAGCACACAGCCCTATGGGCACCTGTCAGAATTTGATATTTTTTAAACTGTCTACTCATGCATAAAATGAATATTTATTCATCCCTCTCTGGTTGTTTGCCAGAGAGTTATTTTAAGAGCCTTGGTTCTGGTGTAACATATTCTCCTCCTCCTCCCATCCTTGCCTACACTGTCTCTGACACTGTCGGCATCTCTCCCTGAGAAAGGAAATTAAAAAAAAAAACAAGGGTAGCCTGCAATATTAATGGAAGAACACAGGAAGGTTAGAAAAAATGTCTTGACCTTCACAGTTTTTTACTCGCTGACATAAGAGGAGTTAGAAAAGAATGTAAGCACATCTTAAGGTCAAAAACCACCTCAGCTGTTAAATTAGTCTTTTTGTACACCACAAAACTGAGTTAAAACAAGGAATTCACTCATATTTCTGTCCGAACTCACACGTGTTTTACTTAGGGCAGAGAAACTCAAGCATTTCACTCTATAATACAATATTTTACACAGTTCATTTGGAGTTCAGAATAGTTTCTGCTCTTTTATACTTTTTATGGGCCAGACTTCGAAATTGCATTTCTCAGTTTGCTGTTAATATCCACATCTCGGGCTTAAGAGTTTATTCTCTGCTTCATGCACATGTGTCGCTGCCATTAATGCAAATGGAATGGAGTCAAAACAGAGCACTGAGGGGGAAAAAAGCCCTCACTAATCCTTTATAACCTCAGTGTGAAGGGAAGTGATTTGTGGAACAACAGGTACAACAACTGCCGAGGGTTTCCTGGCACTTACAGACTATTCCTTGGGCACTGGGAGGAAGGATAAGCCAGGAACTACAGAAGCCTGACTGCAATGACAGAACCCAGTCACTCCTGCTGCCAGCAATTGGCTTTTTTACGGTGGGAGAAGCGGTCCCGGAACTGCAGCCCCAGATTCTCCCCCTCTGGGTCTTGCAGCACATGGAAAACCAGGACAGCCCAGCTGTGCCCAAGCTGGAGCCGAACAGCTGGAACCCCACCCTGCTGCCATCCCTGGGCAGCCTAGGGAAGGGGCTGGGGCTGGATTTGCCGTTTTGCTCCCTGGTTTTGCTCCAGGACAGACAGAGGCTGATCACAGACTGCCCAGGGAATGCCCCTGGATCCCTGGCAGTGTCCAAGGCCGGGTTGGACGGAGCTTGGAGCAGCCTGGGACAGTGGAAGGTGTCCCTGCCCATGGCAGGGGTGGCACTGGATGGGATTTAAGGTCTCTTCCACAATTTTGCTAATGGATAAAGTCTTTTATGTTCGTGCTCCCTGAGCAGCCCTTTCCTGGCCGTTTGCTTCAGGACAACACAGGTTAGGAGAAGGAAGAATCAGCTCATGCAGAGACCTCACTCTGGTCTTCACTTGTCTCTGTTCTTGTTTTCAGGGACCAGCGTGGGCAAATGCCACACAAGGGACTCAAAACAACTCCAAACCTGAAGAATTGTTGGGGTCCCTATGCTTCCCTACAAGGTTCAGAAAATCACACACTGGTTGGGGTTGGAAGAGACCTCTGGATGTGTTCCAGCCATAAAAACCTCGGATTAAAACCTGCATTGAAACATTTTAAGTATTTCCTATATACCACAGAACTAGTTGACGAGGAGAGCCTCTAACTGGGTACAATCCATCACTGCCAGTGCGTGGGAGAATTAGAACTGACAGCATTAGAGCTTTCTGATTGATTTATCACTTTGTAATCAATGCTTCCTGATTTGTTATCCAATATAGGTTTTTCCCCAAATAAGAAGGAGATAGAGAGTGATTGTAAGGGTAATAACCTATTATGTTCATGGCCTGTAATAATTCACCAGACACTGGACTACTCATCAGCAGGCCAAAAAATTAATTCAGCACATTTGTCAGTGTCTCTCATTGTTTAGCAAATTATTCCTTTCAATATCTTGGTCAAATTACAGCTTTTACTTTTGGGAACAACATTTGACAGAACACGAATGCACGTGAATAAACACTCGGAATCCCTGAAATGCTGGAATTCACCCCTGGAGGAGAAATAATGAAAATAAATCTGACTTATATATTAAATAATGCCTTATATATTAAATAATGCCTCAGACACCCACAACAAAAGTTGATTTAGTCACCTTTCACCACCAGGCTGCCCGTGCTGCTCGCTGTCCCAAAGTGGTTGGTGGCCACGCAGGTGTAACTTCCCGCATCCGACTTGGTGACGTTGACGATCCGCAGGCTCCCATCATCCAAAACAGTGATTCTGCAAAGACAGCAGACACGGGAGGTTTGGTTTTGGTTTTTTTTTAAGCCAACATAAAGCCCTTTTGAGCCCGCATCAATTATGGATGGTGAGAGCAGCAGACAGCCCTGCCCTGCGCAGCGAGCTGAGCTGACGCGAGTCTCTCCGGACGCGCCTCATAAATACTGAATGCATCATTTACATGAGTTTTCCGTGTCTTTACTCGAGGGCAACTTTCATTTACACATCAGCGGCTCGTGTAGGTTTTCCACGCGTCTGTACTTTGATATTCAGCCCTCTCACCACGACAACCCCTGCGGCACGTGGCGCTCTGGCTCCGTGGCAAAGCCCGGCGCTCGCTGCCTCGCGGCGCAGACGCTGCTGCCGAGCAGATGCGCTGGAGCAGGTGCTTCATCCCGGAGGTTTTTTCCAGCAGGATGATGGCTTTTCACTGGGGGCACCAAGCTGCCAAGCTCGCTCTCCGCCTCTCTGCCTGTGTGTCTCTCAGCCCACGGGGTTTATCTGCAGTGGCACTTGCAGGTTACAAAACCCTGTTTCACTCCCATCCTCTGCTCACCGGGGCTGTTATCGGCAGTCTCTTGAGGGCAGGAGGCAGGTGAGTGTGGAGTGGTAATTCCTGGGTGATCCTCACCCTCTCCTCTTGTACAAGAGCACTTCAGGCTCCCCTTGTTCTCTCAGTGAGCTTTGCCTCCTGTTATGGTGTTTTTTTTTTTTCTGCTCTGCTTTAAGTCAGTGAACACAGAAAACCTGATTTTGCCCAGTAAATCCCATTGAAACATGAATGACTTGTGCCCTGTGGAGGCATCACCTACAGAGAAGCCAGAAAAACCCTTTTCCCACCCTAAAATCACCTCTTTTAGCAACATTTTTGCCTCCTCAGAATCACGTCCTGCAGCACAATCTCCTTTCTTGCCTTCAGCCACTTGCAGACCTTCATGGAAAACCTTGTATTAATTCCTGCCTTGTCCTGCTCAATTATTTCTCAATTTCACTAAAATGAAGAAGCCTTCCTGCATTTTTAATGCCAGTGATTAATGCCAGTGAAGCTCTGCAGAAGTGGACTGAGAACCTGGGAGAAAAGAACCTGAGCAGCAGCACTGGCACCACTGCAGGAGGGCTCAGGGGCGGTTCCCTCCTGAGGAGGCTTCAAGGAACAGGAATCACCTTGAGACAGCCCTGGGACAGCTGAATAAAGGCCCAGCCTGAGCCAAGGCACAAACTCAAGCACCAAGGTCACCCTGGAGCTGCCAGCTGCAGCCACAGGGCTGGGCAAGGTCTCCAGCGACCCTCAGGAGTCGTCAGCTCACCCAAGGGAGCTGCTGTGGGTGCCCTGTGTCATTCCACAGGCTCTTGGTGGGCACGCACGAGCTACAGAGCCCCCATTCACAGACCTGCTTCAACAAACGGCACGGATTGAGTGACTGTGCCAAGCGAGGAGGAGGAAGATGGCCCTGGATGCTCTGACAGCAGTCACCCATCTCTGTCCTGGCTCACCTCTCCCTGACCTGCTCCTGCGGCCACCTGAAAGCCACAGGCCAGCTGGCAGAGAGCAGGGGCAGAGGTGATATTTCACCCATCAGCAGCAGTGATATTAACAGGAGCTTCTCAGCTGGCTCATGGTCTCCAAATTATTGCAGTCAGTAACGCTCACTGCTGTCATTTATTTCTGAGGGACTCCGGTGCCACGGATTTGCTTCTGTGGCAGTTGCTGCAGCTCAGTAATTGGAAGGGAGCAGTGGAGAGCTGATTGTCTCATCTCCAGCACTCCGTGGGCACAGATCAATGCTCGTGCTGCATTAAACCTGTGCTGGAGTGCTGGCCTCCAGCAGGAGCTGGGCAGCACCAGCAGCTCCCCAGGAATTATTTGCTGCTCTCTTCAGTTCCAGGTCTTCAGGAACAGCAGGGCCTTTCTCAAAGCTGAAGGTGCCCTTGGCAAGCATTAAAATTCCAATCAATAAGAACCAGGACAAGCTCAGCATTGCGCTCCAGCTCAAGGAGGACCACGGTGCTCCAGCACTGCCCCACCAGGCTCTGCCCTCCCTCCCTGCCACCCCAGGAAACCCAGAAAAAGTGGAGTTTTAGATTATTTCTGTACAGTTGAAATCTTATTTTTAGTTATCTATGCTTTATTTTCAGCCATATGGCTGAAAGCTATTTATTGGCTAATCTCTTCCCAGATCATTTTAATTATGTCTGTTGATGAGGCCAGATTTAATTTCAAATTCTAATGCCTTTTCTGTCTTGGCCTTTCTCCTGCTACTGGTTTCCTTCTAAGTTGTCTCTATTCCCAGCGTAAGACTGGTTTTTAGTTGGTGTGGACTGGATTGCCCTGGAGACACCTTTGGATCAGGACAGACGATCCACCCCCAGCCTTGGCACGTCTCAGGGAGCTTGTTCTGTCTTTATTTCCTCCCCTTCCTAAGCAGAGAGTGTGGTCCCTGGCTTTACAGCCTGAGCTCACAGACATCCTTCAACCCCAGGAACGTCTTGCAAAGAGCTCAGGAGAGACCTGCCCTGAGTTCTCCAAACCCCTTCCCCAGAGAGCCCCCAGGCACGTTTGATTCTCATCTGGTCTCTCAGAAACTCCCTGCACGCTCCTGTAAACGAGCAGCTTTACAAATGACAGATAACTGTACAAGTTAACTGATTTTTTCCAAATAAATCAGACCATTAAAACCTCTCTGCGGCTCATTGATTAGGAGGCCTTATGGTTATGTGGCTCTTTTTGCTGAAGCTGCTTTTCTACGGCGAATGTTTTGTCCTCTAATCTGAATCCAATGTCTTAAAAGTTAACAAATAATTATTTGAACGCTTGGAAATTTGTTACAGTTAGTTGAGAAAGGAGGAAGGCCTCTCACACTGATATTGCTAATTCCCGAATTTTCTTTGCAGGCTTGTCTGCATTAAACGAGAGAAGAGGCTCATTTCAGGCCACCGGGGTTCTCAAACTGCTAATTGGCTTGGAAGTGAACAACCCTTCAGCCACAACTTTTAGCAGTTTGGGTGAAAAAGTTCCTCCAAGACACAGAGTTCAAACTGAATGAAGCACTGTGCTTTCTCCTCTGAAATACACCCTCAAAATGCTTTCTAGCCAGAAGACATAAAAATAAACCACATTTCCCATAAACACACACATCAGAACAAAGTGTTGGCTGCTGAGTGTGCGCCTCTTTAAACCACTACGAACTCAAAAAAGGAGCTACTGACTTGCTATTAAATGTTCTGGGTTCCCTGACTCTACTACCGACAGTGGTAACAATAAATAAAAATATAAATCTCTTCTTGCCCAGGTTAATGAACTGCTCTGCTGCTAACCTGGCTCATGGTCACTGCTAATATCAGAGAAAAATCAAAGAAGATAAAATATCCATTTGGAAAAAAAAAAAAAGACAATTTAAGATTGTTTATCATCCTTATAGAAAGAAAGGTCATCTATTTTAAATACAGCATTTGTAAGAGAGATTCTGGGGGTCTGTGTTGTCAGCTGGAGATTTCAGGCCCACAAAGACAGGTCTGAAATTAGGAGATAAAAGCACTGCTTGTTTCCTGAACTGAAGCGTTGGGTTCTACTGCAGGAAGAGCTGACCTTGCCAGTGTTTCGATCAAAACTCTTCTGGGGACAAAGGACCTTTAAAAATGCTGAAAACACCCTTCCCCAGCCTTCTCCTCCTTAGCCATTGTCATTTTGCCACTGCACCAGCAAATGGAAGAAATTGCTGAACGCTTCGCAGCACCCTAAAGATGCCGCCAGGCACGGAGCTCCCAGAGCAGCTCCTGTGACAAGGGCAGGGAGTGACAGCACAAGGGGAACGGCTCCCAGTGCCAGAGGGCAGGGAGAGCTGGGATATCCATCCCAGAGGGATAACAGCCCTCTGGCTCCACTCAGCAGCACTCGCTCGCCCCGTGTCTCCAGGAGCAGCTGGAGACGGATGAAGAGCTCGGGCAGACCTGGAGCAGTGTCAGGAGAAACAGCAGTGCAGAATCACTGGGGCCTGATCTATTGGTGCTTATTCCCAGCTCACGATCCAGCTGCCAGATCTGTAAATCCCCCACCAGCAGCTGTGTTACCTGCACCCCGAACGGAGCACGGCACGTCTGATTCACGGAGCCCCCTGCAGCATTCCCCACTGCTGGGCAGCATTCCCAGGAGCAGATAAATAATCCTCAGCCAGTAACATATGCATTTAGAGACAGAAACTGTCCTGTTGAGCTCAGGGAGAGTTTCATCACCGACTTTGTGAAACGAGATCAAGCCCTTACCCAGAGTATAAATGATAGCGGAAAACTGCCCAACTCCCGGAGCACATCATAAAACTGACTGTCAGTAACCACGTGCAGCCCAGCTCCACTGAAATCTGACCTCTGGGTGTCAGGCTGCTTCGCCTGCATCTCCCAAAACGCGCCTGCTGCTCAGCTTTGGCCTCCTGCTTTGACAGAATATTCCCCTAGAATCCCAAATTTCAGTATCTACTGGAACATCTTGCTCCGGAGTTTAATTACAAGAAAATCCATGTGGCTCTCAGAAGCAAAGCCAGCAGCCCTGCAGAGCCAGGAGGGTTGGACCTCACCTGCACCTTGCAGGTGGAAGCAGGGTGAGGAGCAGGGCCATGCCCCGGCCTTCCCAGTGGGAATTACTCCCTGATTCCCAAAGTGCACCCAGCGCCGCCAGGGAGCTGCACAGACAGGGGGCACGGCAGGTATCCCTCGATATATTCCTGTCAGCTTGCCCTCTATTTCTCTGTTCAGCAGGTGGAAACACGTGGGATACGAGTGGAATATGAATGGAGTACAAATGCAGTGCATATGGCAGCTCGGGCGTGCGCTCCCTTCCCGAGGGACACGGCGCAGCTCCGGCACTGCAGATTAGAGCCCCGTGTTTCTCTGGAGCCAAAGTGCTCAGAATTACAAAGTGACTTTTTTTTATTCCCTCCTCTCAAATGGTTTCATTAGCACTGCTGCAATGAAATAAGGTATTTTGTTTTCTTATCTAATCATTTTAGCATTTTAATTTATGAAATACAGGCAGAACTAGCCTTGCTTTCACTCCTGATTAAACACACGCAGCCGAAATATTTCATGCTTAGCCAAGTGAATATTTTAAATATTTTTTCCCCCACGAAACAATGCTTAGGATGTCCGATCCTTTTTCTATTACAGGGAGAAAAGATGTCTTAGAGCAAGCATTTAAATGAATGTCAGCTGGAAGAAACACACACTGAGTGCAATTTGAGATAAAACTACCATTGATCCCTTCATGTACAGCCTTTGTGGCAGTGGTGACGTGGCTATTGAAAAGAGACACTGGTGCCAGAGTTCTTCCAAGAGATCATCTGTCTTCTGAGAGAGGATTTGGGTTAAATGTACCTGTGAAAAACAGTGTATTTCAGCCAGCATGATGAATGGCCTATTGTTCATCCTCGCTGCCGTGCCTGGGCTGGGGGGGCTGCAAGCAGAGAAGAAAGCAGAAACACCAGGCAGCCCTGACTGCAGGCTCAGCAGTGTATTTGTTCCCTCCTTTCCCAGAGTTCCTAGGCAGGAATATCCAGAGCAATTTTTAGCCTAACAGCAGCTTTGCCTCATGCCACAGCTCTGGGCAATTGCATTATTTATCAAATTATTTCTATTTCCATCACATGTCTTTGTAGCAGTTTATTACCTTTTAAATAACGCTTGCCACGCGATGAGGCAGGGACTGGGTTATTGAAACCCTCTCATGGATGTGGTACTGGCCATTAGACTATTTTGGGTAAACAGTGGGGTTTATAAATCCTCACAGGTTTTACTGCTCAGAGCACAGCCCACCCCAAATCAGGGACACAGCTACGAGTACCTGCTCATCACTTGAAGAATGGGCTGGTTCAGGGTATAGTCCCCAGGTTCCTGTGGCCCTGGGGTGTGTCCCCAGGTGTGACTCCAACCTCTGTGTTGCCTAAATCAGTAACAGCCAGGTCAGAGCTTTCTGCTTCGTAACGTTCATCTCCGTTAGAACACCCCGAGGTCAAAGCCAAGGTCCTGGGGCTCTGCTCCTCAGCTCTGATGGTGCACAGAGCGGAGAGAGCCCTGATCCCAAACCCCACCCAGCCCCCTGTCCCGTCACCTGAGACCTCCTGCCCTACATCGACACCAGCCCAGACCCTCAGCATCCCCCTGAGCGGGCAGGGCTTTCCAGGCTGGGGCTTCACCTCGTGCTGTTACTCCAGATGTTTCTGGAAAGGGGGGAGAAAGGGACAGTGTCCACACCAGTGTGGGACATCAACACAGCCTGAGGGCTCAGAACACCAGCCCGAGCAAGGAGGGGACAAGTTGGGTCCGTCCTACAGCTGTCAGATAAATCCAAGGGAAAGGCAGGACGATCCCGTGTGCTGGAGCACCACGAGTTTTCCATTTGATCATCCATCTAAACTCCCTGAGTGGACTCTCCTACTGTGCACGCAGTCTCCTACACACCTGCACCTGCCTGCCCTGGCCCTCACACAACCCCCCAGAGCTGCTCCAGTGTTTATTTATCTGTAAGGACCTGTCTTTTCACGGTTCACAGAAGAGCCTGAGATAATTCAGAGCCTCTGTCAAAGCCCATTTAATTTAGTGCACGTCTCTCTCTCCGTGAAGGCAGCAGCAGATAAGTCCTGCCTTATCCATGACAACTGACAGGCCTCTTAGCAGCAAACCCCCTATAATTAATTTTCAGGTAAGAACTATATTTGCTCTAAATAAACTGAGGTAAAATGCTGTTGCATTGAGTTCAGCAGAACATCTCCCACTTCCCAATATCCCATCCAACCCTGCCTTCTGGCACTATCTGCTCATGGAAAAAGTCACTCTCCCTCTTTTAGTACTGACTTAGCATAAAAACTGCTAAATAATATTCTAAAGAGAAAGAAAAAATAGAACATATTTTGCTCAGATAACTATTTTCGAGAATACAGCAGTGGCCCCTTTGGGAACATCAAACAGCACAGCACCACTGAATTCAGCATCAGCTTAAACCAGCCATGGATCTGGCATCCCAAATTTCCCCGCAATTTTCTTTTCCCACCAATTGTTTATCTGCAGTGACGGAGCAGTCCAAAGCAATAACGCTGCATCCAGCCATTATTAATATCTATAAACACAAAAGCTGTGGTTTGTCATCATCCTCCCTTTGGTCTGTACATTTTTAAGACAAGTCTGGAAGTGACAGAACCTCGTCCTGATGGAGCAGGGAGGCAGGAGGAAAGGAAGGGAGCATTTACGGCTATTGGAGACTTCATGTAGATTGTTCAGAGATGCCTGGAGTTATAATTCAAATACAAAAATATCCCTAGGTTATCTAAGAAGAACAGTTCTCTGGAACATATCTTTCTTAAGGGATGCTGATAACGGGAGGAAACAAATGAAAACCAAACACAAGCACTGTGAGAGACCCTGAAGGGAGTGAGGGGCTGTGGAGAATCTCAAATAATAGAAACCTTTCGCCTTCTCTCTCAAACCAGTCTTTTTTTACTACACACAAAATTAAAATAAATACAGTCAGAAAGCCCATGCCATGAAAATAAATATTTGAGGAGGCAGATTTGAGTAAAGCAACGGAAAGCTTTGTTTTTACAACAGCTTTCGTTCCTGAGACGCGAGGCGGTGACAATTTGATATGGGAAGATTCTGCAAGTCTCGAAGGGTCTGATGGTGCGAAGAGCCAGTTTTCCATTGATCTTGGTGGGAAATGAAGACCATCCCCCACGGGAAATGGCCCTTTTGACACAGCCCCTCCACCTGGCAGTTTATTTTATAGACACAGCTGTTTGCTGTTTTCTATAAACTGCGAACTCTGTGGTGGCACCATGAGGGACGGGGATGCTCCACGCTCCAAACAGGAGGCTCAGGACCTGGACCAGCTCTTGCTGGTGGCAGTGGAGGGGCAAAGCACACTGAAAAGCACCTCCTGAAAGGCTAAACCCTCCCTTTCTGCACAGCTGGCCACCAGAGACGCAGCTCTCCACACGCGTCCTCCTGCGCTCGCAAGCGAGGAAAATCCTGCGCAGGCAGCAGCGGGTGCTGCGCGGCCACTCCTGCTCTCACTCTGTCTAATGTTCAGTGAAATATTTGCTGTGCTCACTCTTCCAGGGCACTGGCTATAGCCCAAGGCATGGAAATTAAATGACTTCTAGTCCACGGAGAGGGACAGTGGAAATCCAAGGAATCATGTTTGGAATGCAGCATCCAGCCACCTACGCCAACAGCTCCTTCCTGACAAGGACAAGCCACTGCCCTCTGCCTACAGCAAACACTGTGGAGGTTTGTAGAACATAAGAATCAGAGGGAACTCCACTTGAGCTTGTAAAAATTATTCTTTTATGAGGAAAAAAAATCCATGCAAGATTTTCAGTGCATCAGCTGCTGACACAAACCGTTTCTGGGCGCGTTCGTGAGATCGGAGCAGAGGCAGCAAATGCATTCTCAGCTTATTTGTTCCAGCTGATACCACCCGAATTCAAGCCTAAAGGCACAGTCTTTCAAAGATAACACATCTTTCCCTCTGATTCCAACAAAAAATGCCCAAAGAACGAAGAGAAATTACGCACTCAGCTTGTAATGGACATTAACAGATTTGTGAGATCCAAGGACACGTTTACATCACTTCAAAACGATGTTCGAATAACCATCAAAAATATCACCAAGTCTAAAATGTTCATTAGGGATCCTTCTTCCCCTTTAGACATTTAACGATTTCCTTGGATTCTAAAAGTGCATCTCAAAGTATGGCCCTAACTGTAAAATCATTACCTGCTTGCTCTTCGCCATAAAAATACTCAAGAGAAGAAATATTTGATAATATTTTTTTCCTTCAAAAAGCTACAGACTTACTAAAATCATTATCACTGTTTTCTTCGGCTGGAGGACAAGCAGGAAGCTACACATCAATTCCAAACTGCATTCAGGAGACGGGTCACAGGCATTTCTTTGGAAAGCAGTGGCTGCAGGGCGCGCTCACCACGGAGCAAACCCCGTCCTGCTCCCTCCGACGGCGGCACTGCGGGGAGCGACCGGCTCCTTCCTGGAGCAGCTTTACACAGAGACAGAAACAACTGGTGGCTGCGTGTTCAGCACCTAGAGATTAATTTAATAATCATAAAACCATGAGAGACCTCAAGCAGGAAAAGCAGCAAGTCACACATTTCTTTTAAGGACACCAACACGGTACGCGTCTCGCTGCGCTCTGGAGGTCGGATGCCTCTGGGACAGAGCTCTGGATCCTGCACCCTCTCCGCCTCTGCAAACAGAACTCTGCTTTTAAAATTAATCCACAAGCACCAAGGTAAAAGCCTGATGATTTCCCTTGACCTTTGGGGCGCGGCAGCCCCATGGGTTTGGTCACACCACGGTTCTGAGCCGGGTCCAGCAGCAGCACAGGGGCAGTGATGTCCTACACGTGTATCACTGAGCGCTACAACAACACCACGCTGCAAATGATCTGCTGGGGAAATAGGAACAGATTGCTGATGTTCCAGGAGGCTGTGTCACGGCGTGAGGGAGAGTCTCATTCCAGGAGCGCCAGCTGAGACTTGGCAGAGGCTAGGATTGCACTCGTCAGGGCACTCGGCAACAGTTTGTGGCTGGAAACAGGAAATCATTTCCTGCTTCCACAGGAGCAGATGAAAGAAATGGAAATTTTAGGGATCGGCCTAATTATTGATGCATATGAAATAAACCAGCACTGACCCTGGATTCTACATAAATCTCTAACCCTTCCCAGGTAACCTTTAGCTAGAAACATTTGTAGAATCATAAAATCATATTGGTCGGTAAAGCCCTCTAAGAACATTGAGTCCAACTGTTAACCCAGCACTGCCAAGGCCACCACTGCCCCATATTTTTAATCCTCCAGGGATGGGGACTCCAGCACTGCCCTGGGCAGCTGTGCCAGAGCTGGACAACCCTTTCAGTGCTAAAACATGGTGTGATCATAGAAGCACAGGATGGTTTGGGTTGGGAGGGACCCTAAAGCTCATCCAGTTCCACCCCTGCCATGGGCAGGGACACCTCCCACTATCCCAGGGTGCTCCAAGCCCCCATCCAGCCTGGCCTTGGTCTTCCAGAACAACACAGAGCTAAAACCAGCTCCTGCTGGGAAACAGTCTATGAACAGGAGGCCATCAAGGACAACGGCTTTCCAAGACCTCTGACCACCAAATCCAGTGGCTTCCTGGTTCATTTTATTTGTTTTCTGCAGAAAATTGGCTAAAATAAGTGGACAAGTCAGTTATTTCAGAGGTTGCAATGAAGTAGAGCCATCTCCTGCCACGGTCTTTGCAAAGTAAGATGGATGCTGCACTGTCGATTCAAACTTCAGAAAGCCATTTGCAGGGTGTCATTTTTCATTTTGCCTGGGCAGGATGTAATGGAAACCCGACAAGTTATTGATGGTTTGGTTACCTGTCTGCCTTCAAGAAATTGCACAGGTGCTTTATGTAAAAAAAAATACAAAGAGTCAACACAATTAATGTGAAGCAATGATGGGAAGCATCCTTTGAGGTTTTCTTTTCTGCTGAAGTGTCACTAGACTGCGTGTCCAAAAGACACTGCTGGCAATTCATCTCTCAAGTAATCAGGATAAAAATATCACCATGGTTTGTACCCTGGCACCAGCCTGGGAAAGATGTGCTGTCTGTCCTCTTGCCATTTTCTTGCTGGCTGTTTAAAGTAATTAAGCACTAATTAGGAAGTTTGAGGCAACAAATATAAAACTGGAATTTATACAACTTTTTGTACTCAAGACATGCTGGAAGAACAGGAGAGAAACTTTTCTTGTTCAGTTTTACCATTTTTCCTCCTTAAAATGACATAGTATCAACATGGATACGTTAAAATCCCTGTAATAAAATAATCTCTAAATGAGGGTGTTCGTAAATGGACAGTCTTTGTGAGGATGTCCTTAGGATGCGAACTCTTGAGAATCACAGAATCACAGAATCACCAGGTTGGAAGAGACCTCCAAGATCACCGAGTCCAACCCTTGCCCTAACACCTCAACTAACCCATGGCACTGAGCGCCACATCCAATCTCTTTTTAAACACATTCAGGGATGGCGACTCCACCACCTCCCCAGGCAGACCATTCCAGTACTTCACCACTCTTTCCGTGAAAAACCTGTTCCTAATATCCAAGCTATGTTTCCCTTGGCGCAGCTTGAGACTGTGTCCTCTCGTTCTGTCAGTTGCTGCCTGGAGAAAGAGACCGACCCCCACCTGACTGCAGCCTCCTTTCAGGGAGTTGTAGGGAGTGATGAGGTCACCTCTGAGTCTCCTTTTCTCCAGGCTAAACAACCCCAGCTCCCTCAGTCGTTCCTCATAGGGCTTGTGTTCCAAGCCCCTCACCAGCCCCGTTGCCCTCCTCTGGACGTGTTCAAGTGAAAACCATGGCTAAACTCTTTCAAGGAGACAAGACTTACTGGGCAGTTTTGAAGTGCAGAGGACAACAAAAAAATGAGGTGAGAGCTTTCCGTTTCTCCTTGGCCACAATCACTCCAGCTCCTGGAGAAGGGATTCAGCTGCTTCAGCTTCACCTGGTGGTTCCCAATGGCTTCGTGCCAGCCAGGGGACCAAGGACAGGAGGGAGCAGCTCGGTGTCGCCCGGCGCAGGACCTCAGCTCCTCTCCGAAGCAGCTGCAGTGCCTGTGTTGGGTGATGTTCTTCTCTACGAACAAATTAACATTCCCTGCCAAATTAATAAGCCTGGAGGCACAGCTGTGCATTAACATATCCAAGAGGCTTTCCAGCTCCAGCTGCCTGGTGTCCTTCCTTCTGAGGAGGCTGAGATTTTGGGGAGCTCTGGTTGGGATTTTGCTGATGGAGGGGTGAACAGCCCTGAGTCCCGTCACATTCCCACTGCTCCTTCCCAGTCTCAAGCCCTCACCTTCTTTTCAGGACACCAGTTGTGGCTGCTCCATCTCTGGAAGTGTCCAAAGCCAGGTTGGACGGGGCTTGGAGCAGTCTGGGACTGTGGAAGGTGTCCCTGGCACCCACACCAGGATGAGTTTTAAGGTGTCTTCCAACTCAAACCAGTCTGGGATTCACGACTTTGGAAACCGAATTACCCTCCCAGACTGTCCCTGAGTCTGGGCTGTGGTGGAGAGAACAGTGAAACACCTGGGAGAATCTGGACCCAAATTACTGACATCTTGGAGCAGATAAGCCAATTTGGGTAACAAATCACAGCAGCTGTCTGGAAGTGCAGTTCTCTCTCCTCAGTGTTGTTTGACAAGGAATGAGTTAGCCAGGCACTCGTTGCACTTCCAAACGCTTCCGCGGCTGAACTCGCTGGGAAAACGCCACCATGTGCTGCTTCCCTGTGCTTTTGTTGGTTTTCAGCTACAAAAAATAACAACGTTCCTGCTGTAAGCGCTGTGGCTCTGCGTGTGCAAGCTCACACATCACAGCGCCTGTCAGGACTGAGAGATAATGGGACCAACTGGGAAAATTTCCACGAAGATCGTGAGCGTGCCTGGAGTATCTAGGTCAGATCCTGCTCTAACAAAGTGCACCGAGAGGGTCCCTTTATACAGAAACTTGTTTAATTAAGGTAACAGATGTTGCTATTACACAAGTCATAGCGAATGGTTGTTTAATTGGACACTTTCATATTCCTTGCTACCAGCACAGGACATCATTTGTTTTTTTACGCATTTCTTTCCTTACAATTAAACTGTATAAACAATGCAGGCACTGTACATTCACGGACAAGAAACAGCTCTAACTATGTAGGGGCTTTTCATGAAGAAGAACGAGAGAAGAGCAATTTGTTTTGGGGCTTGAAAGTACAATTATTTTTCTGTCCCAGCCTGAGTACGTGTCTGGTGGCAGGGTAAACATGACTTCCTATAGCTCTAGGAGAACATTAGGAATTAAGACTGTTGTGTACATATTTTAAATAAAAGTTGTCTTGGTTTTCCTGCACTCCTTCTGCTGCTGGGGAGCCAAGGAGAAGGGGAAAAGTGGGAAGTCGTGGAGGACCAAGAGGATGAAATGTGAATATCTGCTCTCGAACCACAAAATGCTACAGCTTCGCCTCAGGGAAATGTCACTGTGTCTCACTCTGTGAGGAATAAATAAATAAATGGAATTACTGCCATTAAGTCATGCAAATTAAAAGCCCTTTGCATAAGTCCAAAACAAGACCTTAGAAAAGAGGGAAGACTTGCAAGGGAAGCGATGCGGACCCTGCAGGGCTGAACAGCCCCTTCCAACGCTACTCCCAGAGTGGTTCGGGTTGGAAGGGATCCCTGGGGGTCATCGCATCCAACCTCCCTGCTCAGGCAGGTCCCTCTGCACTACGTGATTCAGGATTGAGGAATGATTCAAGATTATGTCCAGACTGGTCCAGCAAAATCATCCCATGCCAACAGCAAAACAAATCCCTTGACCAATTCCATGAGAAATTTCCTTAAGACGTTCTAACTAAACAGCCTCTGGTGCCGAGTTATTAAAAGCCAGTTTGCACTGTGAAGTGGAGGCACAAAAGGCCCCAGTTCGTTGCCACAGATCACAGGACCATCTCAGCCCCGATGTGAAACCCCATTGCTCCCACAGCCAAGGTGCTGCTCTCCCACGGGACAGCACCTGTGGGTTTGTTGGGATACCAACCTTATTTATTGGTGGGCTATGGAAATCTCAGGGGCCATTCCCAACCAGAAAGGCATCCCCTGCTCCTGAGCGAGGCTTTCCTGGGAATATTGATTAATAGGTGTATTTTAATCATGTTTCACCTGCTCCTACTATCCCAGTGGCCCCGTGAGGAGCAGCACTACCAGGACTAAAGACCTCTCCCACAGAGTGTAACACTTGCTTTGCACTGGAACGTGAAGGGAAGATCAAGGATGGAAAATGATCTCTGTACTTTCCCCATACAGAAGTAGTCTTTGTTTCCAAACAGCATCTGCAGTACATCTGTATCTGTGCTAGAGCTGTTCCTATATAAAATTTACCTTCTGGAGTCAGCCCCCAACATCATTTTGACTCAGTCAGGCCTCCGAGGCAGGATTTCCATTATTATGGAGATGAAGTGCCTTTAATGACTGCAATAATATAATTGTACCCCAGGGCAGAATTCCTAATAACACAATTGCACAGTTCTCAACCACCAGTAAGAGATGCCCTCAGGCCATGTTATTCATTAGAGGTGCAGCACACACCACCTCAGCCTCCAGAGAAGAATATGAAACCTATACCGATAAAGCCCTTTTTTTCTCACCATGGCAGTCTGTGCTCTCTGGGCAAACATTGAACAACACACTTTCTTTTGCCTCCTGGACAGCAGGAGCCTCCAGAGCCAGAGTCCCAGCAGCAAAAACCATGCACAGTGTCCCCAGCAAGGAATTTAACATCACACACCAGCTGAAAAGCCACAAAAGCCCCAGGAGAAACTCGGAAGCGATTGCCATGGCAGCCGTCAGGCTGAGCATCAGCATTCAGAGCAAGCACTGACACAGGAATGCTGCTTTTAACTCCACCTGGGATTGGAAGGATCATCTATATTGATTAAGCTTCACGTGATCAACCTGCAGGCTGGAGAAGGATCCAGATGTTCAGGTGCCTTTCTGGTACTCGAAGGACCCTTTAACGTCAGTATGAGCAGAGATTTCACTGAAGTTTCTTCTCCCACACCTGTCTAAAAGTTCTGTTTCCCGTCCTAGATGAAGAGATTGCAGCAGCAGCTTTTCCTGGCATCTTTTTTCCTAGATTTCAACAGATTTTTTTCCAACAGCCAAGAAAGTTCTTGTTTGAAGTCCATGCACAGCTGTGGGTGTAGGGAGATACTGGAGCTGGACTCCAGTCACTGCTGCTGTCCCCTGGGACAGCGGGGAGGAGATGACATTTCAGCAGGCACAGAAAGCAGAAACACAGCAGCACTCGGCAGAGCACCGGCACTTGGCCGCTCCTGCCCGTGAAGGCAGACGGTGCTGATGAGCAGTGCCACGAGCACAGCAGACAATGCCATTCCCTAATTGTGCATTTCTCACCGTCTCCAGGCCCAGACCGCAGGGCTGGGGTGGCGAATAAAGGCAGTGGCGAGGATTCAATGCCCATCCCCACAGGAGACACAACCCAGTGCGTGTCAGAGCGGAGCAGGTCCCGGTGCCAGGGCGCCGCAGCGCTGCGCGGTCCGACACCGTGCCAGGTAATCCCTGCTGGATGATCTCGCCGGCTGGAAAACCCCCGGGCTGGAGGAGCTCAGGATTTCACACCTGCTTGGGCACATTTCACGTCTGGTTTGCCATGCAGGGCTGGGTGCCCAGGTGGGAGGCTCCTGGTTCTGGCTCAGCAGGAGCAGGAGGAGCGAGCCTGGCACTGCCACGAGAGCCTGCAGCACACCTGGCTGGGTCTGCCCCTGAGCTCAGGGTGTGCCCACCACCCTCCTCCCACCACTGCCCCAGCTCTGCCTGGGCAGTCCCACCCCCAAATTAAAATGAGGAGCAGGAACTGCGCCGTGCCAAGGGGAACAGCCTCAGAGCAAACAGCACGTTCAGCCACGGACTGCGCCAGTGAGCACGGGGAGGCAGACGGGACCTCGTGGGGCTGGCACCCCAAAGCTTCCAGCACCGAACACCTCCCCCATCCCTGGCACCACCCTCACCAGAAGAACAAGTTATTTCAGTTTTAAAAATCAATACCCTTTGATCTATGACAGCTTTGACCTCGGCAGCTCTGTGCTCTGCCTGCTAAAGGACGCTTTGTGTCATCGATCACCAACTCCTTTCATCCCAAGGAGGGAAGGAACGGCCCACGGACAACAGCTTTGTGAGGATCAGGGAGAGGAGCTAAACAAGTCAGAAACAGGGTGTTCGATATTTTAATCATCTGGCTCTAAATGAGCTGCAGCTTTCTGCATACTCACACACACCAGCACAGCATCTGTTTCACTGGGCATTACAGGCTGGGTGGAGCAAGATCAGACTTTCCAAGATAAAAGAACAGCTCTAACAGATTAAAGCTTTTAAAGATAACAATTTCCTATAATTTCTGGCCTTTTGACCTTTACTAATAGGACAGGATTCTCCCCATCCATCCCAGTGCCACATCATGTTTTGGAGGAGTGTCAAGGACAGTTTTCCATGCCCTGCTCTCAGGTGCTGTGCAGGTGACACAACCACACATCTACACAGCCAACAACTAATCAACACCACAGAGGAGGATTTGAAAAGCTGGCTTTTGAATTTAAAAAAAAAAATGAAAAAAAAAAATTATTTGGCCAGTCTGAGAAAGCCACCTGCAAGTCAGGTGTCAGAACTGCCAAATTAATTACTGACCCCAAATAATTCCTGTTTGCAGGACACTGAGTAATGTACCAGAGCTGTGCAATTTGCAGTGGAGGCTTTTATCTCCTGGAAATCTATATATTTTTTAAAAACAAAGGTTATTTAGAGCACTGCAGAGGCAAAATATTTGGTTTTTTGGAGGGCATCTTTATCAGCTTCTTGGCAGGGATGCTTTAACAGCACACAGAGGTGGGATGGGCACGACAGGAGTAGGAATCTCACTCCCAGCTCCTTGGGATTGAACACTGGCTGTATTCATGTATTTGCAAGTCAATTTTGTGAAGCTATTAATGACAAATTTAGCTTTGATTGCTGAAAGTCCCTGGGTTAGTTAATGAAAGAAATGGCGGCTTTAAGACATTACCTCTCATTTTCTCTCAGGATGTCTTTTCCTTTCTTCCAAGAATAAGTAGGTCTGGGGGAGGCTTTGGGCTTGCACTCAATGATGACTTCACCACCCACTTTGACAAGAGTTAACTTCTTCAGGAGTGTTTTGGAAAAGTCTGGACCGATGGCTGAAAGCAAAATCGACACAAACCAGATCAGAATTCCCGCATGAAAAAAACAAGTCGGATTCTTTTGAACATTACAAAATTCCAGGGCTGTTTCTCACTTGCAGTTCCTAAATAATTGGACTTTATGAACTACGTGGATGTCTGGATGGGGCAAACAGACCCGAGTGCTTCTTTCACTGCAAAAAAAATACCTGATTCGTTTAAAAATGTATGTTCAGCTAAAAACCTGAGAAACCAGTAACCCCATAATGCACATCTTACTGGGGCAGCTCCCCTAGGAGCATGAGGAGTATAAAATATTTCCTTTTTCTGTGTCAAGATCATCATTTTGTCAGGCTGGAAAATTGTCACAAACACAGAACCCACATAATTAATCAGAAATGTTAATATTTCCAGAAAGGTTGACACTTTTACACTTTCCATTCATAGCTGTTGCACAAACTGGGTTATTTGTTTTAATTCTATACAGGTGGGAGACACTGACACAGCCAGGTCCTGAACCAAGCAAAACAAGGCAAGACCTGTTGGCTCCAGGGCACAAAGTTCTCTGGAACCATCTCTTTTACTGCTCCCCTGTGCTTTGTGACGAACACTCAGATATCCACTGAGGTGACCCCCAAAGCCCTGCAGCCTCTCTGCAGCCCAGGGAACAAGGAGATGCCTTGGGGTCTGATTCCTGCCTCAAAGGCTCTTTAATGATCCCTTTGCTGGGACCCCGTGACAGGCAGGGCTCTGAGGCAGCTGCCTCCAGGCTGACTCTGGCACCGAAACCTCCCAAGACAACCAGGAGGTTTCACTGATATCAAACAGGACAATTCATTTTTTCAGCGTGGAAAGCTCACAGCAAAAGGTGAGGCAGCTGAAGGGGCTTGGGAACAGCTCTTGCTGACGGGAGCTTGGCTTTCTGTCGGAGCAGTGGCAGCAATCTCTGCTCTCTCCATTCTCCCTGGATCCCTCCTGCTCCAGCCCTGGGTCCCTCCTGCTCTCAGCACTGTCCAGGACTCCCTTGTTGCTGCCCCTGTGAGATGAGAGTTGAGATCTCCATGCTCTGCATCACCTCGATGCCCCACGACAGGATCCAAAGCTCACCTGCAGCAGCTGGGACACAAAGCCCAGCCAATCCCTTCTTCTCAGGGCACCTCATCTGCCTCAGCTCTTTTGGATATCACTCCTGCTGCCACAGAGGTGAGTAAGCATAATCCCACACTGAAAATGGGATGGGCCTTACGATCCAATAATGACCCAAGTTCCTGAATCAGAGTTCTGTGATCCCTGAGCTGTTGTTTTCCGTGTCTAATCACAGGCAGTGACTTAATTTTGGCACTCAGAAACACAGGCAGGATATTAAATGCTATAAGAGAGCCCTGAAACCAGCACTGGCTTTGTAAAACACTCCACAATTAAAGGAGACATCCTGAGGACACTTCCCACCAATGCACCCAGAACCAGATGCATTATTATTTATATCATATATCATTATTAATACATTATCACTTCTGAAAATAATTTCTCAGATGACTGTCCCGAATTTATCAGCGAAAGAGATTTTTTGAATAATCCTGTTACTCCCATCTCTGTAATAAACAGTTTAAACTGTTTTTCTGTGAGTCATTTTTTGCATTTTCTTGCTCCTGTGTGAGACAGAGGAGTTGCTCACTGTGGTTTTATTCTGTGACGTTCAAAATGTTGTCATTTGACATTTAGAAACTCTGGGGTCATTTCTCAGCACTGCCACAACTTCCCTGTGCCACTTCAGGGGTAATGAATTTAATTTATTCACACCTTTTGTTTGTCAAATGGAGATTTTAATGACCTTTTTTTCCCACTCTAGGCCCACATTTCATTTTTTCAATTTGTTTTTTAAACATTTAGCCTGAGAATTCTGTAAGACAAGACTGCATCTCAAAATATGTATTTTACAATGTCCAGCACCACAGGATTCTGCTTTTATTTAAAGACTCCAGGCAAGATAATTGGCAACAATAATTGAGAAGAATCACTCTGAGAAAAGCTCTGTCTGTAATTTTCCATTTCTCTCTTTCACTCCATTTTGCTGTAAGTCTCACTTGAGATGATTAAACACCACGAGTAGCAAGTGCTTAACTTCAGGACCTTTTAAAATAACCATTTTAACACTCAGATCTGCTTAAAAGCGAAAATTTCCCAGGGAGGGCTCAGAATGTTGCCCTGCTTTGAAACTCCAGTGAAAAGGCAAACCTGCTGCTTTCCTTTCAAAATGTGCCAAGTTAAACCACAGATGCACAGGATTTCCTCTGCAGGACACCATTTGGGTGCTTTTCCTGTGACAGACAGAAACAGAGCGGCAGAACCCAAGTGAGAAGTTGGCCAAATAAATATTCCCTGACAGGTTTCTCAGACCAGACTCTCCAAACTCTGGTTTTTGTGTGGACACGAGGAGCTGCTGGGCACAGGGACACCCTGGGAGTCCCCACCAACAAGGATTAAACCTCTCTCCTCTGAAAGCATCTCCCTTCTTCCCAAAGGTCCATTTTCACCAGGTTTTAAATAGACAGGAAAAGCATCAGTGGGTTTATTTCGATTTCTTTCATGTCCAATAAATCTCAGCATTGTGAAGTCTAATTTATTGAGCATTATCGTACCTTTCTCCAACAGCAACACAGACAATCCTTCACATGAGTTTTTTTCCTATGCAGGCATCTCTCACTGATGATAAAAAATGACCAATAATTGAAACTCCCAGAGCTGGAAAAAAAACCCTCGTGCTTTGTTCTTCAGGGTAAATGAGGGAATGCTGCTACTGAACATTTGGTGTGAGGACACCTGAACCATTATTTTGTAATCAGGAATTGTGTTTAACCCTTTAAAACTACATCCCTGTGCTGACACAGTGTCTTCCAGGCCTGCCACTCGTACAAGAACATGGTTTGGGGTTGAGTTACAGCCTGGCAGGGACCTCTGGGATGGTCCCATCCCACCCATGCTCAACCAGGAGCAGCTACAAGAGGTTGCCCAGGGCCATGGCCAGTTGGATGTTGATCTCCAAGGACAGGGATGCCACAATGTCTCTGGACAGTTTGTTCTAGTGTCCAACCAACCTCAAAATAAAGTTTTTCTTATTTGAAGTGGCATTTCCAGGGTTTCAGTTTGGGGCCACTGCCTCCTGTCCTGGCACTGGCACCTCTGAGAAGATCCTGGCTCTGTAATCTCGGCTCCCTCCCCTCAGGTATCTCCCCACTTGGATTCACATGAGCTTCTCCTGGTTTTATCTGGGAGGAGCAGAGCAGGTGTGCACAGAACTGTGGGATGGGAGCGTTTGGGTCACCACTGGATTGCTGAAAGGTCTCTTCAGACAAGAGGCTGTCACCACGTCCTCAGCAGAGTCACCTCTGCAGCCCAGGAGTGGGCATTTATGGTCCTGGATGTTCTCAATGACAATGCTCAGGTTTCTCCGTAAATACCTTTAACCAGCAGGAGAGTGAATGCACCTGCCAGCTCTCCATGCTCAGCCACCTGCAGGAATAGGGGAATATGGGATGAAGTGAAAAACATCTGTTCTCTGCTCTCCACCTCCTCAACTCCTCATTTCACGCCTTCCTTCAAAACAAATCGTCCAAGATCCCCTTCTGCTTCAGGTGCTGCAACTTGGCAAAAGCAGCTCGGGCAGAGACTCCTCTGGTTCTGGGAGGGCTGCGGTGCTCGGGAAGTGAACTCACCTATGACACTGAGCTCCGCACTGGCGAAGATGACTCCGTGCCTGTTCTCCGCCAAGCACTGGTACATCCCGGCATCCGAGAGACTCACGTTGGGAATGGTGAGAGAGCCCTGCTCCAGCTGCACTCTGCCCTGGGGGAACAGCAAAACAAACTCCAAAATGAACAAGGAGATGCCTCCTTGTAACATAAACCCAGAGGTTGTTGTGCTCTATTCCATAGAAAGGCGGACAAAATGAAGCAGCAGTAACAGGAAGAATTTGCATGCTCCAATTTATTTGTCTGCCAGCCAAATTTATGTCAGGTTAGAGACTAAATGGTAAAACCAATAAAGGAGTTGGTAAATGCAATTTCAATTGGAGGACTCTCCCTTGACCCCTCATTGATTTAATACCCAAAGCATTTAGATTAATATCCCTTTCAAGGAGATAAGCTTGAAGCAAGAAATGCACTTCAGTTCCACAGTGGCACATCACAGCCAACCCCATCCTCAGAAACATTTTAAACAACAGTATTTTCATGGAATCATAGAGTCATTAAGGCTGGAAAAGACCTCCAGGATTACTGAGTCCAACCTTTGACCAAACACCACCATAGCAACTATGGCAAATATAGCACGTACAGGTGTTTCCTGGACACCTCCAGGGACGGGGACTCCAAACCTCCCTGGGCAGTTCCAAGGCCTGATCACCCTTTCCATGGAGAAATTCCTCCTGGTGTCCAACCTGAGCCTCCCCTGGCACAGCTCGAGGCCATTTTGAGTTCATATGGCAATGTAGGCTGGTAAGACTGGTTGCCATCTTAGCCAGCACAGACAAAGACACTTAAAATCCTCTGCAGCTTACCGAAAACAATGCAGATGTTAATAATTTAATGCTCCTTTACTTCATATCACCCACTAACGTAATGTAAGAACAGGCCCATCTGCCAGTGATCAGCGTGAAGCAACCAGAATTAGTGTGTGGAATGAAAGACCAGGCTATCATTTGTCAGCCCGAGGATATGGAGCTGGAGTTATCAATTCTAATAAGTACAGCCAAGTGTTCCCTCCCTCCCTGGGAGTTTGACATTTAAACAAAAAAAAAATCTAAAATAAAGAGCTATTGGTTTTCTACTTGGCCTTAGGGCGGAAATTTAATGTTTGTGCAATTTTTATCAGGGTTTGATCAAATATGGGCTGCCATGTTCTTTCACTGTAAGTGAAGGGCAAAAAGTGCTGGCTACTGTGAAACCAAAGCTTTGGTGACTTGGTTGAGTCTGTGGTGACAAGGTGGGGTCATGGACTGGGTGATGACCCTCCAGGAGAGGCTGGGCAGACGTGATGGTGGGAGGGGTGTGGTTCCACAGCTCGTGGTCACCTGCACGGGGACACAGCTCAGCAGGAGGAGTGGGAACACCACTAAAGCCCAGCAGGAACCCCAAGGTTTCATTATCACTTGAAGTTCACCTGAACATCATAAATTAAAAAATTAATCCGGGGTGATCATTCTCTGGCAACAGGGTCCAAAATCCCATTCAGCCATTCCTTCTTCCTTCCAGCCTTAGGTTTGCACCCAGGATCCTTTATTTTGGGGAGGAGCTCTGAACGTAGAGCTGTTGTGTGTCCTGCTTGTCCCTGGCAGCAGCTCCTGGAGCTGTAGGGAGGTGCCACCAGGCATGGGAAGGAACGGGGGGATTTACTATGAGGGTGGAGAGGCCCTGGCACAGGGTGCCCAGAGAAGCTGTGGCTGCCCCTGGATCCCTGGAAGTGTCCAAGGCCGGGCTGGACAGGGCTTGGAGCAGCCTGGGACAGTGGAAGGTGGCAGGGGTTGGAACAAGATGATCGTGAAGGTCCCTTCCAACCCAAACCATTCTGCGATTCCAAGATTTTAGAGCACCTCCACCCTCCCCATCCCAAAATAAACACGCACCCAGGGATCAGAGAGCTGGCAGAGCATCACCCAGCACGCACAGATCCCGTCCCCGGGGGGATCCAGCAGTGCCTACCTGTGGCAGCAGGGGCTCCCCATCCTTGAGCCAGCGGTAGGAGGGCTTGGGGCGCCCGCTGGCGCGGCACTCCCAGGACACGCGCTCCTCGATGGCCACGTGCACGTCGCTGATCCGCTGGATCCAGCTGGGCTGGGCTGCAAGGGAAGCAGGGAAGGAAGCCTCGTGGCTGGGAGCAACAGCTCTGTGCTGGGAACAACAGCTCGGTGCTGCCAAATGGACGTTTCTTCCCTTATCAGCCCGTTTACCAGTTAGATTTAATAACACAATTAATAACTGCTAAACATTACTGTTCTTTCTTGAGTCCAGTGGCGCTTTCTGAAGGTGGCACGGGCAACAGCAGAAGCTGCTTTTGTTTTATTTTTAGTAAAAACCCTTAAAGAAAAAGAGCAGCTTCAGAAAGCCTGCTCATCCTACAAAAACAAAGCAATAGTTACACCCCTGGTCCTTCAAACAGACGTTTTCCTCCTCAGGGTCTCTATGACCTAGGCTTCAAAGCTCTAAAATTTAGCTTCTGACTTCAAAACTTGTAATTTAGAACTACTTCTGCACTGAAATTAAGGTGATTCCAGTAACTCTGCATGGTTACGGGCACTACTTCAGGCCCAGGCTCTCAGTCTTGTCTTGATTACGGCCATGTCTCCATGTCTTGCCACAGGAACAAAAAGTCTTTGGACCCAATAATTGTGTTAATGACACGGAATGAACCTAGAAAGGCCACAAGCAGATATTGGAGACACATTTTGGTAGAATTTGGTGAAAACTGGCACTGGCAGTTTTCAGCCACTTGTGAGATTTTGTTTTTAGTTGCGTTTTGCATATTTTTATCAGTTTGATTTTTTTTTTTTACTGGAGTTTAAGTTTAGTCAGAGTCCACTAAATTCTGCTAAAATTGCCACATGGTTTTGGAGACCATACAAAACCTCAGACTTTCTTAGGAGTTACCTTTTGTCCAGATATATCTACAATACACAATACTATCTCTCTTAGATCTTATTATTAATATTATCGTAATATATCTATAATACTTTTCAGAAAGTCCCATCAAGCAATAGATTTTAGATTTTTTTAATGGGCATTTGCCCTATTTTGACATAGGAACATCTGACTTAGCAGGATGATATTACCAGCAGAGGTCTCCAAGAACCTGATTTTCCTCATGTAATCAGATAAAAGAAAAAATTAAGATTCCTCAAAGCCAGGTCACAACTTTACAGATCTCCTTTGGATAGGGACAGGGGCCAGAGATGGGCATAAAAGGATAAATTAAAAAATATCATATCAAAATGGCAAACTGGTACAATTATACCCAAAATAGTGGTATGCCTGTGATGATGTGATGTCGGAAACACAAATCCAGAGAGCTCAGGTTGTGTTTAACCCCACCCCTGGCACCCTGAACGTGCCTACAAAGCACAGAGGAAGCTGGAGAGTTTTCCACAGCATCTCAGCTCCAAAGGACTTCCAAAAAAAAGGGTGAACTGAACATCCTGACAATGCAGAAGTAAAAGGAAAAGTGAGCGGTGTTTATTTCTCTGGCTGCCCCTCCTGCCCCTGTAATATTTTAAGCTTGTTTATTGTCTGCATCTAAAGAGATAGGAAAGGGAAAGCCTTTAAACGTAGGAAGATGAAAGTCAGTTCTGTCATCTGGAGTAAGAACTTGAACAATTCCATTGAGCCGAGCAATTGCAACGGGTTCAGTGGCTCAAGGACATTTGCAAATTACTCGTGAATTTACATATTTACTATTCTAACAGCATCTAACTCATCATTTTGAAGGGAATTTTATGATCCCATGAAAGGAGCTCTATAAAACCCACACACGTCCATTTGCCTTTTTTATTTGTGCAGCGCTGTTTTGCAGATTTCCCACATGAAAAAAAACCAAAAAAACAACCCAGACAAAACAACTGGAAATAATCTGCAAATCAAGAAAAGCCATGAATGGTAAGCTGTGCTCTGTAACACAAGTGTTTACTGCAGAAAAGCAAAGATAACTCCCGTGGTGAGGAGGACAGAAAATTCAGAATTCATCCTCATTTCACACAGACTCCCCAAATAAGGGAAATTCTCTCCAAGAGGCATTTTTTTGGGGTAGTTTGTGGGTTGTTCATCCCAACTCCTGCCCTGAGTGCTGAGAGTGAAACGTGCAGTGCTGGAAGCTGCCACCCCCAAATCCATGTCACCCTTTGGTGGGGAACCCACCAGCCACAGCCTCCACCCCCACACCACCCTAACCCCCTCCAGTTATTTGAACTGGTTAAATTTTCTATCCCAGAGCCATTCATGGTGCAGAAAACTCCAGAATGAGCAGCACAGGTCAAAAAAATAACCTCAGTGAAGAGCTCTGAGTCCTTTGTTTCACGGGAGATCGTTCTCTGCTGCTCTTCGGGAGCCTTTTCTAATTAGGTCAGCCTCTCCTTTCAACAGTTCAGTGCAGAGAGGAGCTCTTGGCTTCATCTTGGGGAATACTCAGGGGATGGTTCACGCTGCAAATATGTTTGAGCCACCAAAGGAGAGTCGCCACAACCTAATGAAATTTGACAGGCGCCCACTGGGGATCAGACCAAGGTAACACGACACGAGATTGCAGGCATGATAATTAAAATAATTCAAAAAAGGGGGTGAAACCAGCTCCTCTCTACAACGTTTTCTGGTACAGCAACATTCTCTGAGATAATAACAAGGTTTAATTTGTGACTGGTCTAGAAAAAGTCCTTTAGATCGTTTCAGCTGGGCTGACCAAAGAGGAATTCTTTTACAGGAAGTATTTTTTTTTTGCCCTGCTTGGGGTACTCAAGATAGTACTGGCCTTGGAAACATCCTGGAGGAAAATTCTGGAAGCTGATTAAGAATTCATTGGAGTTGCAAGCGAAATTCATATCCTAAATCTATAAAGTGAAAGAAAAAGCTTAGAGATACAAGCACGACTCTTACATAAGGATTGCTTTAAAGAAAAACCTCCCCCTCCTAGGAGATGAGAGCTGTCTGGAGTTTGGACTCAGGGGGACAGAAGAAAAGTGATGGAAATAGTGAGAAAAAACCCTGTTTACCTTTGATCACCTTTCAGTCTTCACCAACACAAAGTGGGACAGTTACAACCAGGTAAATAGGAAAATATGCCCAAATATATTCTTACTTCTCTAAGACAAAAAAATCCAGAGGCAGTCTGTCCTTCACTGTAATAAACTGAAAGGCAAAAGCAGGAACTGGAAATCATGTCCCAAAAGATATCTGAAAATGAAATGATGTGGCAGGTGATGATGCATCACCTCAGAAATGAGTAAGGAACCCCCAGAAGTAAGGGAGAAATATGAGAAATAAATCAGAAATAAACCTGTAGGACTCTGCAATCATCTCTGAATTCAAAACAACCAAAAAGACTCAAGCAAATGAGGTGCTAATACATATCCAGAATCCAATTCTCGGCTGTTGTATATTGATTTCAGTGCTCCTAAGCCAATTTCTGTGAGCTGATGACCTGGTGCAGGCTGTGTAATTCATCATTAATGGCAGATGAAAGGCTGAATGACTTGTCCATTACTATCTCTATTCTAAGGAGATTGAGACTGAGCCCAGGATCAGAGCAGTCTAAAGAGCAGCAAGCCGAGTGTAAGAAGTGAAAAAAAAACCAACCAGGTGGGAAAAATAGATGAGTAATTGAAAATGCAGAGTGCAGCCAGTGTAAGGCTTGTGCAGACGAGTGCACACGTCGTCCTGCCCCGAATGGGGACACAGCTCCTGTGCACAAACCCCTCAGATCCCTCATGTGTTTTCTTCCCAAAGATCACAGGCGTGTGAAACCAGACTGTCGCCCTGAGTTTTGCAGTCTTTTGATGTTTTCATTTCTGTGATGGAGTTCTCACACACTTTCTGTAAACACAGTTATGTTTGGCTAACCGTCCTTTTTTGTTTTCATTCTTTCTCCTGAGGTGGAGAAGTTTGATGGTCTTTTCGTTTGACCAGTGTGGTTGGAGAGGTGGTAACCTCATCCTCCGATCCCCGGTCATTCCTAGAAGCATATATATATGTTGTAAAATAAACAACGAGGGCTTTTTTGGCTTCTCCTTCTGTCTTGGCCAAGCTGGGTCTCCGTGGTTCTTTTGTGTCCGAGTACAACACCAGACCTCGAGTTACCACTTTTCCTCTCTCTTTTTTACCTCCTCCTAATCCCTTCCTCCTGACCTCTACTGCCAGTTAAGGACTGCTGGAAATCTATACAGCCTAAAGGTGTGCAGATCCTCCACCAAAGCAATCTGCTGGGATGTTGCACCCAAACCATCTCCATTTCTCGGAGTCTTTGGAAACATCACCAGCTATGGCTACTGGGGCAGGATGTCTCCTTGCTGCCTCTCTACGAGTTTGACCCTAATAACCCAGCCTAGGAGCTCTGCCTGGCACTAAAATATAAACACCAGAGGAAAAGAAACACAGGGAAATCTGAAAGACTTAACTCAGCTGATAAATCCACTTCAACTGTCCCTTCCTGTCCTTTACCTCCTGTTCCATGAGCTGTTCTGCACCATTACAGGGTTTTCTCCCCAGTGTTTGTGGGCACCAAAGGGCTGGGGGTGTTACAGGCACATCCATAGGGACCCATCCTCCTGGATTTAGTTATTTTTCATCCTGACACTGAACCGCAGCTGCTCAGGGGTGTAAGGGAGGTGTGGGCTGCTCTATGAGTAGCCTTCACATTTCATTTCTATTTGTATTTCTCCCTATTTGTATTTTTGCTTCTCCTGCTGGAGAGGTGTTTCTCCAAGCCACAACGATAATAATATGAGACTTTTTCTGAATCCCTTAAAAATTTGGTTTCTCTGTAAGCAGGGTTCCAGCAATCCCCCAGAAAAGGGAAAGCCGATGAGAAACACGCCTGTGCTCTGTGCAGGAACTTGTTCTGGATGCAAGGCTTCCCTCGGGCAGCAAAGAATTCAAAACTCAGAGTTATTCCTTCCTGTCCTAACAGGCACCTGTGTAAAAGGTAGCAACAGGGTTTTCTAGTGAGTGACATGAAAGATAATTAATAATAATATAATAATAATATAATAATCCACTTGCCCTATTTATGTGAATTTTCTTGTCTTTTTATCCAGTCCAGAAACTCATTTTATTTGAATTTTCAGCAAATTATTTGTGATTTGGGACCAAAACTGAGCAGACATAAAACTGCCTAATTTTCACTGGTGCAAATTTCCTTTTTAGACCTCTGGCCATAATGAAGAGCATAATCTGAGTTACATTTGAGGCTGTTTTACAGGGCGGCATAAAGTGGCTTTTGCCCAAATAAAACATAGACCCGCTGATGAAAGGGGGACTCTTTTCACTGCATAATTAAGGAGCCTCACAAATTCCTAGTGGGACTTGGATTTGAGAAGGATTTAATCTGAAAAGGGGCCCAGCCAATCAAATGGGTTCTGCTGAGTATCTCACAAACTGCTGCAAAGAACTGTAATTAGAGACAAATAAGTCTGACTGTCTGTTAATGCGGATGCTGCTGTGACAACACTTTTGGAAAACATTTCAACTGCAATTTTTTCCCGGTTTAGCCGGTTTGGAGCTTGGATATTTCCCAGCGCTGATCTGACTGGAAAGCCAGGGACAAACCCCACGTTTTATGTCAAAATCCTGGCAAACGAACATTCTCAGTGGTGGTGCGGCTCCTCAGCCCTCCCCAGCGCTGTCCCTCCCAGCCCCACTGAACTTGTTTATACTTGGATCACCTCAACCAGCAGCTATTTTTCGTATTTTCTGCTATTCACACTAAATATTTTGTTGGGAAGGGAGATCTCAAGATGTTGCATTGACTCATCAGAGTCAATCCCGGGAAGCAGAGCCCAAGGAGCTCAAACCCAGGGATGAGCGGCCTCTGGGTCACAGATATCAACAAAAGAGGATTGGGCTGAAACAGCATCTAAACTTACCATGAATTAAACATCAATAATAAATAAGCATCTCCTTGATGCTGGTTTTATGAACAAAAAGGCAATTTCTTTATAAATTAGCTGGTTAAGGTAATCTGTTTACTGTACTTCTGCCAGGAAAAAAAATAATTGTTGGCATTGCTGTTTGCTCGGGATATAAATCTTAGCCCTGCGGAGGGTTAGCAAATGTAAAATTTATGAGCAGCCAGATTAAAAATACAATCAGGTCAACGGGAGTGCATCCCAAAACACACAGCTGATGGCGTGGAGGGCCCTTGCTGCAGGGAGAACCTGGGAGAAGAGGCAGTGGTTCTGCCCTGGGTCCCGCTGGGACCTCACCTGCCTCAGCCACGGTGTTTGGGTGGCACAGGGAACAAGCTGCCAGGTCAGGAAGGCAGCACCAGCAGGCAGAGCTGCTGAAAGGTGGGAAAGAAGAGGCTGAGCAGTCTGATTTGTTAATTCAGAACCAGGGAATACTCTGAGCTGGAAGAAACCCACAAGGATCGAGTGCAACTGTTGGCCCTGCACGGGACAGCCCCAAGAACCCCGGCACGTGCGTTTGTCAGGAGTTAACCTGAGGCAGGAACAGCAGGGAGAACAAGAGACCAGCAAGGAAATGTGTCACGCGGAGTTCCATCAGTCAGGGAAACAGGAGCAAGTCGCTGTAATTGCATTAACAGGAACATGCTTCCATGGGAAGGTCGATCCGTCAAGGGGGACTCAGCCCTGGGAACAAATGCTTGTGGAGAGCGGTAAAGCACAGCCTGGTGCAGGGGCTCAGAGCACAGGAAACGCAGCGAGAACGGATCTTGCACGTTTAATTAACCTCTTCTGCTGCAACAAGAATGTCAAACAGCTCCAGTGTCACTGATGTGCGAACGGAGGAGAAAATAAACACCAATACAAGAATGAAACACAGCGGAAGTCAACCTTCCCTGACAACTTCCAGGAGCACCGAGAGGAGCTGACAATGCTGGGTTATCTACAGTGAGCAGGCAAATTTGAATTTCTTTTTTCTTCTATTTTCTTGTTTTATGCCATGCTCAGAGGCTGATAGCTGGGTTTGAAAGGGTGGTGCTGTTAGAGCCATGTTGAGACCTGCAGAGCACATCAGTGCTCGTGGGCAGCACATCTGATAACCCAGATCCCACTGAATCCCCCACTGCTTTGGGCTGCAGGGACCTTAAAGCCCACCCAGTGCCACCCCTGCCATGGGCAGGGACACCTTCCGCTGTCCCAGGCTGCTCCAAGCCCCGTCCAGCCTGGCCTTGGACACTGCCAGGGATCCAGGGGCAGCCACAGCTTCTCTGGGCACCCTGTGCCAGGGCCTCCCCACGCTCATGATAAAAATTTTCTTCCCAAAACCCATCTAAGTCAGCACCTTTCAGCACCTCCAGAGCGTTTCCCTCTCCAGGCACCAGCCCCGACCTTCCAAAAGCAACTTGAAAGCTCTGCCGACATTGCAGCTGTATTTCAATAATTCAGTAACACCTCTCAACTTTAAAAAGAATGATTCTGAAGGAAAATGACATTCTTTTCTTCAACTCTTTGCATAAAATTTTACAGCAAGTTACTTTCTCTTAAAAAATTTTGCTGCCACGTGGAACTCCAGAGCCCAGAGTACAGAATGCAAGTTGGGTTTTTTTAAGGGATCTATTTTCAGTGCTGGCTGAAAAACACAAGTTATCCTAGAAAACGAACTACTTCCCTGGAAAATCACCACCCTCAAGACAACAAGGACGATATTTTAGGGAATTATCTTTAAAACCTGCAACAGGAGAGGCGTCCGGCTGACACCTCTCCATCGGGAACTCCTCCACTCCCAGCGAAGAGCTGGAAAGACTTCCCAGCATGACAGACTGAGAGCAGGACACTCCTCTTCCCAAAAAACCTCGAGCTGCTCTGCTGAAATGCCACGACGGGTGTGAAAACCAGCACGAGCCACGGTGGCAGCTTTTGGGTAGGATCCAGAGCGGTAAATTCATTACAGTAATGAGATTGTAACTCAATATATGCAATGGTGGGAGTATTCCAAAGGCTCCATTTGCTGCTTTCCAAGGAAGGCAGCTTTGGCTGTGGGTAGAGCAAAGCTGTACAATTGATGAGTCTTTTAATTTACTCTCCACACAGGAAAAATCAGGAGAAACTCACAGCGTAGAAAAAGGAATCTTTAAATCTTCTAATTAAAAAAAATTAAAACCCTTTCAAATCAAGCCCGGATTCTTTCCTTACATGAAAGATTTCACTTTGTTCTTGCTCTTTCTCTCCTTTTTACTGTTTTCTAATTTTATATTTCCCTCAATTTTAAAAGGAGAAATGCTCATTTGAAATGGAAGCCCCCAAAGCTCCAATTTCTAAACAAAATGTCTTTTAGAAATATTTCCAACGTGAAAACATCTCTACCTTCTTGAAAGAAAGTTACATTACCCACCAAATTCAATTCAGTGTTGCCAGGAGGGCTGGTTCCCAAACTCTTTTTCTGTGGCAAAATCACTATAAATCAAAAACCATTCTCCTCATCTCTGGAGTTCAACCCCATCTTCCCTGCTGACAGGAGCTGGGCCCTCAGGAGCGTTTGGGGGAGAAAACCCTGAATTCCTGCCCATATTTTCTATGAAGAACAACACTGTTGTGCTCCTGGAGACGGGAACAGGGCAGCAACAAAACCAGGATCTTTTTGATGCCGTGGAGGTCTCTGCACACCTGTGGGGGAGGGTGTGGAACCTGCAGCCTGTCCCCTCCAAAACATCTCAAACAGAACCGTGGTACCAAACCCAGAGCCCCCTGTGCCCCTAAATTCCCTCCCTGCAACTCTCACTCACCTCTGCACAGGTGAAGCCACACTTTGAGTTTGCTTTGTGCCGCTGTTTCCAGCAGAAATTTGGGGATGGGCAGCAGGATCAGAGGGGTTACTGCATCTTCTACCTAACAGAGCAGGCCTATGGAGCTGAAATTTGACATTTTACGGTGCCTGGCTCAAGGATTCTGATTTCAGTGAGGGAAGAGCAGGTGCAGAAAGCCTCTGAGGGGAGAGGGCTCTGCCCTGACAGTGTTAAATCCCAACTCTCCTCGTTGTGCAATCACTGGTCCTCTTGAAAGCAGTTCTTAATTGGTTATCAGCAATCAACATTTACCCACGAAAGCTGGGGCAACCCATACATCCTAAATCTCGAGCTGTAACCACGAGGATGCTCCCCCAGACTTCCTGCCTTACCCTCCCAGCCACGAGAAGGCAAACGAGCCCTTTCCAAGCGTTTCCAGCACGTTTCCAGGCCAGTGTCCTTCCAGGGATGTGTTTTTGTTCCAGCTGCTCTGATTCTCAATTAACATGCACCATTCAGCCAGGTTTTACTTCAAATTACACCCTTCTCGAGATGTGCCGTTTGGAAAGAAAGTCATTTTAAAAATATCCTGGCGAAATGACGTCCTCACAAAATATTTACTGCAGATTGCACTGGCTGCAATAAAGCCCTCAAAGTGGGCAGCCTGCTTACCATAAAATGTCAGCTGTCCTCGTGCCACGTTTTTCCCTCTCACATTTTCAGCCACACACTCGTAGAGCCCGGCGTCCTCTTGCTGAAAATTGGGGATTTCGAGGAGCCCGCTCGAGCGGTGCCTCCGGGCTTTCCTGGGGATCTGCTTCCCATCCGCCCTCCTCCAGCTGATCGTAGGGACTGGGCTGAAGAAGAAAAATAAAGCAAAGTAAGACTTGCAGAGAAAGCCGTGGGTCTGGGCAGTGTGAGGAGCAAGGCACAGGATCCAGAGGAATTTTATTATGGGTGGGTTATATGCAACATAAATATCCATGTGTTTATCACGGTGTATCTCTCACAGAGCCTTAAAAGCGGGAGGCATTTTATCATTAAAATGCTGTTTTGACCCAGTTAAATTTGGGGTTCTGCTGTAACAACACATCCATTTTAGGGTGGGGAGGCCCTGGCACAGAGCAGCTGTGGCTGCCCCTGGATCCCTGGCAGTGCCCAAGGCCAGGCTGGACGGGGCTTGGAGCAGCCTGGGACAGCGGAAGGTGTCCCTGCCCATGGCAGGGGTGGCACTGGATGGGATTTAAGGTCCCTTCCAACCCAAACCAGCCTTTCTGTGATGATTTTCCTACCAGTCCCAACATTTTGGAAGTGTTGCCAGTGTTTACTCCAGAAACAAGAGTCCCCAGGCCCTCTGGCTGCTATGAAAACTGGCCATTAGTGACTCCTGCTGAGGGAAGGGGATGGTTAGGAACTGCTGCCAGCTCCACAATCCAGCACCATGAACGTGAGAAGCTGCAGGACTAATAATAATAATAATAATAATAATAATAATAATAATAATGATAATGATGATGATGATGATGATGATGATGATGATGATGATGATGATGATGATGATGATGATGGACCCAAACTTACTTCCCCAAGGCAAAGCACTCCAGTTTCACCGTTGTTCCTTTCGCAGACGGAACCGTTTCTGGGAACTGCACTTCTATTTTGGGCTCGTACTCTCCCATCACCCCTGTGAACACAAAGGAGAAGCTAAGGCTTGGTTGGATTTCAGCAGTAAATTCACGAGTGTTCCCGAGCTAGCACAGAGCTGTTCTATACATCATTACTTGCCCAATTAATCCATTCATTTTAAACATGGCCTGTTCCTAACAGCCGTGGAGTGTGGGCTCTTTTCCCATTTACTGCCAGAGGAGAAGCTGAACCAACTCTCCACACCATCTGCCAAAGATTAAAATCTCTTCACGGCTCTGTTACTTTTTAGTTTTGAATATGCAAGATCATTGCAGGTAACTTGTGAAATAAGGGGAGCAGTAACCAGGGAGGTTCAGCATCTTCTAGAAAAGAAACACGGAACAAACAGCCATTAGGAAAAAGTTTTAAAACCCCTGGAGTTAATAGAGGTTTCTATTAACTTCCAGGATTTCAGTGCACAGAGATCATCTACTCCTCGGGTAATTTCTTTATTTTTTACTGCCCCAGTAAATCACGGAGCGTGGCAGCCTCTTTATGAAATTGTGTTTAAAAATTTGTGCACATAAAAAGGCCATTACACCCCTGACAAATGGCTCCATTTCCAGCCACTGCACTGTCTTAAACCCGGCACATATAATTTCACCAATAGTGATTATCAGCTAATTGATGATTGCAGTTTAAATCTCAACAGTGCGACGCTGCCTGGACGGTGGCCAAGGGAGGAGCGGAGCTGGGTCAGCCCTGATGGATCCCAGGAACACAGAAACGAGCCAGCAGGAGCCTGCAGTGACACTGGGGCACATCAGAGCTGCTGATGCTGGCCTGTGATTGCTGCGCTGCTCTCTGGCCCCTTGCTTTTCACACAGGATGCATGAAAATCCTGGTTTTTTCCTTTAATTGTCCGGTGATAAAGCTGAAAATGCTCAGTGTGAGGCCTACGCCAAGTCTACCTTTGCTTGCTGACCTGTTGTGATGCAGCAGCAGGTTACGTCATCTTTCTTCCAACACAATAATTGCAAATAAACGATCAACAAAGTAGCTGCTGCGCAGCCTCAGCTGTCAAAATTAAATGCATTTAGTAAAAATAGGAATACTCTCCCCACATTCATGTCCTGCCTGGCACATGAAACAGGAAATCTATGATTCCATGGTGACATTCCAGCATTTCCAAAGGACACAAACAAGAATTATGTGGCATGTCACTCGTTAGCCCTCTGCATGTTAACACTGCACCCTCAAAATCTCCACATCCTGTTTTCCCAACTGGGACCTGCCAAATCTTTGCTATCTTGCCTAAATTTCTCCTAAATCTGTGCTAAACATTTGCTGGGTGAGCTTCAGCCAAGCCAAGAACTGCCCCGTGGTCTCCAAAGCAGCAGCTGATAGAACTTGTGGAGATCTTTTCCCTCTTCTCTCACTTTTTATTTATTCAGAACTTCTGGAGACCTTTTCCCCCTTCTCTTCTCTCACTTTTTATTCATTCCCATTTCTTTGCCATGAGCTGGGACTGGGGAGCTGAAATCCCAGGGGGACAAAACCCCCCAGAGGGATGGGATTGTCTCCGTGGGGCTGTGGGACATCAGCTACGGCCACCGCCACCCTCAGCCCTGCAGCTCTGGCCTCTCACGGCCTCACTGGGAGCTCCAACCACCCGAAAATCAGGATTTGTACCTGGAAAAATCACAAGGCTCCTGCTGCAATGACAACCTGCCTACCTACATAAATATATCCAGGGTGTGAAGTGAGCCCTGCTGTCTCTTCTTTGTAGGAGCAACATCAGTGCAGTTGAGGCATCTCCATCCCTAATCCAAGATCACTTCCATGCAGAAAATCCTCATTTTTCCTGCTGTTCCTGGGTGATTTAATACCTGACTTAGCTGTGCAGGTGGCAGGGACAGAGGAGGAAATAAAGGACTAAAGCAGACCCTGGGTTTGCAGCTTGGAGAACACTCCCAGTGCCGTGGCACATCAGATGCTCCATGTGCTGGCATTTCAGAGGCTTTTGCATCTTTCTTCCAATTTGAAGCCTTAAAAACCTGCTTTGGGATGAAAGTCCCAGGAATTCAGGAGGAGGCTAATTTGTCTGAGGAGATGAGATGCGTTTCCTGACAACACCTGTGAAATGGTGCAGTTTAATCGGCCCATACAGCTGCTGCTGATGGCAATTTTATTCCAGGACTATTTTGGTCCTTTCCTATGGTTACTGTTTCAATCCTGACGTTGAAAATCCCACATTTGAAAGAGAAATAGAGAGGTACTGTAGGAGCAGCAGCTCTCAACACCTGGATGCTCCAGCAGGCTTTGGAGTGAGATGGGGCAGCCACAGCTGCTCTGGGCACCCCGTGCCAGGGCCTGCCCACCCTCACAGGGAGCAATTCCTTCCCAATCCAACCCTGCCCCTTCAGTTCAAAGCCATTTCCCCCTGTTCTATCACTGCACACCCTTGTACCAAGTCTCTCTCTCCAGCTCTTCCTGTGGGGTTTGCAAAAAAAATCCTATTATTGGACTATTTAAAAATATTATTTCAGCACTGCAATTGTTAGTATGAGGCAAATTTAACTATTCCTCTCTGTCTGCCGTCCGTGCCGTGGCTCACTGTGGACTCAGAGGGACGGATTTGCTGCTGCTGTGTTTGTCGGAGCACAGCACTCCCCGTAAGGGAGGGCAGATCTGGAGCAGAGCTGGGAAAGCAGCACCTCCATCCCTCCCAGTCCAGCTGTGACAATTCCTCATCACCAACAGCATTTCCCACTCCCCATCCACAGGGATTGTGTCAACCCGATGGGCAGGAGGCTGCAGCAACTGCGTTTTCCAAGCAAGGAATTTTTGTCAAATACCAGGAGGTGACAGTGGATCTTCTTCCAGGAGAAGTTGCTAACACTGCATTTCTATTTCTGTAACAAATGTCCTAACTGTTAGCCTTTAAACAGAGACATTTTAATTAATTTTAATTGTAAATTAACATGCAAATGTATTTTTCTTATCTGCTCAAAAATGACGACGATACAGATCAATTGTCTGTATAAATTTAGAAATCCTCTTTTGCTTTATTCTCCCTTTTTTGTATTATTCCACAGACCACTAAAATAGCCCTAATTCTGCTGGGAAATACAGGCTGAGCTAACAGTTACCGAAACAACAAAGTGCCTTTGTTCACTTTTGGGCTGCATAAAATGAGAAAAACTGGTATATCCAGACTCTAAAATCTATTTTGTTTCCTGTCTTTGGCCAAATCCCATCAGGGTTTTCTTTTGTAAGAAAAAAAAAGTTTTCTTTTTTCTTTTCCCCCCTTCTGATTGCCTGACTCTGAGAGTCGCTGCAGGGGTGGGAAGAGCAACTCTAGCTGCCCATGAGTTTGAACCGCGGCTCCAGCCCCACTGTGAGAGGAAAAATCCCTCCCTTTACTCCAATATAAACATCTCAGGCCGCTTTTTAATTTCAGGGTGACGAAAAGCACGACAAAGTCTGCAAGGCCAGCTTGGGGGGGTCCTACCGTCGTTCCTGAGGACGAGGGGCGTGGGGGGCCCCAGGACCCTGCTGTTGGTCACGGTGTTGGTCACCACGCAGGTGTAGTTGCCCGCGTCCGAGGTCTCCACCTTGGCGATGTAGAGGTTCCCGGTTTCCTGGGACACGAAGCGCCGGCTGTCCTGGTGCACGAAGCTCGGGTACTCGTTGAAGATCCACGCGTAGCTGAGCTCTGCAAGCACAAGGGACAAGCTCTGAGCAGGGAAAATTGGATGTATCCCAGCCCACGGAAGGAGCCCCACGGCTACTGATGCCATGTTGGTTTTTAGCTTTTTTTATTTTATATATTCTCTGTATTCTTTACAGATATATTTGTAGCTTTGTATCGTAGCTTAGCTTCAGCATTTTGCTAGGCAGGAAGACAAAAGGAATTCCAGGATCCCTAGGCCACCTTGGTTCTCCTTAGAAACCGAGGCTGAAACCGACTTTTCGAGACATATTTTAGTAAGCAGGGTCTGGATCTCAACTGAGGGGGGAGAATTTAGAAGGTACTGGAACTGGGGGGATTACTTCCCCGGGCAGGTTCCTAACTGGGGGGTTCTTGTCAGACATGCTGATTTGCAGGATCTGGAGAAATCGCGGGGCACGTCCTCAGAGTTTTCCACTGACAAGTTTGTGCACCTGAGGGTCCTCACAGAAAGGTTCCCCGTTTATCACCCTGACTGTGTCTGGCTCATATTTTTAGGACCAGAGAAAAAGGCATCACTACAAACACAAATTCCCGGCTGTGACGCTTCCGAGCCTGCACACGGATCTGATATTCCTGCTACTCCTTCAAGTTCATTCAGAATGAAATGCCTGTTACAGGAATCTCACCTTTTTGTTGGGAACATTCCAGCCTGCTCATGGCTTTGCTTTCATCCTTCCTCATTAATTTTTTTTCCCCCCTTAAAGCCAGTTGTGAGGAGGATCTGCCTAGTCGTGTTATCAACCACTGGATGTTTTATTCCCCGGCAATTTCTGAATCAGCAAAAAGCTGAACACTAAATTAAGCAGCTGTAATCTTCTCTGTGACTAATTAGACAGTGCTCTGTGTTTTATAAGGCATCTTTGGACGTTATTTGAGCAATAAAGAAGAAGTGAGAGATGCTGCAAGCGGCTGCAGAGGCTGTGAGTGAGGTTAATGCAGTCTAACCCTGTAATATCCACCTGAGTCAAATGTCCAAACATACTGAAAGAGCCTGAAGTGGATACAAGATGGCTGCAGTTTTCTAAGGGAGCACTAATTATACTAAAAATCATATTCTTATTTTAATACTCTAATGAGTCGTGGCTGTAATTGACCTCAACTGCTATTAGGTACTTTGGAAAATATATTCTGCCCTCACGTCCCACTGTTTACAGCCAGAAGAGGCTGAACGCAGACTTCTGGCCTTCATTTATTTATTTTTAACAACAGGACTCGAAAATGCCTGCTTAGACTTTTAGGAAGATATGATAATTCTGTTTATGGGGGAATATCTAATCATCGTATTTACACATGTGCTTCTCATTAGAAGGAACCTCATGCTGATGTCAAGAGGATACTCAGAGCAAACAAGGCACCACTTCTCAGCCAGCTTATTATTTTCTGCAAGTAGTTAAGTTTGTTGTTTTGTTGGTTTTTTTTTTAATTTACTCTCGGTGAACAATTATCTTGCTCCTCCAGAAGCAGCCAGCGAGAGGCAAATGAACACCCCTGCCCTGGGATGCACAGAGGTGTTGAAATTGGAGTGACCCTTCACGCACGAGGTTTCCACCAGAGCCCCCCTGAGCTCTGCAGTTTTGCACTGACTGTGGAAGGGTGAACTGACCACAGAGAAACAGAGCGGGGAGGGAATTTCTGGATCAATCCCTGTCCCTCCCATCCTCTCCCAGGAGGCCTTGTAGGTATAATTACACCCCAGAAGCAGCAGGGTTTTGGCTCCTGCTTTTCTCTGCGAGCCAGTATTACTTTAATTGCTAAGAACCCCCTAATTTCCAGGTTAAATATTTTCACTGCAGTCTCTAGCTCTGTGCTCGTGGGCTAATGATCCCTCTGGCTCAAGGAGTTCTCGTCTCTTTGCTGGTGAGAGCCATCGAGAGCCCTTGTGCCGGCACTTTCAAGATGGGCTTTCCAACCCTATAATCGTTGTAGGAGCTTTTCCTTGGCTCTGCCTCCGTTAAAAAGTCTGGAATAATTATGTTCTTGGAGCTGAGGGCCAGGCTGGAAGCCCAGGGTAAGCAGGTCACAGGAGGCTGTGCAAGAGGAGGAGGTGTGATCAAAGAGAGAAACAAACGGTGCTGAGCTAAGATCTCTCCAAAATGAGGAACCCAGGGCAGGGGGCACTAAAGGAGACCCATTTCTAGAGGGAAAAACATCAAAACCTCCCCCAAAGCCACCTTTGAACTCTATTAATTTGGCTACATAAAACTGAGGAACACAGTAAAGATCTGAAGGCGCAGCTCTGCCTTCCTATCAACGTCCAGAAAGATCCAACTGCCCGAATTGCACAGAATTTTACATTAGCAGTCCATGATTGCCGTGTAATATTTAAAACTGGGTAGTTCTCTCCGTCCCTCTCTCAAACACCATGGGACTAATGGTATATCGAGCCCAGGGAGCAGCACAGAGTGGAGTACCTCTAAGTGCATCTGCTTGTGTAGCAACATGTAAATAAATACTCCCTCCAACTCCCTTTGATTTCCTGAGAGATCCTGGTGCAATATTTATGGCTTTTGCAGCTTGACGGATTCCTTTTGATAAGGTCTCCCTTCCTAATTGCTCTGGAAGTGACAGGCAGCTCGCATCCCACAGGCAATTTGTAACTCCTGTGCGAACAGACACTTAAAACACAGCCCGGGGTGGCTGCCGGTGATGGAAACGTCTCCCGAAGTCGCCAGCACGGAGCCTTTGAGCACAAGGGAGCAGCAGCAACAGGCAGTTCAAGGTTTTCTAATCACGCACTAGGCTCTAATTCCTTCAGGAATTTATTACAAACTTCTCCTGTCTAATTTCGGGCCCTTTTAATGTAATTTTTGCCTAATTTACCACGCTTTTCATTTCCCCTTTAAAGCAGATTCAAGTAGGTCTCTCAAACAGAGAATGTTACTCAATTTCCGGCCTGTATTTGCTGCTTTTAAAGGAAAGGAGAAACTCCACGAGCTGCAATCCCAGACCAGTCACTGAGCACCTGCCTGGTCATCCCCTGCACAGGCCCAGGACACGCTGTAACCTTATTTTTCTTCATTTCCATTATCTACTCTCTAGTGAAAGCTGCACAGAAATTCCGAGTAATTATTAAAATTAGGCCATGTGGTTTGCCAGAATAGCGTTCTCCGGTTGCCTGCCTTGAGCCATGCACATATTTTGTCTCTGCCTTTGACTAGAATAAACTCTTCCTGATTTTTTTTTAAAGTCTCTCCCATAAAGTCAGGGCTGCCACTTAAAAAGGTCTCTGTGGCTATTATGGGAAAAGCTATTAAAATATCAAGATTATGGTAGCCATAAAGCTGAGCAGAGGAATGAAATTTTGGAATCAGTATTAGCCAAAAAATGGGGGCCATTTGTCATTTTTAATAAGAACAGTATGGGTACAATACACTATTATTTTTTATAGGCTTTACTGAAAGTTACAGAGATTAATCCAATCTTTAACGATTGCTGTAATTCCTGCGTTATCACCCCCTCTGTCACTCTCAAGATGGACAGGTGGGAACTGATTTTCAGCCTGGAACAGAAGGTTTTCTGTAAATCATGACACACAAAAATTGGGCTCCATTACCCATGACAAGAGAAAAATACGAAAGTAGGGAAATTATGAAATCCTCCCTTTAAACTGTCCCAAGCAACCCAAACTATGACTGAAACAGTAAATAATTTTGAGACATTTTGAAAGGAGAGGTGAGGCTCATCCCCTGCTATAAACAATTTAAATCCAGATAGAGAGAACACAGCTCCAAGTGTTTGGTTGGCACTTCCCTTGATCATGCACTTCTGTAAAATTATGGCTGTTTTTAAAATTTTTTTCAGAATTCAATTCTTTTTGGCAGAATGGGAAGGGCTGAAGTTTTCCTGTCTATTTTACTCCCTGCAATTCCCAGACAGAGCCAACAGCAACAGGGAAGTTTTTCCTGGGGAGAAGCTGTTCCCTCAACTGCTGCAGTGCAAGTGATGGTCAGGAGGAACTGCATTTAGCACTTTGCTTTCAGATGATTTAGCACAGACAAATTCCTTGGCTCTGGGTGTGTTCCTGTGCCAAACATTCCCACCTGCTCTTCGTTTTATATATCCAAATGCTATGATAACATTTTGTTGTACAAGCCCCCAGCCATACCCATTGTTGTTGCATAAACTTCATGGAAAGCTGATTTTTGGTGGATAATTAGCAGACTTCTCCTTTTTTACAATTTTTTTCCACTCTGATTGCTTCCATTCCTTGGTGTTCAAACTTCTCTCAAGTGTCACTAACAGCGTGTTTTGAAGGTTACAGCAAATTTGGGCAATGCTAAAGCTGAGCTGATTATCTGGTGAGTGTCCTGCAAACTTGTTCTGTATTCTCAACTTATAAAAATCTGCCAACTGCTCATAATTCAAATTTCATCATTTCAGATTTCGCTGCGATTTGATTGAGCAACCAACACCCGCAACCCCCTGAATCACAAAATGTGAGCAGGAAAGGAGGCTCCAAGTGCCACAACACCCTGCCAGAGTGCCCTAGGGAAAGGGAAAAGGGGATTATCCAGGTAAGACAAACCCCTGGCAGAACACTCCATGGCCTTACCCAACCCTCCGAGGCTCCTCTCCACACGCACCAGCTCTCTGCAGTTCCTGGAGTTCCTGACCATTTTTCTCCTTCACAGTTTTATTTTAATGTTAAAGCTACATGAATTATGCACTGCCCCTTTTCCTGTGGGCCTACAGACCATTCCATTGCCCTGCCAGCACACTGGACCCATTTTTTATCCTCCAGGCTTTAAGTGCAGAACAATTTAAGGAAATCAACCTGGACAAAAGCATCCCCTGGTAATTCTCCCCTTGACTCTGAGCTCTGCTGCCCAGCTACATCACACCACAGCTCTGGGCCTCAAACGCAGGTTTTAATGAAGAGAAGGATAAATAATGAACAAGATTAATCTGAGGTTAATAAAGCACGTTTGGATGAACCCTCAGCTATGCCAAATCTGAGGACACAGTTACTTGGCAGCCAGGCAACAGAGAAATGTGCTGTCAGAAGTTTGTAAGAATGAGAAAAATGCACAAATTACCCAGTTTCTGTGTTAGATTCATTCTGCCAGCAATTTTCAGTGCTGTGTTTGCCCCTCGACTGCCCAGTACCCAGAGCTTCAGGTCCGGGTAATTAGAAGGACAACAGGTCTTCATTACCTGAAGCCTAATCAATAATCCCCTGTATCAGCTGCATCTCCAGCTTGTGTATCTCTGAACCAGTGCAATATTTGCTGGCTGTACACAGCTGGCCTGGCTTATCTCTCCCCAGCAGCCTGCAGCCCCAGTCGCGGGCGGGTGAGCACTGACGACGACTGCACTGCGCCATGGGGCAGTCTGGGCACGAAGGGAGGAAAATCAGCAGCAATCTTTGCCTGTGCTGAAGAGAAAACCTTGTGAGACGGAGTCCTGCACTGGGGCGTTTACTCCAGCTAAAAACCAAAACTATCTCAACAGCATCTGGTGTGCACAGGCACCCTCCCATCAAGCACAGCCCAGCAGGTCTGGGCAGAAACTTGATGGGTTTTTGTCTGAAGAACTTTAAAACTTGTCTTACAGACATTTACAGCTCAGCCCAGTCTTGCCTGGACAGAAAACCCACCCAGCAACCCAACCTGTGTGTATCATAAGGGCTTCTGATCCCTCCTGAAGCAGGTTTGGTGTTTACTGGAAAGGGTGAACCTCTCCCAGGATCAGATTTGATGCCACTTTCCAGCACTTCTCATTTAAACGGAAGTTTTTGGAGCCAGGCTCACCCCAGCAGTGATCAGCTGGGTGATTCTCTCTCTCTTTCTAAGTTTGTTTCAGTGAGGAAATTCTGGTAATAAAAAAAAGGAATAATAGCTTGCTATGGTCCAGAGAGTGGCACCAACATCTTTCCGAAGAAACTCATCTTCACTTGACGGCCAGAGATAAAGCAGCCCTGGGACAGGGACTGGCAGCAGCAAATAGAAGCAGGAGAGATCAGCCAGGGAAAAAGACAAAAGGAGGCTGGGCTGAAGCTACTGATTACCTATAAGCAATCATCAAAAAAGAGTAAAAACACAGGAAGCTGGGCACGCGCACAACTGATGCCTACAGTGAATTTAAATTCTGCTCTGTATTTGTGCTGTGAGAGATTCAGTCACTGCTGATATTCTCCAGGCTTGTGTTACGTAAAGCGCTACACACACCACCTGAAGGAATGAGTCACAGATTTAATCCATCAGTTTGTTTTCTGTTTAAGGTCACAGAGAGTTAGCCTAAAAATCCTTTTTTCCGCGTGCACTTGCTTCAGAAAAGCTAAAGGTCCCTGGGCTTGTTTTAAAACACATTTCAATGTGACCCGGCTAATCCTCTAATACCAGCTTCACTACCTTTGATCTGTAGTTGTAAGAGATTAGATCAAACCTCTAACAAAAAAAAATTAAAAGTTGGTTGCAGAGAATTTTCTTACTGCAATGAATTAAAACTGTGATCAAGTCCAAGGCTGAAATATCTGCCCAAACATCCCGAGGGAGTGCCCTGGAGGGCACTTGCCTGTAGCACACGGGAAATAAACATTCTCTTCACATATTGGATAGATAAACAGTGTTTAGATAAAATGCTTTGATATCTACCAGCTGAAAACATCATCATGGCTGCACGTTTATCGTTATCATTTAAAACCATCATGGTTGCACATTTATTATATTGAAACACATCATGATTGCATTTTTAGGCACTTCACAGCATGAGGTAACAGAAAATGCCCAAACCAATATCCCCACTGATTTTTCAACAGGAAAACATCAGCCCCATAGGAATGGGGGCTCCCACAGCCAGGGTTATTGACTTGAACAAAGCAGAATGTGCACCCAGGGGTCCAGAATCCCAAATTCGATACATCACTGCTGTGCTTGCGTCAACACCGCGCGTGTTCTGCATCCCCGGCTGCTGCCAAGGGCTTTGCAGAGGCCAGCAGAGCTGGGTTTGGAGGGAAAGGGTTAGCAGAGCCTGGGAGCAGGACTCTGATCTCTAATTTATTTCATAAAGACATCACAAGATGTTACAACTCTCGACAAATGCTATTGACTGGGTTCTGTCAGACGACAGATCTCACTCATCTTCAGCCAAACCCTGCCGGCTCTACCCCCTCTCAATCCCATTTCAATCTTCATTTAGTGCTGACTGCAACCAAACAGGGAATAAAGCACACGACTGGCTCGCAGATGATTTCTTTTTAAAGATGTCACGAGCTGTCACTGATAAATAAAAAATCCATTAACGTCATGTTCCTTATTATTTCGCTATTTCCAAGGTCTTTACTGGAGGCCTGAGCCTCTTCCCTTCCTGTTACAGACCCCAGACACCCTCCTGTGTCCATGACACCCACACAGGGCACAAACAAGGAATGTTGGGGGGCTGCTGGGGGGTGCTGACTCTGCAGGTGACAAGTCACACGTGCCAGCTGAAAATCTGCATCTAAACTCCTGTGGCCAATATCTCTTCTTGACTTCGCCCCTATTTTTTCACCTCAAAATTCATCCCAGAAATGAGGCAGATCACATTCGCCAACTCAGGTGCTTAAATTAGTGTAAATCTCTGATGAGCTTGGCATTTGTGCTGTTGGAAATATTTGTAATTTCATAAATCTCTCAATTAAGCGAGTGCTGCGTGTTCCCTGTGCTGTCAGAAATGTCAAGCCAGAGCACTCCCAAATTAGAGGAGAATTTATCCTTATCCCTTATCCTCAAATATGTTGATAAACTTGTGCACAAACTGAATCAGCAGTTTTAGAGAAAGGATTATGTCAGATTAATTTTAATCTAATCCATTTCTACCTCCTGAGAAGCTTTTTACTTCTTGCTTTTAATAATTTAAATGGTGACTGTGGCAGAGCATAAAAAATGAATGATGGGAGATGCACTTTAAATGGAAGTTACCATTCTCAATCACTTTTTATTTAAATGAGGGTTTCATACGCCTGATTTTAAGTTTAATGAACCCCATTTTTGCCGAACTGTAATAATCTCCATCACATGGAGCCAGACACAGACGAATTACAGAAACCCAGTGTGAAACCCTGTGATGCTGCCGTGGAAAGAGACATCTGGAGTGAAATTTGGGCTGAATTTTGAGGGAATTTTTTGGCAGAAATGCTGCCAGGCTGCTCAGGTCCAGCTTTCAGGAGCAGGGAGCCTGCCTCGGAGACACACTGCAGGAACTGGAAGCTTTGGGAAGTTGTTTTCTGGATCTTGGCCTGAGATAAATCACTCAGAGGCCTTTTGAGCTCAGCTGTTCATGCACTGGAAAACACTTTTAGGATGCTGACACTTTGGACGTGGGAATTCTCCTGCTGTTTGGGGACACTGAGTGGAAACCACTACTAAGAGGGAAAACTGGTACCAGGTTCAGATATTTTTGATGCAGCGCCCTTTGCTCTCCTCATGGTCTCCTCCACCTCCCACACATCTCCAGCACCCGTCCTGCATCCCCCTCCTGGGAATACCTAGGAAATCCTGCTGGAACTTTACGTGTTCCCATTCCGGGAAGGACAGCTGCGAGCTGTGGAGCCCACGGGAACACCACCTTGCTGGTGCTTGTTTGGGAGCTGAGCCTCCCCTCCGTCCTTCCCTGCATCCTGCAGCAGAACCATCCATGGACAACAAGGTCTAACTCCCGCCCCACAGTCCAGGCGGGTTTGCAACACCTCCTGATGCTCCAGGTCTGACACCACCAACCCCAACACCACAGTTAAATATGCCCAATCCATCACTGACTGTCCCTAACGGAAAAATATTTCCCTGCCTCTTTTTTCTTGGCTCTTCCCAGCCCCACGGGAGAGTTCACCTGCTCATATTTTCCCTCCAGCCTTGGGAGTGATCCACGGCAGGCTGCTCAGTGACCCTGCAGCATTTTGACAAATAGTTGAACCAACTTCCAACCAGCTTAGCAGATTTTTTGCTTGGTTTCCTGGAGAAATGGAACTTTTACAACCATGGTGCCCACCCATGTGTGCGAGGCTCCTCTCTAAATTAGCTTCTCACTAATTGGAACCGAGTCTGACCAAGCAGCAAAGGCTTCCAAAGACATTAAGACAGGAGAGAAAGAGGAGAAACCATCAGTCCTTAATAAGGAGTAACAGGGGTAGCTCAGCCCTTTGACAACCTGCCTGGCAAGGGGGAACTGCCCCGTCCTGGGAATACAGGTTCTGTAAAATCCACATTTCTCAAAAGCCCTGGGCATCCCACACTGAAAGAAACCGGAGAATAAAGGCTGAATATTAAGGTTGCTGTAGTGGAGTGAGACAGTGAATGCTCCAGGATTCCTGCTACGCCCTGTTCGCTGATCCTCTCATGGTATAAGAATGTCTGATAATTGTCTTTTTCTTCCTGCATTGGTCTGATTTTTCTCAGGTTTGCTGCCCTTCCTCCTTGCACTGCGTGGTGGGGGCTGTGCAAACACGAGGGAACACCAGACACAATTTGTGGGATGGATTATTTACAAGACAAACCCCTCAAACCATTCATCCCACTGGAGGCCATCAGCCACCCTGAAAGCCCAAACACCCTCACTGTTCCCAGCCCACGAAGCGTCCATCATCCCTTTAAAAAAATAACAATAAAAGGAGTGAAAACGTGAGCGGACAAGTGAGCAGCACTAATGATTTCTGTGCCCAGAAGTGGTGTCAGCAGCACTGTAACCAGTAAAGTGCTTTCTGCAAACATGTCTGGTGTCCACACTTCACTACAGCATGAAAGGCTGAGATTGAGACAGAATCAGAATTGCCATCTCCTCTGTCAAATGCTAAAATTTAGTTAGTTCTACTTGATTAAGCTGCGCAACAGAACTAAAAGTTCTCCTGGATAGCGGCAGGGAAAAAAAGGCAGGAGAGAATGAGAAAACCTGAATGCACCCAATCTGTGAAAAGATGGGGGAATAATTCTCTGTCAACATCTCAGCTCACAGACACGGATGTGTTCCCAACCACGGCTGTGCTTCCATCAGGAGTGATGGCATCAGAGAGGAAAGAATTATGGGAACAACTGAGCTTTAATGAATCTCCTCCTCCTCGGGAAGATGGAATTTTCCAAGCGCATTGAGAAGGTGGGCACTGCAGAGACAGAAAACTGACTTTCCTTGAAATCCTGCTTTTGTTCACTCAAGGGGACACAGCTCCCAGACGCCCAGGAAGGTCAGAAACGATCAGAGGGACAAGGAGTCTGAGGAACTGAGGTCCAGGGAGAGAAATCCTGGTGGGGAGGTTCAGCTCCAGAGTCAGCAGGAACTTCGAGGTCCTCAGCAAGCGGCAGGAGAAGACACGTCCTGTAGGAACACCAGCGGGTTCCCATCTGCCTAGCTGAGCACTTTGTTATCTAAAAAAAGCCATCAGCTGGTTTATTTCTTGCCCAGATTATTGAGATGGATCAGGAGTGAGAATAAATGTGCTGCAGCTGTGGTGAGGGGTGGAAGGAGCACAGCCCAGAGAGGTCTCAGAACAGGACACACCTCCAGGGAATGCAACGGGAACACGGAATTCAAATAATCAAGTAATTGAGAGATCATTTTCGCCAGCCCTCGGCGTGCATTCAGCATTTCTCACTGCACTTGGAGAGCTCCATCTCCACAGGCTTTTCCCACGAGGGCTGGAAGGCAAATGTCATGAGAACATGGTTATAGATCTTCCCAAAGATGAACCACGAGAAACTCGCAGGAGGGGGGTGAGAGAAATCCTAAAGACAAGTTCATTTATCTTCCCGAAGAAGGGAGGGGAAGGATTTACAGACCCGTTTGTTCTGCATGAGGATGGGTGTGCTACCAGCCTGTCAAGTAGAAAATACTTTCCAGGACTGTATTTTTTTAGCCTCTGGACTCACAACGAAATGCCAGGGATGTTAGAAGGAACTGGAAAACTCTAGTTGTTAAAATATTAACTAACCCTGCCCTGACAATCAAATAAATCTAATAAAAGCGGCAGCTAAAGGACTCAGCTCCCACAAACTTAAATGAAAAGAACTATTTGGCACAAAAGAATATTTTATCTTAAAATTTGGAGATAAAGTTAAAAGGACAGCGACCTCCAAATACTTCCCAGGCATATCCCCTTTAGAACACAACTTAGACTCAGAGCCCTGAGAAACACAAGCGAGTGTTTGCTTTGGATTTTGGAGCTTTTTGTTTATTTGTTTCAATTAAGTTTATCTCAACAAGAAATGTATCTTGCCAAATTTGATTAACAACCGTGAAAAAAGCAAACAGGGAAAGGTAACTTGTTTCCCTCTGCAAAGCTCCTCAGAAGGAAAACATTTCCACCAAGAGCTTAACTGGAACATTACTGTACACTCTGAAATGGTTTATAGTTTCTAAACAGCTTAAAAACGCAACAGAATGAAAAAACAAAGCCTGTTTTGGTGACATTTTTCCTGTTTTGGCTTGAAATGCTCCAGATGGTCAAGGGAGGGGATTCTTCCCTCTGCTCTTGTGACAGCCCACCCGGAGGACTGCCAGAGGGCAGGGTTGGATGGGATATTGGGAAGGAATTGTTCCCTGTGAGGGTGGGGAGCCCTGGCACAGGGTGCCCAGAGCAGCTGTGGCTGCCCCTGGATCCCTGGCAGTGCCCCAGGCCAGACTGGACGGGGCTTGGAGCAGCCTGGGATAGGGGAAGGCGTCCCTGCCATGGCAGGGGTGGCACTGGATGGGCTTTAAGGTCCATTCCAACCCAAACCATTCTGTGACCCAATGGTTGATCTCACAGGGCTTTGGAAATATAAAGCAGGAGAGCTTTTTTTTCTGGTATCCAAATTCTAGAGCTCACCCTAAGACAGGCTGAGGTACCTTAACTAAATTTCAACAAAAAAGTCACGGAAACACTTTGATGTCCCTCCCATGTCCAAACCCATTTCTGGGGCTCCATCACCGGGGACTGCCCAGTTCCTTCTGTGGCCATGTTGAGGCCCCTGGTGTTCTGCATCAAAACCAAAGCCAGATTTGAGCTACACACTGACTTTTAGGATCTTTGACTGTTTCCTCTTGTCCGCTGAAACAGCTGTTCCTCATGCTGCTACACAGGCCCCAGCGCCACGTTCCCAGAGCAATGTTTACTCTTCAGTGATTTCTTCTGTGGAGTTTCAGGGCAGAATGGTCGACACACGACCATCACTGGGCTTTTGATTAAACAAGCTGCAGAAATAATGAGGGAACACCCTTCACACGCAGGGTAATTATCTCAGAAAAATCCTGACAACCCAGGCAGGTTTCTACCAGTCTGTTAGGAACGAATGGAGAAGGTAAGAAAAAAAAAGAGGAAAGGAAAAGCACTGGAACTCTTAACAGACAAAGAGGTCATCGATACGACAGGACCGGCCTCGGGGGTTTGGGAATCCACTGCTGCGAGCGCAGAAAATGCGACAGAAGCAAATGTTTGATTTGCATTTATTCCGCTTTCCAGCCCAGCCACTTCCCGAGCTGCAGATGAACATTTATTTTCCAAATCTCCAGCACTCAGCATGCACTTCATCAGAGGAGGCCATCACATCATTATTCTGCTTAACAAAATGTACCAGCACAAGGCAGTGACCTGACAAACAGCGGCTCCCCGCCGCCGCCGCGCCGCATGCCGCACGCATTCCATTTTCGTTCGGGGTCTGGGGGGGAGCTAAGATCCATGTGCTGAATTTCCAGCTCATTTCAAACCAAAAATTGGGACAATGCACGGCAATGCCCAGATTGTTCTGTGCGAGCTGTACACAGCTCATTTGTTGATGCTGAAAAGACTTGTTCATCATTTGGGCTCATTTTCAGGATGAATTTCCTGTAACATTTGAACAGTAGGAAGCTCTTTATTGGGCATCATTAGGAAGAAAAAATAAAAAGAAAGCCTCAACAACTAATGTATGTAGGCCAACATCACTTCACTTCTAGCTGACAGCTCCTCAAAAATGGATATTTCCAAGTGGCAAAGTACCAGAGTGAACTGCGGCTGAAAGGTTAATGGTCTGGACGCTGATCAGCATCTTTTTAATAAAGTCACAATTTTTAAGCCCAAGACAACCAGTGACACAATGGCTGACAGGAAATAATTCCCTTCTAGTTTACTACTTCTCTTTTCCCGAATCTCAGCACCTGGCCAGGATGGTTTTTTTCAGGCTTCTACTATTCCAGGGAATACCCTCGTCAGCAGAGCAACAGCAATTCTCAGATTGAATAGTTGCGCTTTTTTAAATTTTTTTTTCAGATTTCATTTTCAATGCACATATGAAACTAAAGTAAAAAAGAAATAATTTGAAAGTGTATTTTTTCCCCGCAGTTAGTCCTGTATTTCAGCACTGGTCATTAATGCCATCAGGCACTCTTTGCAAGGATGATGAAGTTGAGTTCGCTGCCCTAATCAGATTCTAAAATAAGTAATTGCATTTTCTCGTCTTAACGCCACTCACACTTCCAATGAGCTGGATTATTTTTCACTTCTGAGCTGAACAGTTTTTTCCTGTTGCACCACAACGTCAAACACTTGCAGTGTTACACTGGGGGACTGGAAGGAGCTGATCTCTACAGCTCTGCTTTGCCAGCACTGCCGGGGCCCTGGGGACGGGGCTGCCCACGGAACACGGCGGCTGCCGATGAGCAGCAGCTTCCCACTGACACCTGATATTCCTCCTGAACCTCCCTCTGCCCAGGGCTGAGCAGGAGAAGGCTCCGGGATCGTGCAGTGGCTGCTACAGACCCAAGAGCTTCGATCACAGCAGGACACGCGCAGCTGGCTGATGGAAACACGGTGATCACCAAACAGCAGGAATTTGCAGCTGTGACTTTTAAAACTCATGTTATTTCTAACCTTGGGAGGAAGAAAAAGTAAAAGAAAATGTTGCCACAGAGCAGATTAATTCCTGCAGAACAAGTGGTCCGAATTAACCTGTTTTGAGTTTCCTGTGAATACTTCCTGTGCAAGCCAGAAAACAACAAGCGCAGTAACGCCAGCCCAGCTCGGTCACAGAGCTGTGATAGTGTCAGTTTAGACTAATTGTGGCTCTGGCTACAATTAAGAGAATTTTCTGGCTGCAACAGAGCAGGTCATGGATGGTGGTCATGGGGGAAGTCATCTTTCATCACCCAAACAACTGAGGAGAATAATTACCCTCTGGGCACCAGAAATGTTCTCACTTCCCGGTCAGCACGTGAGGCTCTATCCCAGCACCTTCTGCGAATGTAGATTTTTGTATCACCATAAATAAACCCTGACCAAACCTTCCTCCTGAACCATCTGATCAACCATTCCCTTCTCACTGCTCACACCCCCCTGTAGCTGCCCCATCTCCGCACACGGTGCTCACCCTGCAAGGATTTCTTACGGCAAAACAGGAACCTCTCAGCCGCTGCAGAGCGGGGCTGCGCTGAGGAGACAAACGTGCACAATTCCTGCCATCCCTGTGTCCCTCTAGGAGCTTCCTGCCTTGGAGGAATGGGAGGCAGCACTGCCGGCCAGTAGTGTCCCCAGAAGCGGGCAGTGCCATGGGGTCAGTCCTGCTGGCTGAGAAAGGGCCTGTCTTGGGGTGACTCTATCATGTGTATCCCCTATTATGCTCTATGCCCAAAAAGTAATATTGTGCCTTTTCTGTGCCTTTTAAACTGAGCTTGAAGAAAAAAAAAAA
>VZTD01001488.1:646826-670899 GCA_013397725.1 Rhagologus leucostigma | reverse complement strand
GGCTATATCACTAGATTTTGGCCAAACCGGCACAGGGCCCCAGTGGGACAAAGTCCGTGGGCAGCTCTGTCAGCTGGTCACACGTGAGCCCAGGAGCTCCTCAAGCCCCTGTCTCCTCCTATCTGAGCAATAAGCTCAGCCTAACAGCACACGGCCCACCGGGCAATTTCCATCCAGCTGATGAGGCCAGACAGATTTCAAAGCAGGATTGCAAATTCCTTTAAAAGGGACACGGATCCGAGGAAGATGTTCCGATGTTTTGACGGAGCAAGCAGCGCCCTGACGGAGGAGCCAGCTGCAGTGGCTGGTTGTGGATCCTGGTGGGGAGGGACACACACATGGAGCCTGTCGGGCACGCACAGGGCCTCCAGCAGGAATTCCTGACAGAACCATTCCCTCTCCAACACGATTTAAACACAACAGTGCAACACACACGCTCAGGAAGCCACAAACTGGCACGTTTGAAATAAATTTGTGCTAAACTGAAAGAATTGGTTGGTATTTTCTAAACGTTCATGCCACCTCCTTTGAAGCAAACAGCACCCTGTGAGATCTGGACCAAGGACACAAAAAAAGTGCAAACAGTGTTTGAACAAAATAAATAATAACAAAAAGATGATGCACAAAAGTGGCTCCATTGATGCCTTAGGTTTTAACTTTTATATTTTTCAAATCCTGTACTGCCTGGTGTGTAACTCTGAAGTTTCTTGTGGCCTATTAGCTGCTGTTCTGTCATGCCAGACAGACACAACAAAGCCTCTCCAAGGACACTCAGACTATCCCAGGCCCAAAAATGTGTAAACCAATATCTTTAGAAGGGGGGTAAGCTTGGGGAAATTACATCATTAACTGAAGTTTTAATTGGAGAATTAACCTTGATACGCAAATGAACCAAACTTATAAAAGTGTGAAGAACTCATGACCCGGGGTCCATCTTGGGAGTAGCCTTTGGCTCCCCAGGGTGTACCCTGAGGGCCCTTCAAATAAATCCCTGCCTTTGTTCCCTTATTCCTGTCCAGTCTCTGTTTTTTAGGTGGCCACCTCAGGCATCACTGTCAGCAAGCTTCAACTTTTCAGCAGAAGACACACCCAGGCCACAAACTAGACAAGCTGCACAAGATCTTGGCCGTGTCTTCGGTGTATGAACACATTGCTTTTGTTTCCCTCAGTTCCTCTCTGAAGTTTATACTCAGATGTAGTAAAATGCTTTATCTCCAAATTTACCCCCAGCTGGAGCTTCCCCAGTCACCAGGACCACCCAGCACGACCCCCACAGCCAGGCTGGCGCTGCCACAGCCCTCTCCTTGCACGTGACCGCTTCAAACGCCCTGAAAATGCTGAGAATTCTCTTCCCTGAGAATGGAAACCTCACAATTCATTGCCAGATGCTGAAATCGAGAGAAGGAAAGCTCTTTACCTCCAGAATGGGGTGGGGGCCCACAGAGCAGCACCATGCCCTGGCCCTGGCGGACGGACACCGTGCTCCTCGTTCTGGTCTTGAAGTTCTCAAGGTCTGCCAGGAGAGAAAGAACTCAGTTAGAGGGTGATCAAAGGCTTTGAAAAAAGCCAAAAGCTTTTGGGCTTCTCCTCATGAGAAGCACAAAAGGAAAATGACGAAATAAAACAAACATCAGCTTGGAGGGTGGGCTGGTGGGATCTGGGTGGAATGTGAGGCAGCAGGAGGCTGAGGAGCATCAGCAAAACAATCAGGAAATGCCTCCCCAGGCTGGAAAGGGCACGAAGCTGCTGATTTACCCACAGCAGAAGACACACCCGGAGAAAATTCCAGCACCTGTAATGCTGGGGGAGTTTTGTTGCATGAATTTAGGAAGAATTGCTGCCTTAAATAACCAGTTACATCCCAAGCCAGTCCGTTTCCCTGCAGGAGCCTCGCTGCTAATGCTCTCCCAGCCCATGTGTGGAGACCCTTCCTTTCCCAAGAGGAAGTCTCTTGTACCAGCTACATGTTAAGCCACAGAGCGCTTTAATTAAATTAATTTCCTCCTTCCACCTCTCTTTTTTCCTCTCCTCAGGGCCCATGCACTGCAAAAATATAACTCCCTCTGCTCTCCTTGCACACTGAATTCAAGAGACTTGCAATGAAGTGAGGAGGTGACTCCGAGCTGAGCAGTGGCACCAGGATTGTCACCAGCAGCTGCTTCGTGGGAGCACCAAGACATGGAATCACTTTGGCAGCCTCTGATCTTTAACAATCTCCTGCATTTCAATTTTCTTTTTTTTCCCTCGTCTCCAGTGTAGGTGAGCCTTGGTTCCACAATTACAAACCCGTTGTCAGTGCAGTTGGGAACCAGAGAAAACACAGAGGTGATAAATATTTATCAGCAGGAACTGGTAGGAACATCATTATAAGGTTACAAGGATAGAAAAGTGAGCCTCGGTTTTCATCCCCTCTTAAAAATGTTTTCTGCATGCATACTTAAAAATAATTAAATAAATACAATCCGTAGTTGTCGCTGCCTCATTTCCCTTTTTAGGAAAGAAACCTTTTTTGGCCTTTCTCTCTTTCTTTTCTGGCTTAGGACAAAAGGAAAACAGAAAAAGAAATTATCAATTAGAGAGATACAATTTTTCATTCCTAAATTCTACAAAATTTACAAGTTTTTTTTATTTTATTATTTTACAGGAACCACTGTAACATTCCTCTGGCCACCTGCCAGTGCACAGATTTTTATATATTTTGACTGCACACGGGCACAAGGCTGGATCCCATCCTCTCTGAGGACAGCTGCAGGAGGAGTAATAGCCTAAAGCCCAAATAATGCCTGCAGGAATAAATGTGCTATTTTTCACATCCATATTGACAAGAAAAGGATTGCTACCAGGAAAAGCAGCCTCTGCTTGGATGAACAGCTAGGAAATGCTGCAAGAATGGTCAAAATCAACTGGAGGCAGCAAATAAAGCAGAGCATTCGTCACCACTGCTTGTGCTGCAAACCATCAGGCTTTGGGAGTGAGCTCTGAAAAGCCTCACGCAAGTGCTCCAGTCTGGCTCGGAGTGAAATAATGAGATTAAGATAATTATAAGGAAGGCTAAAGCCTCATCAAAGCCATCAGGCTGATTACGCCCGTGCTGTCTGAAGCCCACACATCTCTTTTCACAACACCTAAATTGGAATGAACAATAACATCAGGAAGATTTTATTAATGAGAAGGTTTGTTTAGACACCACCTTGCAATCTTTGAGTTGCAGAGTGGATGGTTCAGCTCTGGGTGTCTGCCCTGACAGCACCATCAAGTTCCACTTCACTTTGTCCTCAAACCTGAAAACCCTGCGTAGCAGAGGAGGATTTTTGGTTTTATTCGCCAATAAAAAACCCAAACCCAACAAACAAACCCACAGACCCATCAGATTAAAAGGAAAAACTGAGGAAGAAAATATTAACACTTGGCAATTCTGGAGATCAACGTGCTGCCAACAATTCTCACAATACCAAACCAAGGGCTCCAATGAACACAGAAAAATACTGTGTAAGCTCCAGTAACCCCAGCATTAGAGAAGGATTAGTAATTAGCAATTAGTAACGATTTCAAGAGAAGAATACAACACCAAGGTGTAACAGGAATGCAGACAGGTTATTGTGAGTAACAGCTACTCACGCCTTATTTAATGAACGAGTTAAGGTGCCTTTCAAACACTTTGTGGACAGTATCAGTTCTAAATCAAGCTGAACAGACCCACAGAAGCAGAAAGGTGCACGTATTATTTAATTTCAGCTGGATGTATTTAAAAGCAGCTGCATGACTTTGGGAAAGTCACTTCAGTTCTCGGTGACAAAGTTTGCACATCTCTAAGGACAAGTACTTCAACTGTGTCTCTCAGAAGAGGCTTAATTAGCTAATATTTGCACAGAAGCCTGACATCTGCTTCTAAAACGCACTGGAGTGCAATGCACACACCAACACCCACCCCGTAATGGGGACTTGAATGGCTTTTCTGGCATAATGAGATTTTTCTGTAGCCTCCATTAAAACCCTGCCTTAATGTTCAGTGCCACGGCTTCGGCAGGTACTGGGAAGTGATGCCAGTCTGACACACATCTCTATTCCCCCAAAAACGATCGAAAGCCCAGGAGGTGCCAGCAGCAGCTGTCAGCCCACCAGATTCTCACTTTGGGCAGGGTATTTTTGTATGGAATGACCTCCTTCCGAAGCCTCAGATGGGGTTTAATAAAAGTTTAAGCACTCTGAAATGATCCAGAGCCCCTCAAGACTGGGTAGTTTGTCTCAGTAAATGGCATTTGGAAACTTTAATCAAACCCATATGGCTTTGCACAGTAACAGTTACCCAAGTTGTCCAGAGTAATGAAAAATTTCCCCAAATTTTGCCTACAAAAATCAGTCTTTATAACAAAGAAGATTCAATTAGAAGCAAAACAAATGGACTGTAGCCTTTTCTCCTTTCTTAGGACCTGCTTGGGTTTGTGCTTTACGAAATGTGGTAATTCCTTTTCTAAGTGACTCCTAGGCAAGCACGGAAATCAAAGTTTTAAAGAAATAGTTCCCAGATGGCATCGAAGGATGGGCAAACAAACAAGGTCACATCAGCTCCTGCTGGTGGGGACAGTGTAAGATTTGGCCTCAGATTTCTCTGTTTACATCCCTTATCAGTCCTAGCTGCACTGATTGTCCCAGAATGAGACTCTACCCCAGCAGAGCAGCTACACAGCCCCCCCCGGTTCCCATCACTGGCTGCAACAATAACAGAAATCATGGAAATAACAGAATTCCTGAACTCAGCATGCCCTGGAAACCCGAGGGGAACACCAAGACTTCCCTCAGGAGCCTGCCAGTCTCAAGGCACTGGGGACGTGACAGAGATCCCTGTTTTTTGTGAGAGCTGAGCTCTGTCTTGCTGGCTTTGTTCGCCTGAGGAGGCTTTCCATGCTTTGCTTTTATTTTTTCCATACATGCCTATTTTTAGAAGACAAAATGCTTGGTAATTACACTGGTTCTGCAATTAGGAGAGACCCCTCTGTGCAGGAGCTATCAAAAACCACCCAAAAAATATTACAGAAAATTAGATGAAGAGTCAATGATGCAGACTGCTGGTGGCAGGTGTCTGCACGTCCTTCAGAAAGCCGATTTCCGTGACTGTATCGTGTGGGAGGCAGCTCTGCTGTGCGATGCCGTGAATGACACGCTGCCACAAACTCACCATTACTGAGCCCTTTGTCATTACAGTTCAGGGTTTTTTCCTAATGGTCAGAAAAGCAGAGTCACAGCTGTTTTCACCTGTTATTCCTGCTGAACTGGTAGGAAACCATCTCTGCTTCTACTGTACTCCAACAAAAATGTACACACATCAGTCACTGCTTTATACGTCACTGGGTTTTAATTGCCAAAGAAAAACATGGCTAATAGGCTTGGAAAAACAAAAATGTTAGTGGGTTTTACTTAAAACTCTTCCTCTAGAGACTTCTGTAAAGCAAATTTGATAACACATCAGCGATATCACTCAACTGAGCTGGTGATAACAGCAAGGAGCCTCCAAAGCACAGGGCCTGCACCCCTGTGGATCATTATTCCTCCAGAGTGAGATATCCAATGAACCTCGACAGAGGGAACACAGAGTTTCTGCCCAGGAGCAGCACAGGGAGGGAGAAGGGTGGGCGATATCCACACATTTCTGTGTCAAACTGGGAATTACTGGGAATCAGCACTGCCTTATTCCAGCTCATTCCAGCTGTACTAAAAACAAGTCTTTGGTGAGGACACTCATACTTCACTTAGATGAGCAACAAATCCCTGGATCAGCACTTGAGGAGTTCTTTTAGCCTGTTTGTATTTTATTGGGGGGTTGTGGTTGGTATTTCCCCCTTGAGACGTGGCTGTGCTTTGAAAGCAGAAAAACTGAATGGTTGAAAATGGATTTGATAGTTTAGGAACTGATAAATTAGAAGGCTAACACACGTTCACTGGCAGTTTGGGGTATTCTGGAGTGGACAAAACACCACCTTTACTAATATCAAATGAACTTTAAAGCACCCGTACAATAGGAGATAATGATACAGGTAAGGTGTAATTTCCTTTTTTATGCCCGAAATGCCCAATCCCCTTGGGTACCCAGACACAGCCAAGACACCCAAAGCCAATTTTTGAGCGCGACTTAAAGAGATTTACAGATCGTAATGGGCTTTGCCTTCTCAAACCCCTTCTATAATTTTAAGATAATCCCAGCGATCTAAAATTTAGGGTGATGTTTAAGGTCACATCCAGTCCTCGAATTGAAGTCAGTGAGATTATTCCTTTTATTAAAGAGCACATGACTCATCCCAAGGGAATCTGATTAGGCTGACAATGACATCTCCAACAAAAAACTGACAGAAAGTTTGGCCAAATCCTCCCGGTTCAGACTGAGCTAAGAACCTCCTGCTAAGGGACACTGGGATGCGCTCTCCCAAACAGTTCTCATCCTGTCTGCACAACTCTCCACATACAACAGATCCCACACGTTCGTGTCCTGGGCAAAACACACAACCAGATGGGCAGGGAAGGCACTGGCATGGCTGACCATGGGATAATCCCACTCCACTGGCTGCTGCCTAAAAACCGTGAGAATTTAAAAATATTAAAAAAATATAAAAATATAAAACCAGACTTGAAGAGGGGATCCCGGTGCACCTCGACCCATTTCAGACGTGGCTGGAAGAGCTCACAGGAAGGAAAGCTGAAAGCTCTTAACTGGCACCCACGACAGACAAGATTTGCCGCAGGTATTTATGGCCCCAGCGTCCCCAAACACTGCCTCTGTCAGACTGCACCTGAGTTCAAAGCTGGGTTTTATATCAGCCCTTGCACCAACACACAGAGATGAAGTTCTTCAGGCTGTGTCCTTGCCGGTGTGTCAGGACTGCACAGAGAGCTGTGTGGGCTGGAATAAAACCCCTTTGATACAGAGCTTAATAGAATTTTAGTTTAAGAGCTGGTGTTCTAATGAATAATTTTGAGAGTCACTGATTTGAGAAATAGTTTACAAGTCCGGGGATGAAAGCTTTCTAATTTGACCTTTAGAGCAGAAATTTCACTGGGATTTCTACTTCACCGAGGAGAAAAGAAGGGAAAAAGAAGTTTTAGAGGTAAACGTCTTGCCATTTCCCCCACCCCTACCCCCTGCTGGAAAATATTTTTCCTTGGACTTTATTACTGTGGGCATTAACAAGGCACTGCCTGGGCAATGTTACCACTCACATCTCTTATCTCCGTATCACCTTGGACTCGGACATCTCTGTCTGGGTTCTCATGCTGAGACTGTTTTAATTTTCCCAAGTCTTTCTGACCACCATCTGTTACAGACGGACTGATTTCTGAACCCGCATGGCTGAAATTCCACCTCTCTGGGATTCGATGCTCCCGAACAGGCTGCAAGGCAGCCCCAGTGCTGTTTTGCCTTCCTTCACACCACTGATCTTATGGGGAAACAGGAGCTCTTAGAAATTCCTGCAAGGCACCCATTTTTCTTTTCCAAAACCAAACCACTCTTCTCTATGATATTATGAAGAAAAAAAAAAGAAAAAAAAAATCCTCCTTGTCTTCATGTTCCACTTCATAAAAACTGCCTGTTTGCCTTCTTTCTACAGGAAATATTTCAAACATTTATTTTAAAGCAGCTCCTCTGCTTGAGACAAAATGCTGAGGACTCTGAAAATTTTATTACTTTAATCTAGAAAATCTGGGCAGACATTTCCCCTCGGGTTGACTCGAATGGGGTTATTTCACTCTCAGAATTTTTTTATCTTTTCCTAGACTAAAGAAAAAAAGCTCTGTTTGCAGTTTCTTGCAGCACAGACGGCTTTGCAGTGGGCAGAGAGCAGAACTCCCACGGGCACAGGAGGTGTGGCACGGCCCTCCCTCAGGTGATGTCTGAGCGCTGCGGGTGCCTCACGTGCTCCCCACAGGCTCTGCTGCACCTTCCTACTCTGGGCAGTGACAGGAATGCACAGTCAGACCCAAAAGTAATGTAAAATACAATCACTGAGCCATAGAACCCATCAAAGCCCATCCAGTCCCACGGGCAGGGACACCTCCCACTGTCCCAGGCTGCTCCAAGCCCCATCCAACCCGGCCTTGGACACCGCCAGGGATCCAGGGACAGCCACAGCTTTTCGGGGTGACGTGACAGGAGCTCAGTCAGCAGGAAGTTTCAAAGGGAAATTTCCCTTTACCTGATAAAAACCCAGACAAAGCCCACCCCTCAAAGATCCCGATCCTCAGAGGGTGTCTGGTGTCAGCCAGATCCTCCTGATCCTCAGAGGGTGTCTGGTGGCTCAGCCTCCCCGTGCAAATGCACATTTTGATGCTCAGCAGCACCTCAGAGTGCCGGTATTTGCCCGCTCTGTTCCCCTCTCACGCCCAGGGAACAATGAAATGCTGGTCATGTCTGCTGCAGACGGGGAAACCAACGCGGGACAACTTCCCACAAACACATTTAAGGCTCCTCCATCCTCCACATGCCAGCGCTGACTCCTGGCTTTGCTGTCCAGAGGGAAAACAGGAAAGAAAAAACAAAACCAAGGTAAAGCAGCCACTAGGATTAAGTTGTTCTGCACTGGCCTTGCATCCCATCAGGAGGAACAGAAATTTTCCTGCAGAATCCACCTCTGGCCTTTGCCGAGTCCGTGCTCGACTGGGGGTCCCAGAACTGCTATTTCCACACATTTAGAGAAAATACTGATTTGCATTGATTTAGAATCACTAAGTAAGGATCATCTAAGGATAATAATTATTTTTTCAACTAGGTAAAGAGCATTATTGCATTCAGGAGGTTTAGAGGCATCACAAGGAGGGGAGGTGTCACAAGAAGCATCCTAATAACTGAGCAAATAACACAACCTCCTGATTTCTTGTCCTGTTCTCCATCCACTGGCCACACAAACCACGAAAAGTTATGAGGATATGCCATGAAAACATAACCGTACAGCACTGCAGACATTTACTACTGTAAAATCAGTTTTTGCAAGATGTTCGGGTGTTCATTTTTTAAAGAAAACATCTACCTCTGCATTTAGTTTTTAAAAATACAGCCCTAGATATAAAAAAAAAAAAATCTGCATTTTGAATATAATTTATTTTACATATTAAAGGCAAAATGAATAAATATGGAGAGAGATGGGAAAAAAATGTCAAGCCTGTGCCTTGCTTTCCCCTGAATTTCTAAAGCAGAAGAGGAACTGTGGTGTTGTGAGCGACCTGTGATCCTCAGCTGGCTCCAACACCTCCCCATGCAACACTCCCTGCCCTCTCCTGAGCTCTTTCCAGACGGGAACCAAAATAACTTCCCAAATAACACCGCAGGCAGGAGATTCCCGGCTTTACGACAACGTGCACTGATTATTTCCACTGCTTTAAGTAATAATGTATGCAACTTATTTATAACCCTGGGGGGAGGAAACAAAGCAGGTAAAAATCCTCCATTTCTGCTCTCAGCTCAGGCTCCTTCTATCCCAGATGAAAGTAAAGTAGGTTATAGATCCATCCTCTGCTGCGAACTCCCTGTTGGTCCTATTCATCAAAAAAAAAAGGGAAAAGAAAGGGAAAAAAGAGGAGCTTACGTGAGACTTAGCCTAGTTTTCCAGCCATCAGAGACTGTGGAGAAGGAGCAGAGGTTGGCAGCTGGGTCTGTAACACTGATGGCTGCCCTGTGCATGGCTCAGGCAGGGTTTTGGCAAAGGAGAAACACTGGGGTGTGGGAACATACGGGAAAATGCAAATAAATGTGCTGCTTCCTGAGTTAGGACCACACCACCCCCAGTCCTGGGGGGACTGCCAGGTGGAGGGGCTGATTTTGGGTAAGACCAGCAGGGCTGTGATGGATATAAATGGCATTTTTCCTTGAAAAGGCACTGGAGGAGGAGCCAGGGGTTTGACACTTGGCAGGAAACCTCACAATTTAAATGTTTGTGTCTCTGCAGAACTGGGGACGCCCCAAACAGGCTGTGCCCCGCTCTCACAACCTGACAGCTTCAGGGGTGTCACAGGGCACGGAGGAAAACAGGGATGGCACATCCCAGTGGGACTGGGGAAACCTGGGAAGATGGGGTCTCTGCAGCGGGCAGAGCTGGACGTTCCAGCTCCAAAATGATGTTTATTTGCAGAGTTTAGGGTTGCTGCCACAGAGCCACCCCTGGGCACCATGACAAACCCCTCTGTCTGGCCTGGATGCACAGAGGCTTGGAAAGGCTTCAGTGGGAAAAGGAATGAGATTCTGGGGGATGCAGGGGAAATTCGGTCATGTTAAGAAAATCAGTGTCTGAAGACATAAGAAAAACTAAGAAAATGTAATGATTTAAAGCAGATTTGTGGGCCCTAGGTCTCAGCGAGCTGCAGTGGCTGACTGGGAGTGTTATCTCCGAATTGTGACCGTGCGTGGGAGGCAGCACGCTGATGAAAACGCCAGGAAAAAAGGAATTAAACTGTGGGAAAAGCTGGGGATTTGAAGTCCAAGTTCTGAAAAAAACAGAAGGGGTATCTGGGCAAGAAACAGCTGAGTGGGATATTTCAATCCTGGGGTGCAAAGCAGTCTTGGAGCACAGGGATACATTCCTGCAGAGGGGAATGTGGGCAGGCGTGGGTGCTTCCTCATCTTAGTGCAGGTGAGCAGATCTCACCCAGAACGCTGAAAATTCCCACCCTCTGTACTCCACAGGGATCTTTTCCTCCACAGGAAAACTCCAGAACGAGGAAGGAGCCAGGACAATGTGCAGGGCTGGGTTTCTGCTCCTCACAAGAAAAACCTTGGAGAAATAAACCTCCTGAGGAGGACGAGCAGAGCCAGGCACACCAACCATCCCAGCTGTCTCCTGAAAAACCAGCCCAAACCCTCTGGCTCCTGCATTTCCAGAAGGTTTGAAACACATCAGCTTTCATCAGCCCTCAGACTTTAGATACCCCTGTGGAAATGCTTCCGTTTGCGTGCTGAACGCACGGGTCAGTCCCTGGGATTGTTGGTTGGTTTGTCTGGAATTCAGCAACCCCCCCCCACCCCGCCCAGATGTTTTCATTATTAATTGTTCTTGAAAGAGTGACTTCCTTGACAATTTAGTCTCCAAAAGATAAAACGAATGCACTCGAGGGCAATGAGGGTTCACCAGTAAAGACTTTGAGCAGCCATTACAATGCGTTCCTTAGCAACTAACAGTGAAAATTATGGGATTTACTCCTGTAAAAGATATAACAGGAAACATCCCGGCAATGGGAATATTGAAAAAAACCCTTTCCAGTAGGATGTTGGGAGTAATTTTCTCTTTCTACCACCACAGTGAAATTATTTTGGGATGGTAGGTCAAAGCCCCAAAGCGTTCTCACTGCAACCACGTTATTACTGGATTTTCTGCCACCCTTTGCACTGTGCAGTGCTGGGTCCTGGCTGCTAATTCATGTTTTACAATTATTTTGGAAAAAAACTCCCTTCTATAAAATGAATTCTTTTAATAAAGTGTGTGGGGGGAACAGTTTTTAGAAACAACAGTGCGATGCCCTTCACTTCAGAGGATGTTCAAGGTAACGAAGGAGAAAGTTAAGAGTTTCTGTAACTGAATCAGAATATCCTGAGCAGGAAGGGACCCACAAGGATCACCCCTCATGAATAATCCAACAGGAAGGGTACAAAAGGCAAGGTGGAGGCTGCTCCCCTGGTTAGAGGTGGAAAGCAGCCAACTCCAAACCCTGTTCTTCAGGCACTGAGGACGCAGTGAAACAGTTCAGGCTCAACTCCACACAGAAAATCAGACACTTCACCTGTCGGGGGCCATCTGCACGAGGAGGAGGAGGAGCAAGAGAACAAGGAGAACTCTCCCCTTCCTTTTAACCTCCTGGGGCAGCACAGTGAGCTGCCTGCTCCAGCATCCTTGGAGGATCCCTCCCTTCAGACCAGTTATCCCCTACTCTGCTGGGGCTTAATTCTGTTCTAAAATTGATCCCTCAGCCCCCTGGACATCTCAATATCACTTTGGCCAACTGCAGAAGACATCCACAGCTTTAGTATGGATCTGCTAAATTTGAGATTCAAAGGAAACTCCTTCCTGGAAAATGGCCATGGGTTGGAAAGGTGATTTCAGAGAGGCCTCTGAGCACAGAGCAGAGGGAAAGACACCAGCCATCCTCCCCTCATGGGGGCCCACAATGAAAATCCCCCCTGAAAAGCATATCCCATTTCTCTAACAGCTCCTGCTTCACAGACATTGCTTTCAGGCAGATTTTGTAACAACAGGGGGCAAAACAATGATATGACTGAAAACCAGCACTGATTCAAACTTGATTTTCCTCTTAGGATACCCATTTCTAGATCAACAGCATGTGACAAACAGTGGTGCTGATGGGAAAGGCAACAGCTCCTGCACAGCTCCTCACCTGGTCCCAGAGGGTTTATTTTATTTTATTTCCAAACCAGCATCCTGCAGGTAGCAGCATCTTTGTGAATTTTCACGTTAAGCTACAAATCCTGCTGAGGCGTTTAGGGCCAAATTGAGTCAAGTTATCACAGCAGGGAGAGAATATTTCATCTGTGAGAATAGGGGATGGCTCCATGGGAGAAGAGAGGGGTCGTCTGTTGGGAGAGGCTTGGTTCCATCATTGGGATGATTCAGCTGCTGCTGGTGGAGGTGGTGATGGAGCAGACACGGCCTGGAGGCCCCTGGGGTGGGGGGCACTGGGGTGTCCAGGCTGACCCCCTGCACTGCTCCTGCAGACGTGCTAAATAGTCTGGTTTCGAAGCTTTGGCAGTAAAACACAGACTGCAGCCTCAGCAAGGTAAAATAAATTCAAAGTTATCTCTAATTAGAGATGCTCCCCTAGAGCTGCTCGTAAATCAGCACGAATTGTCCTGCCTCGCCCATCCCACCGTGATCATAAAAAATTTGGACATCACTGGGCAGAGAATTACAAACAGAAGGGAAGCCTTGCACTGTCCCATTTCCTCTGAACCCACTTCCACCTGTGCTGCCCATTTGGGACAGGTTGGAAGATCAGGACCACCAGAGGCCACCAAATGAAACTAAATCTGAATACACAGATCTCCAAACGCACACCCCTGAGAAGGGGCTGCAAGGGCTGTGCAGAACAGGCTGAGGAGCTTCTCCAGGGGTGATTCAGAGAACGTTCCTTGGTGATTTGATGACTGTGGAGGTGTGAGTGTAAATCAGAGATATTCAGGTTGGAAACGACCCCCGAGATTATGTCCAACCTTTGAGCAAACACCAGGGCCACCAAACCAGATCACGAAGTGCCACATCTACTCATTGTCTGAGCACTTCCAGGGATGGTGACTCCACCACTGTGCTGGGCAGCCTTTTCCAATGCTTAACTGTGCTTTAGTGAAGAAACTTTTCCTGATATCCTCCCCTGGCACCACTGGAGGCCGTTTCCTCTTGTCCTGTCACTTGTTCTCTCAGAGAAGAGACCGACCCCCCACCTTGCCACAACCTCCTTCCAGGGAATTTTAGAGAGTGACTAAACAACTTCCAGCACCTGTGAGTTGTTCCACTCTGTACATTATTCCATGGTCAGTAGGAATAATTTAGCAAGGACACACTGGAAGCTCATCCTCCCTGTCCTGCCAAAGGAACGGGAGCTGAGCCGGCGGAACAAGCTGCAAATTCATCACTTTGGGAGCGGCCTGGGCCAACCCTGGTGCCACTAAAAATCAATGGGAGCTTTTTCTCCATCCTAAGCAGAAGCAGGAGCTGAGCCACAAGCAAACAACTTTAATCACGTGTCTGAAGGGGTGGGCTCACCCCCAAAGTGCCGCGTCAGAGCCGCGCCGCTTCCCGGCCAGAACTCCTGACTGATTCCAGGGTTATTTCCCAACAGACACCACAGCACAGTGAATAAAATTTTCAAGCTAAGCCCCAGCCCCTAAAATAAAAAGCACATCATTTAATCTAGTTCAGCTGTGTTTTCGTAGATCTTTGTGGAAAAGCCATTATTAGATCCATACTCAAGAGTTTAAAGCTTTTTTATTTTCTGAAAGCCTGTGTTGCTATAAGCACAGGGCTTAGGGTATCATTAATCCATATTCTGCTACTGTGGCACAGCAGATTCCTCACTTGGTGAAAATATGTTCAATTTCAGAGACAACTAGCGTGGAAAAAAAATGAGAATAAAGAGGGGAAGAGAAAGGGAAAAAGGGGGAGGAAGAAAAAGGAAAAAAAGGACAAATCTGAAATGAAAATGACACATCAAAAAGCAAGTATTCGGGGGAAATATTAGCACTTTTATCATAATGAGTTTGTAACCTAAATACATATTTCAAGGATGAGATTGCTGACCCTGTCTGCCCTCCACAGGAGGCTGAATGGCTCAATCGCAGTTTAATCTTCCCTGAAAAGGCTACAGAAGAATAATACAGCCCTTGAAGAACAACACACACTCCTGATGCCTCAGGATTCACAGTTTAACTCTTAAAAGGAGGGGGGAAAAACCCTCAAATCCCAGCCATCAGCCTCAAAAGACCCAGCAGTCATTTCCTCAGAAATAAAAACGAGATAAAACAAAAACCCACAAAACACATGATGAGCATGGAAAATAAGGGATTGCTCAAATGAAGGGTGAGGCTTCAGAAACCCCTTTTTATTGTTTCTTAGAGGCAGAGCCTTTGTAGTAAACTTAAATCACTCTGTATTTCCTAATTCAGCTAATTCTGATTGCGATCCCTTTGATTAGAGAAGACAAAAAAACTGTTTTGTCAAAGCCCACCTTGAGAAACCCTGATTTCTTTTTTCTTTAATCCAAATGTTTCTAATCTGATTATGCTGTTTTAGCAAACTAAAATATAGTCCAGGAGTCAAAAATGTATATCCATTTTTCCAAGTTCCCCACCAAGACTGGAGAAGAACAAGCTTTGTTTTTAGATTCAGTCTTCTCAGGCAGGAATCAGTCCAAGAAGGTATGTGAGAAGAAGATGTGTCTCCACTCAAGTAGTCCCTGGCTACTGCACTTGTCAGGATCAGAGGATCCCACAATGGTTTGGGGACTTAAAGCCCATCCAGTGCCACCCCTGCCATGGCAGGGACACCTTCCACTGTCCCAGGCTGCTCCAAGCCCCGTCCAGCCTGGCCTTGGACACTTCCAGGCATCCAGGGGCAGCCACAGCTGCTCTGGACACCCTGTGCCAGGGCTCCCCTCCCACTGATTAGGAGGATCCTCTTGTCTCATCCCACATCCTGAGCTCTGAAGCCAGGATTTGAGGAGCTGCCACCTGGTACCCAGCTTGTCCCTCTCCGGTGGCTTTCGGGAAACCGTGACCCTGCCAAGGGGTGCTGAGGGGCTTTGCTGGGAGTGCTGCTGCTCTGCCCACGCTCCCCTGGGAGCTGGGAATGGCCATGGGTTGGAAGGCAGAGCCTGCTGTGGGAGCAGCAGCCCAAGGTGGTGTTTGTGGAGCAATCACCTCGACATCCTGAAATCTGGAGTGATGGGAATGGTGTTGAGGCAGCTGCTCATAACCCATCCCCAGGGAAGATGCACCTTTGGTCATGGACAAACTCCAGCAGGTCACAGGCAGAGGATAATTTATTGTAAACTACGTGGGGAGACAGAGGACTTGACTGCACCCTCTCTATTATTCCTCGTTAGAAATCATCCCTCTAAAGTGTGCGAACCTGGGGGTTATTGGCACTTTTATCTTCTGATTTCTGTAGCTGGAGCACATCAGCTTCTCTCCCCAGTCAGTCAAAAGCACCTTTCATTTCACCGTCCCCCATGAAGGAGAACTCCATGCCTGGGAAGGCTCTGCCTTGAACTCCTGCACACTCCTGCAAGGATGTTCCTGCTGTAATTACTGCACACCCCTCCCAGGACAATGGCACAGGGGAATCACACAGATGATGGATGAACAAGCCCTCGTGTTTATTCCCTGACTTCACCTTCACAACCACAAGAGCAAAAAGATGACTCGTGGTCCTGCGTCGTCATTTGCCCACTCTCACAGACTTTATGCTCCAAAGGGCTTTGCATGATTTCATATAATGCTAATTCACTGCAAGATCCCACCTTCTCTCACCTTCAGCTTTTGACAAGAAGCTGCAGCTCTGCTTTAGCCCAAAACAAACACAGAGCTGCCCATTTTCCCTTTCCCACCTGGAGTGCCCACACCTGATGTCCCACTGAAACACAGGACTTGGGAATCTATCACTGTGAATTCATCCCTCGTGGAGACCATGCTTCTTTTTTAACATTTTGAAGCTTTAATTCTCCAAGGAAAGGAAAAAATCAATGGTGAGATCCCATCTGCCAGATCCTTTCCTAGGTAACCTCCTCCTCAAGAAATAAGACGTTGTACCCTGTGTGCTCCATATAATTTCAGCTAAATAATGATAAATCAAGATAAGTGTTCCTCATTCACATTTCCCCTCTTTCTCACTCCATGAACAATCAAGAGAACACTCTAACCCATCAGGAAAAGTTGGGAAAAGACACCCAGCTCCCAGTTTTCCCAGCACACTGTGGGAACAGTGCCTGCCTTCTTACTTACAAGCAAACTGCAGCCTTGCTTCTCTGCTGACAATCGTTCCGAAGGGGTTTGTTGCTACACACTGGTACGTCCCAGCATCCAGGGTTTTATTGGGATTATTGATCAGCAGGCTTCCTTCCACCAGGCTGTAGCGGTAATCCATGCCCACGTCAATACTGCTTCCATTTAACTTCCACCTGGAGCACAGAACGCCAAAGTTAAACTCTGCTGATGCTCAGGGATGCTCCTGGGTATTTGATAACACAGCGTGAAGTAAATAAAGGAAGATTTAGAGCGGCTCTGACTACTTATTAAAAATAAAAACAGGAGGCAGAAAAATGCAAATTTCCTGAGCAGTATTGAAATATTCCAGTATTTAACTGGAAGAGCAATATCCTTGACATATATTTCAGTCTCTGAAATGATTAATGCTTCTGTAGTTGCTGGTGCTGCTGCTCTTTGGAATTAATCATTTGGCAAGGGGAAGTCCCTGAAACAGGATCTCTAACCCACTCAAGTCCACTGAGGATATTTTTTTCCCCCCTCTCCTGACTTGTTGGTTGTTTGTTTATAAATTCGAGAAAACTGCCTCCCAGCAGATGCTGTCACAAAGTGGGGCACTGAGGAGCCCCAGCCCCAGGATGGAGCGAGGAGGGGGACACAGCACCTCCCGTCTCCTGGGTGCACGGAGAAACCACGGAAATGCATTTCCCCATGAATCCATGGATTTTATGGCATTAAATAGCTGGCTGTGTCAGCAGGCAGCACGCAGGCTGAGGCCTGGTGACTCTGATTGGTTTCAGAGTGGCATTTACTGGTGAGCAGAGCGAGAGAGGCACCAAAGGAAAGAGAACAGCAGCACCAAGGATTTACAGCAGCAACAGCACTGAGGGAGGACAGCACCTTCCTCCAAGGACCCCAAAGCCGCTACTAAAGCTGAACAGAATCAAGAGTTTTGTCCACGTTTATGGAAAAGGATGGTTAATCCGAGAGCCAGGACTATTTATAATCCTTTTGTAACCTTTTAGAACTCCTGTCCAGATTTTGCAGCTGACTTGCAATACCTGGAGATTTCCTGGTGCCCATTCCCTCTGTTCCTAATGCTCCAGAGTCACAGAACATCCTCAGCTGGAAGGGACCCACAGGGATCATCCAGCCCAGCCCCTGGCCCTGCACAGACACCCCAGCAGTCCCACCCTGGGCATCCCTGTCAGCGCTGTCCAAACGCTCCTGGAGCTCTGGCAGCCTCGGGGCCGTGCCCATTCCCTGGGGAGCCTGGGCAGTGCCCAGCACCCTCTGGGGGAAGAGCCTTTCCCTAAAATCCAACCTAAACCTCCCTGGCCCAGCTCCAGCCACTCCCTGGATCCTGTCCCTGGTCACAGAGGAGAGATCAGAGCAGCCCCTGGGGAGGAGCTGCCTGGTTTTCGGTTGGGAATTTTTGGGATCAGCACTGTGGTAGCCTCCAGGGGCATCACCAATACACGCAGGGGAAAGGCTCTTGTGTGATGGTTCTAAGGACAGTTAAACATTGAACAAACCCAATGGTTGGTCTGGGATTTCCTTTCACTTCACAGCTCAGCTTCACTTTCTTCTCCTCCGAGTCCAAGGGGAAGATCATGCTGTCGGGCTCCTGCAGGAAAACCGGCCCGTGCAGGGTGTTGTCATCTGCAATAAACAGGGAAAATGGGACAGGTCAGTCACGGAATCTCCATGTTCCCAGGCTTAAAATATAAAATAGTGTCTCAGCAGCAAGAGGCCGTGTGTCATTCACCTTGGAAAAGATCTGATGACACTTTATTTAGTTTATAACAGCAGATTTTTTTTTTTCCAAAAGCCACTGAACCTCACATGGAGCCACGAAAATGTCCTGCACGAAACAGAGCACAGAATGAAACCTCACCCAAAGTTCAAACAGTGGGAACAGGCACTGTGCTCATAGCAAAGCTCAATTCAAATCAGAATTAGTTTCACCTTTAAAAATGGAAATGTTTTCCTTGCAAATTAAACCCCTACACTGTTAGACAGAGTTACCCAGGAACCTGAGCCAGAGGGTCCCCAGCACGCCCAGCCCCAGAACAGCTGGTTCAGCCATCCCTGACTGAAACCCTTCTGCAGTCAGGGGGTGCATTGTCCCTACGAGGGGGTGGAAACCCTTTTACACCCCCTGCCCTCTCCGTGCTCTGATGCCTCAGGAATCCCCTGGCACCAGCCCCGCACCTCCCCGGGAAGGAGGGTCCCAAGAGCTTTTGTATGACCAGCCCTGGCAAGGACATTCCACACTTGTGCCCTTCAGAGGATTAAAAACTCACACTAAATATAGGTAGAAGTGGGAAAATATTTTGGCGAAACAACCTGACACGACCTTCAAGGAGCTCAGGAGTCATTTCCCAGCAATCCAGCACTCTGAGGCTGGGGATTACTGACGGGAGCCTCCCTTGTGCTGACTTTCCTTCTTCATTTTAGAAATACACTTTGATTTCTTGAGCTGTTAACTCCTTCCTGTCTCCTTTCCTCTCTCCTCAACCACTTTCTGCTTTCACCTTATCAATTTATCTCGTCTCAGAGCTGGAGCTGAGGGTGAGAGCTGCTCACAGGCCCACCCCTGAGCTGCAGCTCTTCCCTGCCCACTGCTTTGCAACGAGAACAGAATTTCAGGAAATTCACTGACACTGCTCAAAACACCCACAGAAAGCTGCGGCGTAAATTCACTGCTCTCCATCCTGTTTGGATCAGACAGTTTTATCTCCACAGTGGCTGTTCAGAACACAAAAGAAACCAACTTTTCTTCCCTGAAAAGATCAGCGATCTTGATTTCACTGAGACTTTTCCTCTCATCAGTGTCAATGTCTGGCTGCTCCTCTAAGTTTAGTGCAAGCAAGGACACAGTGGAAGTGCTCACAGTCAGAAAGTCTTTCAGCTGAATGGAAGGAACCTTGATTTAACATTTTAAGATCATTTTCCAATCTTTTCCTGCCCTATCTTTACAGCAGACTCTGTTCTTTCAGTGTGCAGGGACTTGCAGGGATGTGAGCATGGAATTCTCTTTAGTCAGGCTGCTGGAAGCCCACCTGGATGGGGAGGCAGGAAATTTGTGGGTATGGGAGGTCAGGCGAAAATGAATAAATAAAATATAGAGATGATGGGATGCGCAAGAAATACAGGAAAAAAAAGGAATGAACAGAAGATGACGGCTCTTCCGGATGGAAGGAGGGTGAGAATGAATGGGAATAGCCCTCACTGGGAAATCAGCTGGACTTACCAGGGACAGAACAACAGCCCTTCACTCCAGGGAGAGCAGATTCTGTCATCTTCACAGAAGCATTTCAGAGAAACTCTGCCAGGAACATTAGGAAGGAACCACCTCTCCCCGGTGTCTCCTCCCTCAGGCCCCACCACAAAGGAGGCTGCACTAAGCACACAGGCCTTGTATTTATCTTTATTTTTAATTATATGTTAACGATACCTGACTGAAACTCATCTATTATTCAAAACACATTTCACATCATCTCCAGCTTTAAATTACACCTGTGTGCAACTCACTGTTGCTGGTGGGAAAAGATAATAACAGCCAGAGAGCATATGGGACTGGATTATGGCATCCAGACTTGTTCCTGGGACCCAGGGGTGCTTCACTCCCTGAGCAGTCTCATTCACCCTAAGAAAGAATATTACAGTCTGGCCCACAAAGATTATAGCTCTGAGTGCTGTATGAGTGGGTTTGAAAGGAGGAGATTTAAAATACATTTGAATTTATCCAGTTTCCTGAATGGAAAATACAGAAGCTGGCCTGGTGCTCGGGTCCTGGGTAAGAGTTGCTTCAAATCCCAGAAACACAGAGTCTGACTGTGGCACGAGCCAGACCATCCCAGATAATCCAGTTAGGGACCCGCTGACTCAGGGATGTGTTGGATTGCCTCTGTCATCTGTCTCACGCCCCTCTCTGTGCTGCCATGTGCTGTTATTTCAAACAGAGGGTGTCAATTTATATCACATCACACCAAAGGTCAGACTTTGGTCCTCCTCCCATCACAGGAAAACACACCTCGCATTAAAAGTGAACAGTTCTTCTACCTGAGGTGGGAAACAGGGACAAATCTAAGGGTGCAAAAGTGTCCCCACATGTCCAGGACAGCACCTGGCTGCAGGAGCAGAGGTTAAGGTGCAGCATCTTGCTCTTCAAGGGTTAATGAAACTGGTCCACAGCACGCAGTGGGAGTTACATGGGTAAGAACCACCACAGCTTGTCTGTGTCATTAATTAGTGAGCAGCTTACAATTTAGAAAACACAGACTCAAGATAGAGAACACAGAAATAGTCACAAATAGGTGAAAACGCTGAATTTGTCTACTAAATAACTCAGTTTCCCTAAGCTGAAGTAGAAGCTCACGAAAGATCAAAGGAAAACACTTCCAAATATTCCACCTGCTGCTGACACTGTTCGACAATCAGCTTCTATACGGCAAAAAAACACCTGCCCTTCCTGTTCGGCAGCAAGAGGAAAAATCCTGGTGCAATTTTCCAGAGATGGGAGCTGGGCAAGGCAGGGAGAAGCTCTGAGAGCAGCCGCAGCCTATCAGGGCAAGAGAAGAGCAGGAAAGACCTTGCAACACTGAGCAGATAAAATTATTTTGAGTGCCTTTCTTCTTCCTCTTATTGCTGCCTGTGTATTACCAAGATAAGCGAGTCTGAACTATTTAATCTTCAGCCCGTAGAGCTGCTTTGCTGCAGCCTTGGTGTGCGATTGAAATCACTGCAGCCCAGATCCCAACACCGTCTGATAAGGGCTGGGCCACGGAATTCTCACAGAGGAGGGGGATTTGGTTCACAGAGCACTCAAGAGTCCCCAGTAAATAAAACAAGCTGCCATCTAGATTCTTGCAGATGGGAAACTACAAGCGCCTGCACCAGGAAAAGCCCATTTTTGACTAAGTTGTGTTACTCAGATGTTTGTTGTCAGCGCAGCATTTGCTCTACTGAAGTGTCTGCTTCTGTGGGAGCGAAGTTTTGCTATTTGGATAACTCTGAAATATATGAATTTTACACTTTTCTTTTTTAATAAATTCAAGGCGGTAACTTTATTTCTACAGCAGTAATGTCCAAGGACTTGCACTCCAAGAGAGATAACACATTTTTGGCTTATCACTGGTGAACACTACGAGCAGCTCAATCCACAGAAACCACCGAGGCCAGGAGGAGGCTCTTTGCTGTGCTTAGAGGCTTTTTCTCTCGCCCTTCCCATCAGATTGTGTTTAATAGACTCTCTTTTGGTCATTCCATCAAAAAAGAACAAGGAAGCGTTGCCTGTGTATGCGTGTCTGAAAGTGCTCAGTTATTTTAGCCCTCTTCCCCTTTACACCGTTCAGCAGCTTCTGCCACTCCTCACACATTTCTCACTGTCCCAGGACAATAAAATAAATAACCTTCCCAGACAAACTAACTGGTGAGACACTCCCAGGGGCAGATTTTATTTTCCTGAGTTCCATTTCTTTTCAAGAGCCCAAAATGAGTTAACCCAGAATGAACACGAGCCGCCCTCAGCTTAAGACAACCTGCAAACAAGATAGTGTTCCAAAAAGCACTTTTCCCCCTCCTTGTCAGATAAAACAAATGTACTCCTGCTCTGGGTCTGCCTCCTCTGACAGAAGTGTATTTCTTTCACTAAGAGGCAGGATCTAGGAAATTTCAGTCGATTTCACAATAAAAGAAGCATTTTAACCACAGAAGGAGGTGTGTGTCCATATGGCGTTGGATGGAATGTGATAGATCGTTTAGAACATTCTGCTCGATATATATTTTTCCCCCTTGTGAATCACAAAACCTATTAAAAAAAAAAAAAAGCCAGATTAATTGGAATACACTCCAAACAAAGAGTCTATTTGCTGGGTCCCTCCAGTACCCCAAAGCTGAGAGCCAGCACAGGCAGTTGGATGCTAAACGCTGTCATCTTCCCCTGCTTTTGAGGAACTGAAACATGAGGAATGTCAGCCAAGGTTAATTCACACCAAACAGGTGGAACCATTCCTATTCTCTCTGAAAGTTAAGCCTGGTGACAGAGACTGGTACCCAAATAGAACTGCTTTATTTTCCATTGAAAGTTATGGCCAATTTGAGAGAGAGTTTAATTGAATATTCCACACCGTGGGGAAAGATAATAACTAAACTGAACAGAGAATTCTTGGAGTATATCCAGTATAAATGAGAAAAATCCTCTCCTTGTTTGCTGCCGAGGGAATTGCTGCCTGCTCTGTGTGCTGGGCTGTTTTCACACGGTGCTACAAGTCGGTATTTCTTCGAGACAAAACTGCACCTTGGGAAGAGCAGCTCTTCAGAAAAGTGGGAAGTGGAATGGATAGGACAGCTCAAGGGCACAGCTGATTAACACACCAGCCTGCTCCTCAAGGTGAGCAGCTGCATCCCATCCTCCTGAGCAGGAAAGGGCTCCACTGGATGGCTCACTCCTTATTTTTTGCCTATCACTTCTATTAACATCAACTGCAAATGGTGCTAATGGCTTTGAAATTAAAACAAAGAATTTCTTACACCTTGTAGTCCTACAGCTAATTCCACAGGCTTCTCAATGAACAAGACCCACTAAAGGTGCTTTCCACTCAGAGAAAAAAAAAAACGATTAAAAAGAAGAGATGTTTTAAAAGCGTATTAAGTGTAGTTTTTCAGGGAAGGGCCTCGTAGCTCAGCATCTTTGGGGAGAGCCCCTTGATACACACCTGGGCTTCTTTTGCAGCACCTGCAGGTCTCCAACGGGTAGAGTGAGCTTTCTGCCATCCCCTCTGCTCCTGCCGTCCCCTCTCTCCTCCTGCTGTCCCCTCTGCTCCTGCCGTCCCCTCTCTCCTCCTGCCATCCCCTCTCTCCTCTGCTGTCCCCTCTCTCCTCCTGCCATCCCCTCTCTCCTCCTGCTGTCCCTTCTCTCCTCCTGCCATCCCCTCTCTCCTCTGCTGTCCCTCTCTTTCCTGCCACTCTTCCCTGTCCCAGCTCGCTGCTGTCCCAAGCCCAAGAGCAAAGCCCCGCCTGAGAGGTGACAGCTGACACACGAGTGTCTGATACCGAGCTCCAAGGCAGTGTCAGATATTCCTCAGAGAACACAAGGCAGCCACAAAAACCCGGGAGACAGGAAGGGATAAATCTCCCCTCTCGTAAAGGCAGGAGTGGAAGAGCTCCAGCGTTTGAGACGGAGACAGCAATGCTCTGATGGCTCTATTTAGGAGTGACCTGAGGACCTGGAGCAGCCTGGATTACAGGCAGGGTTAAACACAGCAGTGTGCCCTGAGCTCTGAGGGAAGATGGGATCCAGCAGTGTGGGAATGCCAGGAGCCAGCACCCAAATGCCAGCGGCGGCTCCGGGAGCTCCGTGAGGCCTCTCCCTCAGCCCGTGCCCCAGCCACATCCCAGCTTCTCCTATTTACATGCCACATGGTTAATTACAGCAAATGCCATCAAGGCAGCAGGTTTCACATCAAATGTTGCTCTCGGATCACACACACAAATGTGGCTATTTCCCGTGCCACACACACACAAATGTGGATATTCCCTGTGCCACACACACACAAATGTGGATATTCCCTGTGCCACACAGAAACAAATGTGGATATTCCC
>VZTD01001488.1:601812-645781 GCA_013397725.1 Rhagologus leucostigma | reverse complement strand
GTGCCACACGCACAAATGTGGATATTCCCCGTGCCACACACACAAATGTGGATATCCCCTGTGCCACACACACAAAGTGGATATCCCCTGTGCCTCCTCTCCCGGATCCAGACAGCCGGGACAGGCGATTCCCACCGCAGCACAACGAGTGACCTGTCCTACAACAAACCCCTCATTTAACAGGATGCAGTTTGGGTTCTCTCAGTGTGATTATCATCATGGATGTTCCCTACAGAATCCCACAAAAGCACATTGCTCCGGCGCTGCAGAAAGTCACAAATTTCTTCACCACGCAGCCTCTTCCCTGAGCCGTCACAGCCAAAGAAGGAAAATAAACAGAGGAACTCACAGTGCTCTGTTGAGGACAATATCAGCCCACGACAGAGCTGCGAGTATAAAACAATAGTAATAATCAGATTAATACAGTGCTAATGGTGCTACCACCAGTGCTGGGTGTTCTTGCATAGAGCTGTTTGGGAATAGAAATGTTTCAAAGGCCTGTGCTAATTACCTATTGATTCATTAGCAAAATGTAAGGTGCTGATATAACTGCTGTCTGCCAAGAACACACATCATTACTGTAAAACTTTCAGCTGTCTTGAGCATGACAGGGACTGTAAAGTGGATATATAAAAAAAGCAGAAGTAGTCAGTTACACGTGCATATTTTAAAGCCACGTATTTCCTTTCCACAATACCTCCCTGAAATTCAATGGAATTTAATCTTTCATGTAATAAGGAAGGTGTGTAAAAGCCAGGATAACAAATGCCATCCTCCCCACCCCCCCAGCGGACAGGCAAAGTTATGAAACACTCGTAGTGAAAAAGCCTCTGTCCTTTAAAATCCCGAAGCCTTAGAAAAGGCAAGTCCCTGGGGCAATAACCTGTAATCTCTGTCTCATCTGTTGCTGGAAAAACAAAGACAACTCTGGCAGTGTGTCCAGGCTCTCGGTTGATTGAGGAGCCAAACCCTGCAGAAAGCTTCAAGGTGAAAGGAGCTCTCTGGTGCTTCGCTTCAAGGTGAAGCCTCTTTCCTCTCTTCAGGTTTAAGTACATTAGCCACTGTCAGAGAGAAAGCTGAGCCCTGCCAACTTTTTATCCAGCTATTTACAGAGAGGTTTAGGCCGTGGCTTCCCTTCTCAAATATTTGTGAATAAGCAGATGGAATTACCAGTGCCTCGTGAGCTTGCCGGGAAGAGGAAGGAATTATCAGCCTGGCACACCGGGAGCCAAACTCCTGTAACTTAATTTGCACCATGGTCAGAAAATGCACATGGGCTGGTTCAGTGTGTCAAGGGGCACTGGAAATCCGCCTGTTCTGGGTCACGGGCACACAGTCTGCAGTTAGGGCAAGGGGAATGCATCAGCGATTGCAACCAACGGGCACAGAACTTTTAAACCATGAACAAAGCAGAGACCAAAACAGCTCTTTGTTAACTCAGTCCCCAGTGTGCACATTTCTCCTTGGCTGCTTGGTTTGGGCGGTTCTGGGATGTTTCTTTGCCCCTGAGACAATGCTGCAACAGGACACAAGTGAAAAGGTTCCATTGTCTCCACCTGATGGAGGTTTGTTTTCTCCCTATTTTGGAAAAAAACCGAGTAGAATTAAGCTGTAAACACGCTCCTTTCTGTCCCAGAGCACTGGCACAGGCAAGTCTTACGCATCTGCCTCATTCCAAATATTACACTCTACAATTTTCTTACTAAGTTGTTCAGATCTTGCCTTAGGAAGAAAGGATGGTATTCCAATAGAAGAAATCAAAAGGTAACTGAAAGAATAGAGAGAGAGAGGGAATCCTCATGTTTATCATGTTATAAATCTATATTTTTGGGGCAAAATTTTCAGCATCAGCTTCTAATGGCCTGATGCAAGACTGACGGACGGCATCCTGGGCATCTGGAGTTTAAAAAGCACCAAGATATTTAGGAAGAGAGGAAGGACCTCTCCTCTGGAGTTTGTAGAGAGGTAAAGCCAAGCCCTTGCTTGCCAGGCACTGCACATCCCGATGCTGGGCAGGCTCCTGACCCTGGGCAGGAAAACCTCCCTCACTTTTCATTGCTGCTAAAGCAAGAAAGTGTCTAATCCTGTAAACAGGATCCGAGGCTGTAATCTCCCGGTGGTTCTGTTCCATAAATGGATTTAAGGCATTTGAAGTCTGCTGTCGGGACACCGGGCTGGCAGCTCAGCTGCTCTCACTCTCCATAACTTCATTGCAGTGGCTGGAATTGCTCCAATTCAGGACACATTCGAGGAGTTGCCCTTCAATTTTTTCGTTGTTATTTTTTCAAAATGTTTCTGCAACCTTCAGCAGAGCAGGAACAAAAGCCAATCCCAGTCTCCAGTGGGAAATTCCCTATGCAGAGGAACACAGTGGGTACCTGCTGTGGCTCTGGAAGCTGGGGCACACCAGCTCCGGCAGCCACTGCATGGCCACCCCACCTCAGGCACTCCCCAACCCTGAAAGTCACCTCTTATCCCCATTTTTCTGCTGGGTCATCGCTGCAGAGGGACCAGACCTTCCACGCAAACACAGACACACCAACACCAGACCCCACACAAACCCAGCCTTAAAATTAACACCACTAAATGCCAAACTGAGGGAGGCTTAAACTGAGTTCTCAGGGTTCAATCAGCAAAACATCAAAGGAGCATCCAGGAGTACAATTTGTCCAACCTGCCCACGGATAACATGTATTCCTTTAATTTTTTTAAATGTTATGAACTTTCAAGTAACACAGCAGGAAAAAGATATCAGTAATAGCTGTCAAAACCCTGACTTACGGCTTCTTACACCTCAATTTAGCACTCTCCAAACCTGCTTAGATTGATGGCATTTGTGAGGAGAGCCTTTCTTCCCTCTGCTGTCACACGAGCAGGTTAAGCTTTCAAACACTCCTCGCCCACCTCGAAAGGGCAGCATGATGGGGATGCCCCAGAGACAGAGCTCACCTCCAGTGGTCCGTTTAAATCTCCCATGCCCAGCCCAGCTTTGGGAAGAGAAGCTCCTTTTCGTGGTGTTTCAATAACAGGAGAAAACTGCTCCTGGAAGCAGAGTCTTTAATGCAATACAAGGAAATGGCCTTAAGTTGTGCCAGGGCGGGTTCAGATGGGATATTAGGAAAAATATCTTCACTGAAAGGGTGGTCAGGCATTGGAACAGGCTGCTCAGGGAAGGGGTGGAGTCACCATCCCTGGGAGTGTTCAGAGGGGTGTGGATGTGACATTTGGGGACAGGGGGTTGTGGTGGGTTTGGCAGTGCTGGGGAGTGGTTGGGCTGGATGGTCTTAGAGGGCTTTTCCAACCTCAACAATTCCATGATTCCACGATATCAAAGAGCCTCAATTTCCCAACAGAGCCTTTCCCAAGGGTAAAATTTAATTTTTCTTTGCTTATTTAGACTTTGGTTCCTCACCCAGAGAGTGCTCCTACAACATCGTGCAAAATGCAGTGAGCTGTGGGCCAGCGCTTCGGGTTAGACCGAGCTGGTGCAAACAGCTTTTCCTACCCAAGAGACGCAAAGCAGCCCGCCTGTGACAGCACCGCCACGGTCTGCACCCCTTCCAAGGCTCCCCCAGGACAGCGGGCAGCGAGCGAAGCAGCGCAGGCAGCAGCGGCCCCAGCGGCACTGCCGGACTCACAGCTCGGCTGTCTCCTGCCCACACCACAGCACCCCGAGGCACCCAGCACAAACACGGCAGCTGCACCCCCAGGGATGGCACGGAGCAAGACACCCCCGGGAGGAGCCGCTTGTTTTGCTGTCAGGCACAAAGGACAGCAGGAAAAGCTCAGACGGGGTGCGCTGCAGGAAAACGACTACGGGGGTGAAAAGCAAATTCAGTACTAATGAGGAGAGCGAGGCAAGAGTTAAATGGAGGGGGATCACGAGTATTTTCCTAATCTGATCAAGGCCTATTACTTAATAATTAAAACCTGAATTTATTTTGTTGTTCAACAAGAAATGATGGTTTGCTGCATTGATGTGATCAACACGAAATGAAATAAAGTGAAATAAATCAGTCACTGTGCAAAGTCCATTTATGCCAAGCCAGTGTATATATGTATATATATATACATATATATATATATGCCGAAGCCTTATAGAAGTCATAGATTAGAACTGTGGTGCAAAATAAATGTTATTCCTGCCTGTGTTTTAGTGTAAAAAGCCCAAAATATCAGGAAGATGCCAAAATAGGAGCTGACTTGCATCATTCACGTGAATGTCTGACTTGGGCAACTGGGACACAAGCAGAGTTGTAGTGGTTTGTTTTTCTCTTTTGGTAAATTACAAGTCAGAAGTTAAAAGCAAGAAAATTAACGAAAATCATGTAATTTCATTCTAGAGCAGAGAAGGCTTAATGGGTAATCGAAATAATGTGCACTGCTTCAGCAATTTTTTCATTACAATTGCAAAAATAATGGCTTTCTGTGTTTTGAAAATTAAGGATTATACCGGATTGAGAAGGCACTATGACAAGCCTAATTTTTTTTTTTTTTTTTAAGAAGCCTCAAAGACAAATAAGAATTTCTGTAAGCAGCCTTTTATCTGGGACAGAGAACTTGGGTTTTAACTTTTCTCCAGTAAGCACAGCAGCACAGTCCATAACGAGAAATGTGCAGACACAGTAATTAAGCAGGGAATAACTCTTTATGGATCACTCTGCTGTCTGGGCAGGGCGTTGCTCTGCGAGCAGCAAGAATTCAAAGCCATGGAGTTCCTTGTGACCCACTTGGTGCTCAAACCATCACAGCTGAGAGAGTTTCAGCTCTGTGGCTGTGGGGAAGTTCGCAAGAGCTCTGAGGGAGAGGCCAAAAGCAGCTCAAAGACATGAAAACAAACATAAAGACATGGAAACAAACACCTTTCTTAAAAACTACTGTCTTTTTAAATATGACAGAGATGGGAATGATAATATAGAATTATTACATGTGGGAATAGGCATCAAAATTAGCACTGGGCTTTCTGCTGATGCATTTTAGGAGCAGCAATAGCACAGAAGGAAGTGCCCAGCCAGGTAAAGGGTGGTTTCTTTCAGGTGGGTTTGACACCGATGTGGTTTCGTAGCTCAAGCTCATTTGTTACCCTCAGACCTTAATTAAACACACACATCCTTCATTCTTCACTCATAATCTGTCTCCTATAGCAAAAAAAGATCTTTGTCAAACCTAGTTGTGTTTATTCTGCACCAGCATAAGGTACATCCCTTCCTGCTTTGTTATGGGATGATGGATGGGTTTGGGTGGGAATGGACCTCAGAGCCCATCCAGTGCCACCCCTGCCATGGCAGGGACACCTTCCCCTACCCCAGGTTTTTCCAAGCCTTGTACAACCTGGCCTTGGACACTTCCAGGGATGGGGAACCCTAAAAAACCTGTTAAAATCATGAGTTAATGCTGAGACTGCTGACACCTCAGCAGGTTTCTGGTCTGTCTGTCCAATTAACATCCTCTAATTAAGGACTGTTTTCACTGTATTGAGTCAACTACCAATTAACTACTACATCCTCCAACAGTCTACTTAAAAACGTGTAAGTTGTTCATGGTTTTTGTTAGTGTAGCTACGATTTGAACTTCTTTTTGAACTTTTATGTACACTTTTCCTCGACTCTTTATTCAGCACAAACGTCCCGTTGGCTTCTCCCAAGCAAGCCAAAGCCTGCTGGGTTCCTGCTGCAGCAGCGTGACTTTGTTTACCTCTAGAAAAGAATTAAAAGCATTTTACCAGTAAAGAACAAATGTTTACAGTGCAGAGTGTGCCGTGCCCATGTTTGCACTGCGCAGCAACGCAGGAAATTCATCCCTTAAATATTTCTCTAATCCCATGGACGACTTTTCTTCTTGCTGGGTTTAGTCAATGAACACACAGCAAGCTCCTGCTTAAACAAAGCAAGTTTTCCCTCCCGAAGGAGCTCCGAGCACACGGCCCACAGCCCATAACAGGCACGCTCCCTGTGTCCCGTACAGGGACCAGCAGTTTGCCTGGAAAACTCATTTCCCCCCAGAAGCCCCCCTGCAGCTCCCACCTCCTCTCCTACAGCTGCTCCGCCGACTTCCAATTCACAAAAGCAGAACCTCTTTAGAACCAAAATAAATACTAATCTTAAATTCAATGTACCCTGACAGCAAATAAGTTTGCTGTGCTTACTTCAGCATGAATAAAAAGCCCGCAAGGAGACTCCTACATAAGAGTATATTTACAAGTTCCATTACCCACTGGAGAGATTGATGTAATAAACCCATAATAAAAAGCCTCGTGTTATGGATTTCTCTAATGTTTCTTATCAAACAGCCTGTATTATCTTGGCTTGTGTATTCAATTTAAAATAGGTTTGCAATAAGTGCCTGAGAGCTGGAGGTCATTTTCCCTGAGTTTTCTGACACGCTGGGACGTGCAGTGTCTTTTCCTGCCCTGGGAAGCTAAAAGCAGTTTGGAGCTCGGTTGAGAACAGTTTACAAAGCAGGCAGATGATGAATCCAAGAGAAAAAGAGTGGGAATGCACTACCTGAACACCTATTCATACCTCCCAGCCACAGCAGAGCTCCTCGGGGCACAGCACCCATCACAGTTTATTTTCTGGCTAAACAGAAGAGCGCAGTTTGAGATAAAACCTGTCCACAGAAATTGTTCTGCCACCAATTGTCACCTCATTTGTATTTCATCCTGGCTGGCAGCAGCACAGCCCAGGTGTTCCCCGTGACCTGCACGCTGCCCGCCTTGGGTCTGCCGCGGTGACTTCACCTTTTAGGTAAAAATAGCCCAAAATTGGGACAACAGATGCGGTGTTTGGAGGTGGAAGCAACAGCTAAGCACTTGTACCTATTTATTTCTTCCCTGGCACCGGATTTAGCTAATAACCATTAGCTGCTAATTAGGATTCAAAGCATTTTTCCTTCGGACTTATTTCAAATCATTGTAACACAATCATGAAACACATTTGCCTCGTTTATGAAATCTTTTAAATACATTGCTGTGTTCATTTTCAATTCTTAACCTCTGGCTCTGCAGTGTCCTCTGCTCAGGTTGGAGCAGCTCCATGGACCTACGTGAGTACGTCAATTTTCAGTCCATCTCTCCCTCCCTGATATCATTTCTGCTAAAGCCTCCTGAATTAACCATTCAGTCCCTGTAAAATCCATCCCCTAGAATCACAGGGTGTTTTTTCTGATTTCGTTGGATGCAGGATGTGCACCCACAGATGCCAAAGAGAAGGAAACCATAAGGATTTGTGTGCCAACCACTTATTATCACTTTTTTCCCCCCTATAATCAAATTTTGCTTCCATTAATCACCCAATAGTAGCAAAAAAAAAGTTGAGAACTCCAAGGCCTTCTTCTCACACAAAAAAGAATAAACGAGTGTTTTTCTGGTAACAATTAACATTCTGCAGAACAAGCTGCTCAAAATATTGGTCTCAAACAAAAGCAGAGATCCATTTGGCAAAGATGCAATGGAGCAGTTGGGTATTAAAGTAAAATCAAACCCCTTTAACTTTAGGAGATCAGCATTCTCATTGTGACAAGGGTGAAGGGCACTTGGAGGTGAGCAGGGAGTTTGCCAGCGGAAAAAATTAAAAATAGGGAGCTTATTGCACATCAGTTGATGCATTAGACAGATGGACAGACATCCTCCTGTAGCCACTAGGAAGAACCTTCCATCCCTTGGGAACACACCAAAAATATCTTCAAAATATAAGGGGCACTTGGAAATTGAAAAAAACCCATAAATAAATAAAAACACAGAACTGTATTTCTCATCCCACCTGGCAGACCAAGCCCGGGCACCCACCTGCGCCGACAACGCCACCCTACTACAGCCTGTCCATTCTTCACCGAGCTGGTTTCCCTGTGCCCTGGCTGGGCTCCGGTTCGGGGCAGTCCCTGCAGCCTTCCCTGGGTGGAGGCATCACATCCCACCCCATCTGTGCCCCCAAATCCCCCCAAACTCCAGCACCCGAGGTGGCACCGCGCTGCAGAGCTCCCGAGCGTCACAGGCCGCGTTTGCTGCTGCAGGCCCACGGAGTGAGGACACCATCAAGTGTTTCATGGTGCTTTTCTCACCGTGGTCACCTTCTGCTGTATCCACCAGACCATAATGACACCGTTCTGACACTCCCGTTCCCAGTTAACAGCATCTCACCCTTCAGAGCCACCCCAGGCTCCTTTACAAACCTGCGCTCTCCCTGTCCTGAAACCTCACTTTAAATTCAGGTTGCAATGTACCTGCTCTATCCTTCCCTAGTGACTCATCAGTCGCTTTGTTTTAAACCCCACGGATAACAGATCTCTGCTCCCAAACTCCAAACGAGCTGTGAGGGGAGCTGGCACCTGTGTGTCTCACACATGCTGGGAACAAACCGGCTCCACCACATTTAAATAAATATATCCTGCTGGCTTTTCAGCACTGGTGACCTCTCCTAAGTACTCCCACAGCCCAGGAGCTCCCCAGTCAGCTCTCAAGTGGAACCTGGAGTCTGGAGAGGTGAAGGAGTAGCAGAGCCACTGATGGAAGCTGTTCTGACTGGCAGGGATGGCCGAGGCTTCTTTCAGAAGCAGGGACTGTGCCAGGTTATTCCCGACGCAGGGAAACACTGAAACTTTTCTCGGACTGTGTCTGCAAAACACAACCCCTGTGTGCAGCTAATAAAGCTGGAGACAGTGACTGGCAGCTGCTGAAATTCCACACTTCAGTCCCTGAGAAAGTGGAGCTGTTTCATCCGCGCTGAACCCTCCCCGTTGTGTTGAGGCGTGTGGAATTTAGAGCACGTTAACACCTCTGGAACCAAGGCCCTCCTTCCAGCTCTTTGCTCGTCTCCTGCATTTCTGAGCACGGATGTGAGGAGTCACCACGGCTGAAATGACAAAGGTCTGCAGGAAAAGTGTCTGCGGAGCTGCTCCGAGGGCTTGAGATGCTCCCTCTGCTCTGCAGCCGGGCTGGGAGAGCTGGGGGTGCTCACCTGGAGAGGAGAAGGCTCCAGGGACACCTCAGAGCCCCTTGCAGGGCCTAAAGGGGCTCCAGGAGAGCTGGAGAGGGCCTGGGTACAAGGGATGGAGGGACAGGACACAGGGAATAGCTTCCCACTGCCAGAGGGCAGGGATGGATGGGATATTGGGAAGGAGTTCCTGGCTGGGAGGGTGGGGAGGGTTTGAGATGGAATTCCCAGAGCAGCTGTGGCTGCCCCTGGATCCCTGGCAGTGCCCAAGGCCAGGCTGGACGGGGCTTGGAGCAGCCTGGGGCAGTGGAAGGTGTCCCTGCCATGGCAGGGGTGGCACTGGATCGTCTTTAAGGTCCCTACCAACCCAAACCATTCTGTGATAAAAAGATGCTTGAAAAGTCTAAATGCACACTGCATTTCCTCTGACCAGCTTAAAGAGACCCTTAATGTTTTTACAACACAAGTCATGTGTGTTGGGGTTTTTTAATGGCCTTTTCCCATGTTATTTAACAGCTTTTAAAAGGAAGACGATGCCCAGGACCAAATTTTAATGGAAGACCTTGAACAAATTATAGCCAAAGAAAATTTGAGTGCTGGATAATTTAAGTGTTATATTTTTACTACCAATGTGAACCCAACCCTAGCAAATTAAAACAGGAAGAATTAATTGGATATGCAAATAAGATTATTCACTATACAAATCTAATTACATACCAATTTGCTTTAACAGCATGAAAAAGACAAAAAAGACTCTTTGTAAATTGTTTCCAAAACCACCTGTAGCACAACAAAAGGGAGAGGCTGTCTCTGAAAGGTGCTCATTTCAGCACTAATCAAACGAGGTGTTTTGAAGATCTTATCAAGATCCCTTTGCCGTGGGCACCCCGCTCTGTCCCCCGATTTCCACGATTAGCTTTCAGACACATCCCAAAACACTGCGCTGAATTTTATCCCAGGAACAGACAAAATAGGCTGGATCATGGGAATATGAGGTGATTTTGGTCACAAATCCTGACTTTTCTGAGCTGGACCAGACTTATTTTCATGCCTGCCCATAGCAAACCAGTGGATCTGCTGGGCTGGCACTGGGCACACCAGCAGTGGGCACTGGGAGCTGCTGGCTGCGCATCCCGAGCCTTTCAGAAAACAAAAAGGGACAAAGGAATAATTAGCAGAACCCCACAGTGGGCGAGGGAGATCTCTCCAGGGGGAAAAAGCCTGTTAATTTGGGAGCCTTTTGTGTCCAAGAAGCAGATTACGCTGACGGCCAATTTATTTCTTTGAGGAGCTACTTGTTAGGGAAAGTAAAAATTATAAATAAGATCACTGGAATAGATTAAGACACAGAATAGCTGAGACCATAATCAGTGTCCGTGTGCCACCCCTGATAAAGGACCCCAACCACCCGTTTTCTCTGGCTGCACATTGAATTTTGTCATCTAAATCTGGTTCCCTGCTTCACAATTGGGCATCTAAAACAAGCCAGAGTGAAAAGCACTAAAAATGTGTTCCAAAGAAAAGCAATGTAATGTTTAAACCTGTACAGCAAGCAAGTATTGAGGTCACCTTGTGGAAAGCAAGGTGTTGTTATCACAGAAAACTAAATTTGACCCACATAAAAAAACCTACAAAATACTGAAGAGTTGTTAAAAAAATAAATGTGCAGTGGAGGCAGAAATTTGGTAGTTTTTTGTCATTTAAACTCTGTGTATGGAGGGGTTTTGCAGCCTTTATTGTGTATTTTCGATTATATTAATAAAGAAAGGGAGCATTGCCCTTGCGCTATAGATATTGAAATACATGCTAAAAAGAAATGCAGAAATTTGGTGAACACAGAGGGAGGTTTTTTTGTCACTTATACGCTGTGCACGGAATTTGCTTGCAGCCTTTATTGTCTATTTTAGACTGCACTAATAATGGAGGGTAGCTCAAGACGAGAATCACACACCTGCAGAGTCACTGGTGACACACTGATGTGGTTCAGCAAAGCTGGTTTTCCTTTAAGCCCAGGCTGGCTGCCAATACATTTGTACAGTCAAACTGATACATTTTTCCTCTTACTTTAAATGCTCTGTGGGCAGCTGCACAGTAACTCATGAATTTGCATGAGATCTGAAGTCTTCAGGAACAACTCAAAGAGCTTTTAAACGCCTGCTTTCTCAAAAAACAAGGATTGGAAGGGACGAATCCTGCAGAGAACATCAGCAGGGTTTGTTTTGGTGTCCTACAGCACCACTGAGCAACTGGTGGAAGATTTTTTGCTGTTTTCTCTACATTTCTCTAAATTTTGCCTCTTTTTCTCTTCCAGGGGCAGCCAGGGCAGCTCTCAGGTGTGCAAACCAGTGGCTCAGTGCATGGGAAGGGGTTTTTCTAGCTGGGAATTTATCCTTGTATCAACCCTCCTCTCACTGATTTGGACTGACACATTTTATCAGCTGACACACCTTAAAAACGGGCTTTTTTTTAAAAAAAAGGTATGTTATGACATCTCTTAAATGCCAAAACCCTTGCTAACTGCTGTATTTTCATGCATCCCCTAAACACTCCTAAAAGAAAGCAGGAAAATGCCAAAGAATGCCTCCACCTAAAAATAAGAAGGGGCGGTTAAGTTTTAGCAGCAATTGGGTGTCACATCAAAGAAAGTCACAATAAAGAAGTGTTCGAAGCCTCTGCCATGGATTTGAACACAACACCTTGCAGGAGGTGTGAGTGGCAGTGCTGACTCCAAGGTGTAAGAGCTCACAGGGTAACAACCTTGCACAAATCAATCCTGCAAAGCACTGACAGGCACATTTCGCTCGTACCCTCCTCCTGAGAAACCCACGCCATAAGCACATTTTCCACCCAGCAAGCACTTTCCAAACCAGCACAGCCACACCTGAACTTAAGCACTGAGTTTCTGTGTCGGAACAAACTGAAATCGAGTGAAATTTTTAAAATTTGATTCAATATTACTCAAAAAGAATAAGCAATCAGACCACTATTGCCTGCAGTGATGTGGTTATTCCAGGAACATCCTTATTCCAGGAACATCCTTATTCCAGGAATAACTCCCAGTATCCAAAGGTTAACGTGGAGATTTCTCTTGCTCAAGCCCCAGGTCAGATTCCCATCTCCTGTGCTTTTACTCAGCGTGGTTGGGCACTTCCTGACCTTCCCAAAGTGTCCAAGCAGTGCTGCAACAACCTCGGAGCAGCCTGGTCGTGGGGAATGTGTCCCTGCCCACGGAGGGGATGGGAGCTGGATGGTGAGAAGACTCAGAAATCCAGCACCAAAATCCAGTCAATTCTCTGTGTCAGCTCCTCCCCAAAAGCATTTTGATCGTACAAATGAGCTATAAATCCTTCACCAGTGTAAAATCCAGTATAAAATAAAAGGGTCTAATAAAACCAATATAAAATCTAAGGGTGGTCCCTTCCTGCACCCTGTAGTGTTTGAATTTTAAATTTTAATTTGTAGGTTCCATGTTGAGCAATACCTGAAATGCTGTAGCTTCGGGATGGGTAAGAATTGGATTTGAAAGAACGCGTTTTCTGTTCTTTCTCTTCACATTCATGTGTGTCTATTTAAAAATGGAGATATTACCCCTGTGCTTTAATCGTGGTCCCGATCACGAATCAGGAGCTAAATCAGTGCAGAGTCAGTCCTGAATGGGACAGAACCACCAAGATCACTTAATTCCAGCTCCTGTTGGATTTCCCTAGTGCTTTTCAGCCACGGATTCGACTTTAAACGGTTCTACACATTCCCACCTGGTTTGCACAACACCCACGGAGCGGTTTAAGCTGCGCCTTTTAACTGCACTGCCCTTCCCTGGTCGGGACTGCGGCATTCCCAGGGGTGCTGCTCCCCGTCCCCAGGGCCCTGATGCAAGCCCGGCACTCTCTTGCAGCTCCTCTCCCGCTGCCGCTTCCCAAGAGGAGATCTCCAGCCATCCGTCAGTGCCACAGCAGCGGCCCCAGGAGAAGGCGTTTGTAAACAAACATCCATCACGGCCGCTCGCACGCGGCTGCGCTTCCTCGTCCCTGCACCTTCTTCTTCCACTCCGTGACTTCTGATAAACGCGGCTCTGTGCGTGCAGCCATCACCCAGCGCCCCGCTGCAATTAGCACCCAGAGGCTGAGAACCAATTATGAGATTATTTAAGGAGTCATAAGCCGCAGAACAGGTTTGGGAGTGGGGAAATAGACGGATTGTGTGAGACGACAGTGAGACAGAGGAAAGCAGAAGCGGGACAGGAGTAGATGGGAATCCCATGTAAGTAAAATCTCATGGATCCAGCGCCTCAGCTGATTTAAAGGAGTGTTTTTGACAGAAGTCAATAAATGTGCTCTAAAACAGGGTGCCCCGAGAAGCTGTGGCTGCCTCTGGATCCCTGGAAGTGTCCAAGGCCAGGCTGGACGGTGTCCCTGGGACAGGAGGTCAGAATGAGATGAGCTTTAAGGTCCCTCCCAACTCGAACCATTGTGGCATTCTCTGATCCTGACAAGTGCAGTAGCCAGGGACTACTTGTGTGGAAACACATCCTCTTCTCACATATCTGCTCAGACTGATTCCCACTTAGGAGGACTGAATTTAAAAACAAAGTTTGTTCTTTTCCAGTCATGCTGGGGAACTTGGATAAATGAGTACATTTTTGACTCCTAGATTATATTTCAGTTTGCTAGCGGAAGGTGTCCCTGCCCATGGCAGGGGTGGCACTCTATGGGCTTTAAGGTCCCTTCCAACCCAAACCATTCTGGGATTTTGAGCTGCACTGGTGGAAGACTGGGATTATTTACCAGGTGAGACAAACCTTTCCCAAGCAGCCCAGGGGATGCAGGACCCTGCAGGGAAAGGCCCTGACACCCATGGGGCGATGACGGACCATCCATGAGCTGCTTTCCAGACGAGGCATCTTCCTACAGCAAACCTGCCCAAACTGCCCAGCTCAACCCCTCACCCCAGTGCCAACCCCACGCACAGCTCTGCTCAGGGACGCCTCTGTCCCCACAGGCACGGGGGCTGCTGCCCACACCGTGCTGACCCCGCAGGGCAAGCTCAGCACTTACCTGCGTGGCTGCAGCTTTCATCAATTAAAAACTCACATTCCAAAGCTGCTTCCCGGTCCTGGGAGCTTGTGAGACAGGCATATTAAATGAGCAATAAAATGCAACTTAATGGGGTCGATGTTAAATTAGTTTCAATTATCAAACCCCATTTTAACAAAATGAATGCCTGGCTCCCTTCCAGAACTCACATAATTTACATGGGAAAGCACTGGGTTCCCTCTCCTCTCACTGACTGATGGCATCTCTCCCTTGCTTTTCATTAGGGAATAACTTCCGTACTCCATCCTAATATACCAACAAATTCCAAAAAAAGAAAAGAGAGCATTCAAGTTTGCTCAGGAATGCAGCAGAGGTCGATAAATGTGACTGTTAAACTTAATAAAGCAAAGTCAGTGCGAAAAAATACTGGGAAATTCTATGCAGATTATTTACCAACGAGTTGTTTGTGGAGGGTTATTTTACAACAAGTGGGAAAACACTCAGGGGAGCGCTGCTTTTCATGAAGGAAAAAGAGGACACAGGCTTTAGAGTACACACCATGTTCTTTAGATCTGCTAAGGAAGAACAGGCAACGCCTGCCTGATGTGCTTTACACTTGCTGGAAATTCATGACCGTATCTTGAAGTGAGGAGCTCACTGAGGTTAACAAGGACCCAGAGCCTGTCCTGCCTCTGTCGCTGTTGTACCGAGGACGGCAAGAAAACGACATAGATGCGGTCCAGGAAGAAATGGAATTATTTATTAATTTACAGACTCATTTATATATCTTAGTTCGCTTGAATGGCATAAGGTTATTGGTCCTTGACCATCCACCTCCGAGAAGGATTGGCTGAACTCTACAACACCCATTTCAAAATATTCTCCAGTCAGTATCACAACAATACTGCATAACAACTTGCATCTGCAAGATAAAGGGATTGCTTTACAAAAACCTCTGACTGTTTTCGGCCAGCATCTGTGTGGAAGCAAGGACTTTCACAAGGACGCTGGCAGAAAGCTGGAAAATCTCTCAGCGACCGAGCCTTCAGCATCCACACTGCTTCTCTGGAAAGGGCGTGGGGAATCCAGCACATCCTGAGGAGCCCACTCCACCCAGTGCCTCTACTCACGCTCATGTATGAAAAAACAGAGAATCAGCACATTTTTCCCAATTTATAAAACGAGCTGCAGCCATTCCTGCTAACGGTTCTTGGCCACTTGACTTGAGACTCACAGCTGGGCTTTGCAGCTCAGAGAGGCACGGTGAGACTGCCAAGGAGAGTGTTTTTATCCCAGCTGAGGGACGCATATCTCAGTCTGATTAGGAGCTGCTCTGCCTTTCGAACTTGTTTGCTCTCCTGAAGTGCTTCAATGCTCCCAACCCACAGCGGCTGAGGAAACCAAACACAGGCAAACACCCAATGGCAAATCATCTTACAGATCACTCTCATCCAGCTGGTCACCCCTCCTGCTGTCCTTCACGGCCCTCCCCACTCCAACTCTACCCATTTTGAGGTCCGTAGGAGATTTTTTGGGAGTCGCTTTCCATTATTCTTTCAGCCCTGTGATGTTAGTCACCGTTTGCATGCTGACAGATGTCACACTCCTCTGCCTGAGCTCTGCTCCCACACCTCTGCCTCTTCCCAAAGATGCTTCTTGCCTCAGGAAGAAAAGCACAAGACCAAAGCTTGTCTCTCTTCAAGCCTTTCTTCCTGCTTTTTAAACTTGAACTGGCACTAAGTATCATCCCTTTCAATAATGTTTACAGTTTCAGAGTTGCCTGTATTGACTCTTTCTGAGTTTGGTCAGAAACCAACCAAAAAAAGCAGGTTGGAGACCTGGATGAGCAGTATGGGCATCAGATCTGTGCTAGGCATTCAAAGGGATCACAAAATCATGACAGAGAGAAAAGAAAACAACAGCTCCAGCTATTGCCAAATCACCACAACCTGGACTTCAGCTGCAAAGCTCAGAAATACACCAATGCTGGGATTTTTGTCACCTATAATCCCACTTTCAGGGATGTTATAAAAGACAATTTAAGTTACTTGACACAGAGAATTTGGAACCAATTTTTCCATCGCTGAGGAAGTGAGTAATTCTCCTCCTCATCCCACCTGTGCATCCAGCTGCTTCCAGCCCCTTTTCCTCTCTGTGTCCCCTGCATCACTCCCTGTTTCACACCCCAGAAAGCCCAGCCACCACCCTGCCTTCTTTCCAGTCCCCCTTCAGGTGTCTCCCAGCAAAGCCCACACAGTGTGAGGCCAGAGAAAACGACGTTTCCTGTGGACTGGATAAAAGTGGAAGGAGAGGGAATGCTCCGGGAGTAAAGCCTGAGCTCTCAGGGAGCCTTTCATAGCATCATCTGAGCTGGAAGGGCACAAATCGTTTGTTCTTCCAAGTCTCACCGACCAGCCACTGCATTATCCCCGTTTCACAAATAAAAACAATGATCACATTCAGAACTCTGCCAGGGATCTATTGGGCAGACGTGAAGGCTCAGAAGGTACAAACTAAAAATTGGGATAAGAGGAATTTCAGACACATCTAAGCTCGTGCTGCTCCCAACAAGCACTGGACAAACTCAAGGCCTTCGCACATGAACTGCTTATTTTCCTTTCAGCTGTGCAAGACAGCCACGGGAAGCTTTATAAATGACAATACCCCTTAAAACAGATGCAATCTTCAGACATTTCAACTCAGAAAATTGGAATTAAGACACATCAACCTATTAAGAATGCAGTATTTTTCATACTTTCCCTGACACCTGGAAAGTTTAATGAAGTTTAAAGTCACCAGCTTCAGCTGGAGATGCTGACTGCTGACTGGCTAATTAGTTGCCTGTCTCATTGATTAGCAACTCCTCCAGTAGTCGATTATAAATGGTTGTAATGCTTGCCTTGCTTCACGGCATAATTAATATGATATAGACTATTTAACAATCGTGCCTTAGCTTGATTTATGAAGCTGAATATGTGTATTTTACTGCAAAACAAAAAATCCAAACGCATAAGGAAAACCAGACTGGAGCACTGAAGGGATAACGGGCAAGTTTTGCTTCTTCATTGTAACACACAGGAAATCTTTCCTAAAACTTGCAATAAGGAGTCAGTGCAGCCTGTCAGGAGCATATTCTTAATTTCAGAGCACAGCCTGTCACAGCACTTGACAAATGCTTCAATAAAGCAGCACTAAACAATGCCCAGGTGAACTGCAGCATTCTGTGCTCTATTCATTAAAAGAAGAACTTACTGGGAGCAGCCACTGATTTGCCACAGACTGACTTTGAGCACAATTTGCACAAACACATCAACATCCTTCCTATTTAACGGCCCCAACCCTGGAAAAATTGGAGTCCTTGTGACAACCAGAGCCTGGCTGCAGGAGGGGACAGGAATTTCTGGGAGAAACCCTACAGAAACATGCAGGGGTGGCGAGGAGCCTCACTCTCTGTATGGCCAGCCCAAGTCCTCATGGAGCTGTCAGCAATTCCGCAACTGCCCACGTTTACAGTGCTGCCATTATCCAAGTTGGATTGACTTTTACTCCCTTTGGATGATCCCCCTTCACTGCTGCTTAGCTGAGGGACCTTCACCAAGTGAAAACGATCGCTGCCAGCAGCATTTCCAGCCACTTCGCGCTCCGAGGGCAGCAGCAGAACCCGGGGATTTAACCCCAAAAGGCTCGGTGGGAGCTGGTGGTTCCCCCCGTGTTCTAAACGATGAAAATCTCCACCAAAGCGTGGAGAAAAGGAGCAGAGGTTTTGTACCCGGGCAGGGAGGAAATCCCCACAGAGGCAGGTTTTTGACTAGCTAAGCCAGGCTTTGCCCAGCACTGAACACAAGCCCCAAGCCCAACCCAGCACATTTCCCACTGCACCACATCTCTCACCTCCTGTTCTCCACGGCCACACAAGCATTACAAAATCAAGCCCCTTTCCAATAATATTTAGATTTTCTAAGAATCATGCAGTATTTTACCTATAAAACACCCACTAATCACCTCAATTTTTGCCATAAAATCCATTTTTACTGGCAATAAATAAGCAGTTTGGGTCCATATCCTCCCTAATTTGACAGAAGCGTGGAAAAGTAGGTATTTCTGTAAGTCCCTAAATGAGATTTAATTTCAATACCTACACACTAATTCAAATGCAAAGGAGTGAAATTGAAAAGAGGCATCGTATGAAACACACAGGGGATCAATACACAGCCAGAGAGTTGGAACATCTGCTTAGAAAAACGTCTGTCTAGGCCCTGTTTCATTTAAAGTGCACCATTTCGCCTTCTCAACTTCTGAGAAAGAGGCAATTAAACTTGCCCAGATGGACTTGAGAGTCAAACAGAGAAAAACATCATATACCTAATCATCTGTATAGAGAAAGGAGAAGACGGCACTGATATAGCCTCTAATTCCATAATTTGGGAAATGATGGCCTAAATCAATCAGGTCACATCCAGCAAGGGCTTTGCTGCTGACAGATCAGGATTGGAAATGGGTACAGACTTCTTGCGAGGCCGACTCAAATCCTCTGCAACCACAGAAAAACTCGCCACATAATCCCTAAATAAGCATAAATTACATTTCCTTAGCTCTCCTTTCCACCTGTGTACAGCTGAGTGACGTGTAGAGCCCCACTTCGGCAGCTCAAAGTCTTCTGGCTTCAGTTTAAAGGATTTTTTTGTCCAGATTTAATCATTCTTATCTCAGTGAGGAGAGCTGGATCCAGGACCTGCTCACCCAACACCTGCCTGCAAGGTGATGCTGCTGGGGGGCCACACCTCTTCCTGAGGGATTTCCAAATGCAGGAATTGGAAATGAACTGAAAGAAACCCCTGAAATAATCAGAAAAAAACCACCCAAAGTATTAAGGGGAAGGCAGATCTCATCTGCAAACCCTTCTGCAGTGGTGCCCAGGGCTGGGTGGTGTTTGAGGAGCAACAGGAGTCATTCCTGCCTCCTCTGCTCTTCAAACATTAATTAGGCAGCCGGCTCCAGAAATGCAAAGTGCTGCAGAACTGACCAAAATATAAATTAATTAATTATGGGGCCGCACCAGATTAATCATTTCCCAGCTTCCCGCTCACATCAAAGTGCAGAGGGAGCTACACAGCACCAGAAAAAGAAACGCTGAACAAATTGAACTGCGGCCTCGTTTAGAGGAGATCATCATTTAATATGTACAACAGGGCTCCCAGCTTTAATTATTTATATTCAGACACGAAATTAGCCGAATTTCTCTGGTACGTAACCTGTAGCTGCTTGGAGAGCAGCATGGATTCAAATCCTCATCTCTCTGTGAATTCTGAGGTTTAATTTTTAACAGAGCTGGGAGCCCAATGTCATTGAATGTATTGACGTAAATTATGGGGGTTTTGCCTCACAATGGAAAACACTTGACCCTATATCGCATTTTTTCCCTCCCATGAGTTGCACAGCCATGCTCTGAACACTCTGGTCTGAACCACTGCTGGGGTATTGCTCTGCTGGATCAGCACGTGATAAAAGGAGAAAGAATGCCTGGACAGGCATTGCTAAGAATATTTTCCTGCTAAAAAAAGGTTTGGGGAAAAACCCAAACCATCACCACAAAAAAAACCCCAAAACCAAAACAACAACAAATAAAAAACCACCAAAAAAAACCCCACCTAAAAAAACCCACCCCAAAAACCAAATTAACCCCCCCAAAAAACCCCCCAAAACCCCCCCAAAACAACCAAACAAACAGAAAACTAACAACCACAACTCAAAAACCCCCAAACCAAAAAACCAACAAAAATCCCCACCCAAAACCAAACCAAACCCAACCAAACGAAAAAAACTCAAACCAAAACAAAACCTCAAGAGCTCCAGGACACATTCATGTTTGGAGCTCCTGTATTTAAAGGAGCTTGCAGGTCCTTGCAGCTGGAAGGGGCTGCTCAGGAGTCAGGGACGGGGTCTGCCGTGAGGTCAGTGTGTGATGAGCAATTCCACTGTGCATCACTCGGTTTTTTTACTTTCTATTATTATTTACTACCATTACATGTAACTTTATTTCAATTATTAAATTGTTCCTATCTCGACCTACAAGTTTTGACTCTCCTGCCCACTGCACCGGGGTGGAGGGAGGTGAGTGAGAGGCTGGGTGGGGCTAAGCTGGGCTCAACCCACAGCGCTGTCAGAAGGTGCACGGTTAAATCACTCCCTACAACTCCCTGAAAGGAGGCTGCAGTCAGGTGGGGCTTGGTCTTTCTTCAGGCAGCAACTGACAGAACGAGAGGACACAGTCTCAAGCTGCGCCAAGGGAAACATAGCTTGGATATTAGGAACAGGTTTTTCACGGAAAGAGTGGTGAAGTACTGGAATGGTCTGCCTGGGGAGGTGGTGGAGTCGCCATCACTGGATGTGTTTAAAAAGAGATTGGATGTGGCGCTCAGTGCCATGGGTTAGTTGAGGTGTTAGGGCAAGGGTTGGACTCGGTGATCTTGGAGGTCTCTTCCAACCTGGTGATTCTGTGATTCTGTGATCGCACTATAAAATATGCATGTGCACGCTCAGACATTAATGCGTCTGTGCCACTGCAGCTCATTAACATGCAAATACGACTTCAGCACAGAAACTCACTGCTCCAGAAGGGTAATGAGGCAAAGGCTGGCACAGAAGTCACAGAAACAGGGAAAATTTCCTTTCTGACCCGTCCAGTGAGTTACAGGCACACGGTGTCACACCTCCCTCAGTGCTTTGGCTCACCCCATGCAACGCCTTTTGTTTCCATCTCTCCTCCCTGGCTGCACACCAATGATTTTTTGGGATATGTGGGGGTGCCCAAGGGAGAGCCTTTTCTAACAAGGTCACGACTTGAAGAGCTTTGTGCTACTCTTCACAGCCTGTTCCGTCTCTCATCCCGCTCTCCAACGCTTAAAAACTATCAGCACCACAGCTGCTACTTAAGGAATGTGAGAGCCTGAACAAACCAGGGCTGCTCGGCACCAAGGAATTCATTTGCAGCTACTGACACCTGAAAACACAGTCAGAAACCCTGAACTGATACACGCCAACTATCGAGTCCAAAAAGCATCAGTGGGTTTTTAGCAGTGCAACCTCAAAACGACCAGTGAAAAACAGCCTGAAAAATGCGGTCCCCGCTTGGGTGGTGGGTTGGAAGGAGGTGGTGGCTCAGAAAGACCTTTTCCATTTTCAGAGCTCCTGAAATCACGAGCAGTGCTGCACCTCGAGGCTCTGGTCCCAGACTGATCGAGGTTTCTCTGCGAGTGTTTCACCAGCTCTGTGAAGAGCTGCAGCATCTGAACCCCCAGCACACGGAATCAATAGCAGTGTGCCCCGTGGGCTGTGAGCAGCTCTGGCGTGTCCCCGCTCCGCTGGCACTGCTGGGTAAGTGGCACCTCAAGGCCACGCTGGGATCCTGCAGCTCTCGGGGGCTGGCAGCTGTTTCGAGGCCCGGATGAGACGGGCTGGGGGGTTTTGATGCAGTCTCCAGGGAGCAGATGTGCATTTAGGAAGCACGCGCACCAAAAAAAGCCCGAGGAGCTGGTGGGAGTGGCTGGAGCCCCAAAGAGGCGCTGGGGGTCCTGTTGCTTGGGGATGGTGGCACCACTCAACTCCACGGGGGTTTGCTGGGGCAACACCCCAAAAACTCATCCTTCCCCAGCCCCGCTGCTCTCTGCAGCAGAGACCAGAGACAAGAACGACACCCGGGCTGTGTCTGACTCCGCTTAGAAGAGCTAAACCCAAGAATTCCATTTTCAGGTTTAAGCTTATTTTCACAGGTAGCTCAATTCTCAACTTTCCCAGTCATTTAAGGGTCCACAAGGCACTGTGGAGGGTTGGTAGACAACTTTCTGCACACTAGTTTTATTTTTTTTTCCCCTTTTTATAATTCAGTTACTAATACTTTTTCACAAGGGTGGAAAATGGTTTGATCAACATGGAAACACAAGTTTTCCCCTTAACTTCAGAATATTTAACAGTCACCTGTGCACGTGTTCGTAACACCAGAGCACGACACAAAACACTCCCACAGCTCCGGGAAGCAATCCAAGTGCATCCCTTAAAAACAGCCCAAATGAGGGGGCCCTGCTCGTGGCAGCACCAGAGTTCCCACAGCACAACCACTTCCGTGCCTCCAGCCAGCTCGGACAACGCTGCAGGCAGCCACAGAAAATCCCAGGTTTAAAACCTGCCGAAAGAAGCCGGCCCAGAGCACGTCCTGCAGCAAAAGGAAACCGTTTCCTCTCTCAGGCCCTGTCCTAAAACTCACACCAAGCTTCTGGCCCTCCTCTCCTCACACATCTGTTAAATCTCCCTCAGCAGGACAGAGAATCTGAGGCCTGAGGAAATTCAGTGCACTGCAAAGAGGAGGAAAAATGCCGCTGCAGAGTAATGTGGGGAAAGCCAGTGCTGGAGAAGTGCATTTTTATTAAACGCAGATCTTTTGATAAGGGCAACCCCCCCAAACACATCCCCCTGAAACTTTATTTTGCTGACCTGAAGCAGTTTGCAATAGATATTTCAAGTAGAGAAATTACAGTAAAAATATTTTCCATGCTTTTGTTTTCCCACTCTTTTTATTTATTTGCTTGAAATAAAGGCTTGTCCTCGGTGTATTCCCGCAGCCCAACTTCCCTGGGGTTGCAATTCCCAAAACACGTGGGGGGGGCTCTGCATTGCAGAATCTCTCTGCATCCAATTTTCTGCCAGCTCAGAAACTGTCAAAGCACATTTAGAAAGACTTGGAACCGAATTTCAAAAATAGGTACCCCTAAGTACCGGAATAAAAGTCGCTTGATGTTCAGTAGAGCTAAGCAGAAAAAAGTAAACACTGCTCTGAGTACTTTGTTATTATCTAAAACGCTGCAAAAGGAACCTGACAGTGAACACAAATAAAAGGGGAGAAATCCAAAGTTAACAAATAAAGCAGTAAAACAGTCTGAGCGAGCAGCAGGTACATTAGAGCAACCCAGATTAACACAGGGTGACATAAACATTAATTAAACCCTGGCACCCTCCCTCAGAACAAAACGCAAGTGGAGACAATAATAATGGCAGTTTGAGGAGGAATTAATCAAGGATGTGGCAAAGAGAGAAAGACTCAGGACAGCCTTGGACACTCCTGGTGTGGTCCAGGACAGGTGAACCTACAACCAACTCCCTGCCCACAACAAGGCCAGCGGGGCTTTGGAACAAGCTTTGCTGACCCTCTGCAAATTCTCTAAGAACTGCTTCAGCTCCAGGAAAAAATCACATCCCTCAAAAATCTCACTTCTCTGGGAGTGCTCTGAACGCTGCAACTTTCAGGGCTGAAAAGGTTAAACAAGGGCACTTGCAGGAGATGGCTGTATTACCGAAATATGTTATTCTAATTATTTGTTAAATGGAGCGAGGGCTCAGCTGTAACACAACACCACTTTAATGGGATTTAAAGCTCCACTCCACGCAGGTTTAATTGAGCAGGGAAACGCTTAACACAGAATGTGGGAAAACAACTTCCATCAACAGCAGCTTGGCAGTGGAAAGGGGCAGAGCAGACCTTGGAAAAGTTGTGCTCGGGCTGGGAGACACCGACCAACAGGAAAAGGAGCTTCACCTGATCCATTCAGTAACAATGGCCATGAAACAGGGATTTATTCGGGCATTTTACCCCCGGCACGCAAACCACGGGGCACTGTGACATCAGCGGGACACGCAGGGGGATTCTTAACTCCAAGTCTGAAGAGGACACCTCACCTGCCAGGCACACCATGACCGAGTGCAGCGCCAGCAGCTCCCATAGCAACCTCATCTTCAGCGTCCCAGGGCAGAGGAGACGAGCCCACGAATTACAGAGCACAACGGGGCTCCCTGGAAACCTCAGGCGACCTTTAATCTGTAAAACAAAAGACAGATCGCAAGGAGATTTAGGGTTGTTGCTCCTTCTATTTGCTGACAGTTCGTTCTTCCTTTGCAGGAAAGTTGTATCTGAAGAGCTGTGGGAAACAGAGGAGTAAAAACCTCTACAGGCAACAAGGGGCTTGATTTACAACCCTGGAAAGAGCTTGGGCTGATGTGATGACAAAGATATATAGACCTTAAGCAAGAGAATTATAAATCTATGTTTCTACAGTTATAGGTAAGAATATGTATTGGGTGATACGGTGGAGGGTTTTTATAGTTTAAGTTAAGAATTTAGACGTTATAATAGAAGTATATGGGTGTACGTGACCCAGCAGATAACTGGTTGAAACACAGACGCATTGCAGTAAAAAGTACCAAAGGTGATAGGTTATCAAGTCAAAACAAAGTTTCGTGTTAATTGCTTATTGGACCAAAAGGTTATAAATTGCTACGTAACCTTGAAACTCGGGACTATCCTTCATTATGGTGACTTGTTACTAATCTCCACGGCCTCTGAGACTGATGTTTTGCTGGACTTTACAAGTAATAAATCACGAATAACCTTGATGGTCCCGTCTGTTTAATAAGAACTCTGACAGAAGATGACAAAGAGCAACAAAGAAACTTTTGTAAATACTGGCTTTCAAATCCTTCTCAGCGGTGATTTGTGACCATTTCAGGTGTCTGGGTGGCAGACGAGGATTAAGAATTGTAACCTGTAGCTGCATCTTCGCTTGGGTGCTGTGGAATTTCTGCTTGTCTTTTAATTCTGCCCTCAGGAGATTCACTGCCTGCCTCTCTGGGGTGAGCTGGTGTCTCGTGTAATTAGTGGTGTAATTAGCGAACGCTGGAGATCACCATTAAGAGGAGAATCAGAGTAATTCTCTAACTCTGTGAGAATTGCTGTAACTTTTCTCTGCAAACATCACCCAGCACATGAAAGACACCGTGGCAACACTTTGTAGGAAGGGTTCCCACACTGCTCAAGGAGGGGATGTTTTTCCCATTCCACCTCCATTCTCACCGCTCTAAAATCCTCTTCAAAAATCAACCTTAAAACACCTCCAGGTAAAAACTGATCTTTCCTTTGCCCCCTGTCACAGCCTGTAAATAATTAGAATTTGTGAGCAATTTGAGACTTTCTCAGCTGATCACCGCAAACTTCCACCAACGCCCTCCGAGCAACCCAAGGGGGAAAAATGCCTTCATTTATGAAAGGAACCACTCCAGAGCAGGCATTTAAGTATGAAAAATACATAAATCAAGCCAGACACACATTCTTATAATTTATTCATCTCGGTGAAGACTGGAAGTTCAGGGGCCTTCATGCTTACAAGACAAACTGCATGAGAAATAACAAGCAAAGGGGCATCACCAGAGGTCTCTGCCTGCTTTTGTGAGCTAAAATTGGGAAGATTCTTCCAGTAAAGTCAGGTTCAATGCACTGGGAAGGCTAAGAATCTTTACCCTCTGATCTGAAGATGCAGCTCTGAAGCAGGGAGAGATTAATTGCCTAAATTCATCTGTTTTCGCACAGACTGACGAGGCGTGCTGGGGGGAGCAGGAAGGACCAATCAATGAATGCTAATAACTGTTTAAGGCAATGATTAGAGTCTTAATTATTAATTTTGGAAGGAAAATGTCATAGACCTCTCTGCTGATTGACATAGTTACATTGAACACGAAGCAGTTACATTCTGTTTATAGTGAAGTCCAGAAATGTATTTTTTTACCCTAAATAGTCTTGACCTGTGGAAAAATATTTGTTTTCCTCCAAGTACCAAATTGTGTTGATTATAACAGCAGCTACACAAGAGATTTCTACCAGAGAAAGTCACTCTTGGTTTTACACCAATTTAAGTGAAATTTGAGATAAATCTCAGATTTCAGCAGCTGCTGAAATTCCTGCCTGTTCTCGTTTTCCCACGAATTGTCCCCACCAATAAAGCCCTCGTGTCACGTACCAATCTTCTCTTCGTTACCCTGCACTGAGATGCTTTTCAGTTCTTCTCCTCTCTCTCTGCAATGAGCAGAGCAACCACTCACAGCCTTTGATACCTAATTAAAAACACAAGAGGTTGATAAGCACTTATCAACTTAACCTCCTGCCAGGAGCCCGTGGGAGGCACCCACAGACTGCCAGAGCGCAAAGGGCTCACCAAAATCCATTCCTTGGTTTCTCAGAGATGCAAGAAAATTCTCGGATAGTCTTGAATTTATTACCCCTTCCCACTGCAACTTCAGCTCTTGCCACAGCTGCCCTGACTCGCCATCCATTTGGGAAAAGTTCTGGCTAATCAGTTTGCAAACTGATTTTTTTTTTTTTCCTACTCAGGAAATAAATTTTCTCTCAGCATTTTAAACACTAATAGAAAGCATTTCAAAGTTACTAATGTAAACTAGTTTCTAGCCTACAAAGGTATTAAAAGTAGCAGGCTCTTTCTTTCCTCCCATCAAGTTTTGACACAATCACTGGATCTCAATTTCAGCCAAAAATGAGTTATGCTAAAAATACAGAATTGTAGAGTGGGTTGGGTTGGAAGGAACCCTAAAGCTCAACCAGTGCCATGGGCAGGGACACCTTCCACTGTCCCAGGGTGCTCCAAGCCCCATCCAGCCTGGCCTTGGACACCGCCAGGGATCCAGGGGCAGCCACAGCTGCTCTGGGCAATAAATATATATAAAGTCCAATGAAAAAGCTGGAAGTTTTCTCTTTTATTCAGTTATTCAGCAGCTGCTCCAGAGAACCAGCAGACATCAGAGGGCCGTGCACGTGCTTCAAAGCAAAGCTCCCAGCTCCCTGATGTCTGCCACAGGGCAATGCACGACAGAAAGTTTCCCCAAAGAGAAACGATGCCTGTCTTGGCACAAAAAACGCTGAAAAGTAAATTAGATGATTACCTCTAAAAATATTTTCCTAAGGTTAAATTATGGTGGTTCTCAAGCTCTGGCTGCAATTCCATTTCTCGTGATGGTTCCCTATTTCACATGTGAATGAGTCCAATTCTCAAAATGTTTCCCTGTAAACATCTCGGCCGTTCACAGCGGCAGGGCCTTTGTTCAGAGCTCTGCGAGAACTCTTCAAACACGTTGACTTTTTATGGCCACGACTTCAGCAAAGGCAACATTTGTGCACGAGCAAAAGATGGATAATTGAAAAGATCCCTCCCATTCTCAGATGTTTCCTGACTATAAAACCCCAGGGGAGTTTGTGCTGCTGCTGAAGGAGAATGTAAGAGCCCTGAAAACTCGCAAAGTTTAATATTTTATTTCCAGAAGGAAGCAGAGGTAGTTTCAGCGCTACACAAGTTATTTTTCTGAGATGAAAATGAGATTGCTGAGCTTCAGTCTGGAAGCGAAGCCCATTAGAAACCCCGGTGCCACCACACGTGTGCAGACGTCTTCTTAACTTTACTTCTGGCGATGCAGCCATTGCAAATTCTTTTGAAAGGCACCTTTGCTCCTAATTGGATTCTGGCTAAGAAACTTGACTCTCAGAGCTCTGACTGCAGGCAGGTAGGAGGGGGAAAAAAAATGTGTGGAGTAGAAATACTTGTGAATTTTTCCGAGTTCGTGGGCATGGCAGTGTGAGTAACTTCATTTGGATGTTTCACGACAAAGCAATATAAAGTTTAAAAACCTAGGGCTAATATATATATGGATGGATTCAGAACATGGAAAACACTTCCGAAGATAAATTTGCACTACGTGACCTCGTGGTTTTGTGAATATTGTGAAGGAAAACCTGCAGAACACACCTCAGACCCCTTAAGCACTGCAGCGGCAAGCACCGAGCCTTAGCACTCAGCTCACATTTCGCTGCTGCCCACTGGGGTGCTGCAGAGTGCCAGCTCCGCTCAGCTCCCAAATAAATCACTGCTAATGAAGCGTGCCGCACAGACAGACAGCAACAGGCATCTTTTAATCACCTCAGCAAAGGAAGAGCGAAGGGTAAGCACAAAACACTCAGCACTAATGGGGGGCTTGTTAGACTGAAGGTGCTGCGGCCCTCGGGCTGCCACAGGTGTGACCTGAGGGCAGGAGCAGCGCTCTGAGGGGAATTCGCTGCTTCCCTCCACACTGACGGTAATTCATGCTGCCAAAACCTCCTCAGCGTTACCCAGCTTTCGAAACAGGAGTGGAGAGTCATAAAAATAATCTTCAGGCTTGGCTGCAGAAGGGAGAGCAGAGCTTTGGGTGACCCCACTGCTCTCCGGTTGCACACGGCGTGGGGTGTGCAGCTGCTGAGCGCACAAAATCACTGAGATTTGGGTTGGAAAAGACCTCCAAGGTCATCGAGTCCAACCTGTGACCACTCCCCACCTTGTCTACCCAGCCCAGAGCAGTGAGTGCCACGTCCAGTCACTCCTTGAAGTGCTTAAGGAAAAGAGCATATAGCAAATACAGGCAGCAACACCCCCACCGGATGGACGCTGCAGATCAAATACAGGCCACAACACCTACAGTGGACGGATACTGCAGGCCAAATCTAGAAATACCACAGAGGAGCCAAACTTGGGCACAGAGGTTTAATAGAAGCTCAAATTCCACTTGTCTGCACAAAAAAAAAAAAAAAAAGGATTGAAAATAAGCCACGGAAAGTCTTCCGAGGTTCCAAAACCCCTCTTTTTCTCAAAGTTCTCCTAATGCACACCTACAAAAAGATCTCTGTCCTTTAACGATGGGGTTGGTAGGTGCTTTGAGAGTCTTAGTAGAATCATGGAATAATTAAGGTTGGAAAGACATCCGAGATCATCAAATCCAACCTTTGACCAAACACCACCACAAAACATTATCACAAAGTGCCTCATCTCCTCATTTTTTGAGCACTTCCAGGGATGGTGACTCCACCACCTCCCTGGGCAGCCTGTTCCAATATTTCACCACTCTTTCAGTGAAGAAATTTTTCCTGATATCCAACCTGAACCTCCCCTGGTGCAACTCCAGCCCATTTCCCCTTGTCCCGTCACTTGCTGCCTGACGATCCCCAGTAAAGTTACTACAAACAGCCTGCAAAGCTACACCAAAACACTGTTCTCCTTTTGCCCCTCTCCGAACACCACCCACTCCTGACACTCCTGGGCAATTTGTAACCTAAATTCCAGTCCAGATACTGAGGACACAAACAGCGTTTTGCTTCCAGAAGCACCAGTATTTCGAAGGTGATGGAGAGAATTTCAAACCCTGGGATTCTCCAGTCCTGTTGCTGCTTGTTACAAGGAGAGGTCATTCCCCATCTGGTCCAGAGACTGGAATAAGGATAACCCTGAGCCCTTGGTAACTGGGAGTCACTCAGACTGACGCACTGAATTGGAGCATGGAGCCAACTTCTGCAAATGATGGTTAAAGAAGCTGCCAGCTTTGGTCAGGGAGCAAAAGCAACGAGGTTTCTTTGCACGTAACAGGCAAACAAGGCTTTTCCTAAATGAAACAAAATTTGCTTTGTCTGTGAAAGAAATGGAACAGAGCTATTCCAGCCGAGCAGCATCTGGGCACGGGCAGCTCCCACCTCCTGAACACCAGCCATGGCCCAGATTCAGCAAAACCTCAGCCTTCTAACCCAGATCCAGCTCTGAACCCTCTGCTGAATCCAGGCCTGTGTGTCAGGAGAGGCCCAGGCTCTCTCCAGCAGCTGCAATCAGTGACCCGCAAAGCTGAACGGCCAAAAATAGAAGGTGCCTGAAAGAAGTGTCCCCAAAAGTGCGAATTTCACGGGAATCCTTTTCTGACATATGCACATTGAATTTTTTTCAGCACTCAAAAAACGAGGGGTTTTTTTTCTGCTTTTTGTTGTTGTTGTAAGCCCTTAGATAAACAGTAGCTTTCCCTTCCGTGTAAGGGGAAAAAAAAGGGAATTTGCAAAGAAGGCTCGGGGAGATGAGGGGCAGTGGGCACAGGCCTGTGGCATCTCCCACGGAGCTCTCCTCACCCTCACAGCACATCTGTCAGATCCTGATCTAGCTCAATGCTGAAATTATCCCTTCTGGAGTTGTACTCACGCACAATCCCCACACTGTGGGATAGATGCAGGCACGTTGTGCCTGATGAAACAATGGCACGTTCCGGAGACGTGCCTGCGATAAACGGGAATCACGGAATATCCTGAGCTGGAAGGGACCCACAAGCATCATCTAGTCCCCAAGAATCCCACCCTGTCCCTGAGAGGGTTGTCCAAATGGCAAAATCCACTCTGGGCCTTCCCCATTCTGGATTCCAGGCAAAATCCAGTCCGGCTTGTCCCAAAAACTAATTGTGTGAGAAAACAACGTCAGATTTCACACTGTGTTTCCCCTTCGGGTGCTCATTGCCATTCACTGGATAGAGATTTCACTTCCCTGGGCCAGGGAAGTCACAGCAGCTCAGCAGATGGAATTTCCCAGCTCACCCAGTCATTTGTATTTGTCAGGCCTTTGGTGAGCTGTGCCCGAGCCACGTCCTGGCTGTCGCACGCCTGCCACAGCTCCGTCCTCACGCGGGCTGCATCCATCCCATCCACACAATAAATGTAATTCCACCAGCACGAGCAAAGATTCCTGATGGAATCACTCAGCAAGTCCCCACTGCCACGAATTACAGCCTCTGGAGTTTAAATACTGTTCTTTCCATGTAATTTTTTTGGGGTAAATGCTCCCTAATTTATGCTCATCCCACATACTCCCAACAACCCGGCTGCGGGACAGCTCTGCCAGCAGTGGGGCAGACAGGGAGAGGCTTCCCTGCTGATGGAATCAAAGGTGGAAATAACTCTCAACAACTCCATCCCTCGGTCTAGAAGCAACGTTCCCAGTTCATCTTTATGCAGAACCTAAAGCCACGGCTTAAAACCTGGTTTAGAGGGACCGGATTACACCCTTAACACTCACGGTGTCACAAGATTCCCTGCACACCTGGGTCATGGGAGCAGCAATCCATCCCAAACACGTGAATCCATCCCAAACACATCCCAGACCTGTGAATAAGAGCACAGTTTTCCACAGAAAAAAACAAAAAAAGAGTAATTAAAGGTTTTTAATCACCAGCCACTAACACACACTAACTGCACCATCACACCCCTCACTCCCTGTCTCTCGCCCTCAGGAAACTCAGAACTGCCCTGGAAAACCTGGATAATGTGTAAGGATAAATCATCCCCAGGAAGGAGAGTGGGGTTGGCTGGAGGCAAGTCTGAATTAAGGTGTTAATTAGGGCTCACTCTTTATTGTTCTGCCTTTTCCATTAAGGGATGAGTTGAGAAATGCTCACCGGAGGCAGCCTCTCTCAGAGAACATCCACACGCCAACAGCCCACAAATTCTGAGGCACCCTGCTCCAGCACGGAGTAACATCAGCACAATAAAAAGCTACGAGCAGTGAAACTTCCCAGCCTGGCATTTTCTACAAATTAGAATTTATCCTCTTTTAGAGAGACTTTTGCTAAAGATTGTCTGGAACAGTTACCTTAAAACTCACCAATGCAGAGCCGGTTTCCAGCCTCACGCCGAGTGACATTTTCAGTGCGGTGCTTTGGTCGGGTAAAGTGAGGGGCTACCCCATACAGCCAAGCAATACATTATAAACCTCAAAAAATGCCAGCTTTAGGGAGAGTAAAATAACTCAAAAGAGCAAAAGATATTTGAGTTGGTGTTCCCTAAGTCCACTACTATATCACCGGTCCATCATCAACGGAAATGGTCTGTGAGGACCATTACATGCCCAATTTTGCTTTTTTCTTCTTTTTTTTCTGATAGCAAAGGTCTCAGTGAGAGCCCTGGATTAGAGACCAGCCAGCCTCTTCCCACCAGAGCACACAGCTGCTCCGGAAAACTCCTTTATGCAAAAATAAGTTGTCAAACTGGAATCTTAAACTCCAGCTGACTTTTGAGCATAAATCTCCTCAAGAAATAAGGGTTAATTTATTGCTGTCTCAGTTTGACAGAATGCTGCACCACAGAAATGGGGCTCCCAGGATTCTGCTGCCAAGGAAGTTCCTGTTATCCCTAAATCACTGCTTCAAGATAAGGAATCAAGGCAGCTTCACTCTCTGAACAAATTTAGATAAACAACATTCAAAGTTATCATTCCCTTTTGAATAGGTCCATTCCCAGAACCCACATTATCAGACAGCATTATCTCGTCCAGGAGACAAAAAAATTATGGGAAAATACTGAAGATATTTCTGTATCATCTCCAAAATCAGCATCCTAATGACATTTTCCTTTTCAATTCTGGAGCTTACAAAATAACCACTTTGATCTCAAAGACAAAAGGAGAGTTGTCTCCACAGGAGTTCTTCAGGGAGATTCCAGCCCGCTGGACACACATACACTCATGCTGAAGAAAGCTTTGCCTTCCTTCAGAGGTACAAACTGGAGGTGTCTTAGGAGTACAAAATGGATTAACTTCGAAAAGCTGGTGAGAAGCCAGCACTCTGTGTATTCCCGGGAACAGAGGCCATCAAAACAGCAATTCCCTCATCACCTACTACTGGCACAAGGCTCCCAACACAGATAATTGAGATTCTTGGACCTCAAATGTCTTTAACTGTTTTGTTAAATCCAAAAATCATCTAGGGAAGGGGGAAAAAAAACCCCTCACCAATCATTTTGATATCCCTGTTATGTGATTATTTAATGTTTTGTTTTCCCTTCAAAGTTTATTTTAAAGACTGCCCGGAACAGAGGGAGCTGGGGACGTTGAGGGTGGAGAAGGCTCTGGGGAGACCTGAGAGCTCGAGGCAGGGAGACCAGATCCGAGCGCAGAAGAAAGAAAGAACACCCGTACACCTTGCATGTCTTAATGAAAATGAGAAAACGCTGCACATCCGAGCTCCCAGGCTGTCCTGGAGCCGGAATGTTGTCTTGGGGTGACTCTATCATGTGTATCCCCTATCATGCTCTATGCTCAAAAAGTAATATTGTGCCTTTTCTGTGCCTTTAAACTGAGCTTGAAAAAAAACCCAGACGAACTTTCCAAAGCAGCTTCTCAAGGACACAGAGATCACGATCCTCAGTTGTTGTCTGGCTGCGGAAAGGCACAAAGGGAGCACCCTGCTTGCTCTTTCTTCAGCCAGCTGGTTTTTTTTTCCCTCTTGGCGTGAGACGGAGAGCTGAATTTTGTTTCCTGGGACTTTGGTGTTTTTTTTCCCTTCTTCTCTTCTGAACTGTTTCAACAACATCTGAACACATCAGGAGAATTTTCTCCCCGAGGCCCGGGGGTGGGCCCACGCCCTCACCGACCAGCTCCGAGGAGGAGAGAGACCACACCTACAGAAGGACTCTGAAATCTTCCCAGGTTTCTCTCTGTAGCGAGGGTTTTAATTCATTATTCAGCATTATTATCCTTTTCCTGTGTGTTTGTTAAAATAAATAGTTTTTATCTCTTTCACTTTCCTTCAAGGAAAAATTTCCTTTTTTCCCGAACCCTGTGGGGGCAAGGGTGGTTGCAACCTGGTTTTCTCTCAGGGGCTATATTACTAGATTTTGGCCAAACTGGCACAAATGTATTTCCCAGAGGGGCCGGGCTGGAGCTGGGGTTGCTGTGCCGCACATTCCAGGCTGGGCAGGAGATGGTGCCAGTCCAACCCCAGCCCAGAGCCCTCCGGTGCAGCCGAGGCACGCCGCGTCCCGGCGGTTCCTGTGTGAGCGCTGGAACCACACCAGGGCTGCCTCGGCTGCCCAGTGATTTGTGAGAGGCACGAACCATCCTGGGGAGCTGGAGGTGCTGAGCTGCAAACGAGCCCTGGCCGAAGTGTGACGGGAGGTGTCAAAAAGCTTCCCCTGCCCCGCAGGTTGCACTCCTGCCCAGGACAAGCCCAGAGCACACAGGCTCCCTCAGCCACTCCTCCCACTTGCCTGCCATCCTCTTTACAACATTAAATCCCCTTTTTTTTTGTGCTGGAAGGTCCCTGCCTGCAGAGAGAAACAATGGACTCTACAGGATTCAGTGTGAATCAAGCAGAAGCCATTTTACAGATGAACTACTGTCCCTAATATACAGTTCTTGCTTTCCCTATTTGCGATCATGCAAATTTTTTACTGGTTAAGGCCTATTTTCACATGCTACTTCATGCTTTATGATTGGCTCTTGTACGTGTGTCACATCATCCGTCATGTATGTCACAACTGTCCTTCAGTTTGCATCTTCTTATCCTTTTCTTCCTCTTTTTAAGGATTATGCTACGTTCCTTGTTCCTCGTTCACATCCTCCCCCCAAAGCTGCTTGTTCCTTTTTCACAGCCTCCCGTCATCTCTTCCCCTTGTACACGTGCTCAAGTCCTTCTGTCTTACGTGCTCTGGTTCTTCTATCTTGTGGCTGGTTCACGATATGTCCATTTTCTAGTAAAAACCTGGTTTCCACACCCGCCTGCAGCCGTGCTGCTCTCAGCAGTTCTCCTGCCCACAGCCTGCTCCGGGTGCTCCGTCTCTCGGCGCTTCCACCCGGAGCTGGAGCAGCTCACGGTGCACAGCCAAGCAGCTCAGCGGCTGCTGTGGAACTGCAGAACCCACGCAGGGAGACAACACAGCCAAACACAGAATTTACAGACTCCCAGCCCGCTTTTCCTCCCGTTGTCTGTGGATTATTTCCAGCAGTGAGACCAGGATCACTCCTGGGATACCAAGTGAAGGCACAGCACCACTCCTGGGCACCCTCTGGGATTTTTGACTGCAGAAATGGTGATGTCACTGTTTCCTTGCAAATCTAAATTAAAGACACAGCTGAGTCCAGGTCCAGTTGGTGATATTTTGCTGTCAGATAGTCTGGGTTTGCACTTAAATTTGTTTCTTTCATAAAAAATTGAGCTTCTCCCTGGAATGCTGATAGGGAATCAGGGCTATGGAGGTCTAGCCTTGACCACGGCCCTGCAGAACAGACTAATTAGCCCTGACATCAGTTCACTGAACTGCTCAAGTCTTCAGCGTGGCCTGAACACAAAGTTTTCCCTCCCACTGGGAGACAAATCTTCCCACATGAAGCCAAGCAGCCAGTGGAAGAGCACTGGAAGCATCTGCTTGCTCGAGTGCAGCTCAAACAGAGCAGGAGAGGCTTTGGGGTTTGGTGTAGAAAGAGAAGCAGCCCTGCTGCTCAGGCACCGATGTGGTTTGGGGTTATTCCAGGTTGGAATTCAGGGCATAAACAGGCTCTAACAGAAAACAAATTGGTGTCTCAGCACACAGGAACTTTGTTAGCAGCTCCAAACCCTCGTGGCTGCAGCTGGAAACTGCCACGGGCACGGCAGTGCCTGCCCTGTGCGGCCACAGGCTTTGGCCACCTGCCCGTGGCCATGTGGGCTTTGCGCCTGGGAGCTCCTTGGAGATGCTGGCAACAAATCTCTGCGAGAAATGATTTAAAAACTGGGGCTGAGCCCTCTGAGGTGAGAGCAGGGCCGGAGCTCCCGGCTGTTCCAGGGGAGCTGACCCATCCCAGTGCCGTGACCTGTGGCCGACAGACGGACCACTGCAGCAGAACAGAGTGACTCTGGTGCCGCCTCCCCGTAATCCCGGCTGTTGTTTGGTGCCCCCAACACAATCCTCCCGCTCTGATTTAATTACTAGACATAAAAGGAAATAAAACTTCAGAACGAAAACAAAGAAATTGCACTGGGTGTGATTTGTGGGAGCTGCTCTCCAGCAGAACACCACAAACTGCGTGTTTACGATCCCCGTTAGAGGGCTGCAAACACTCTGGCATTTCCCTACACTGACTATGCAGATTACATGAAATTACTGCCTTTTCCTGCCTCTGCCGTCTTTTATAGAACGAGTGTATTTTTTTAAAGACATCCTTGCGCTAAGCGTAGGAAAAATAAATAAATAAGGCTCCTGTGAGCTCCCTCATTGCCAGAGGCTCTCAAGCTGGAATGTGCTGAGCAGCTGGCAGAGGTAGCCAAGGAAGGGGCACTGCACACAGCTTTGTTTGCAGTCTGGAATATCAATTATTGAAGGAATCAGCCCCTGGCCAGACAAAACAAGGATCATCTCCGCGGTGGATAACGACGTCAAACGAGCCGAGCTCCACGGCATTTCAGGAATGGCTGGATGGCTGCACCAGGATTTATTGAGAGATCACATTAAGCCCTTGGTTTTCTTGTCATAGGCAGCAGATAAAAGGAAACAAGGTTTGCAGACTTGGCTGAGGCATTGATTTGTGTGTAACAGCTTCAAAAGGTGTGAACAGAAACGTGTGTTCCTGTTATCCCTTGCCTAGGGCTCTGCCTATCCCTCCACCCTGCAAGCAGGAGACCCCGGGATGGGGCTGGGATGAGCAGAGCCTGCTCCTGCTGCCTCTGGGAAGGGGCTCTCCCTGCCCAGGTCCCTACAGGAGCTGCCAAGAGCTCCTCAAAAGGCACAGGAGAAGAGGAAAGGAGCCAGGAGGGACCTGAGGCCGGGTCCGGATGCACACACTGTCCTCTGACACCAAAGCCACCTGCAGATTTTAAAGCCTTTCCCTGTTTAAAGCCCTTCCCTGAGCAGCAGATTCTTCTCCCACCTTGCACGGACTGAGTCTGGATGAATAAAGAGGGGAGTTCCCACCAAGTTCAGCCTGTTTTCCAAAGGTGAGCAGGAATTTTTTATTCTCAGGGTGGGGAGGCCCCGGCACGGGGTGCCCAGAGAAGCTTTGGATGCTCCATCCCTGGAGGTGTCCAAGGCCGGGTTGGACAGGGCTTGGAGCAACCAGTTCAAGGGTTTAAGCTGAGCTTTAAGGCCCCTTCCAACCCAAACCGTTCTGTGATTTTGGGAATCCATCCCCATCCAGGCTGCAGAGAGGCACAGGTACCAGCTGGACCCCATAAAAGCCACGTGTCCTAGTGCTGTGTCAAACCAGCCCGTTAAATCCCGTTTTAATACCTCTAAAAATGCTAATTGCCAACTTTTCAACCTTTATCTGCATCTTAACTTTAGGTGCCAACTTATTTCCAGCCATAGTTGGTATTTTCCGCTTTTCCTTCTGCATAGATCGAGCTGTCAGCTCAAATTTAATACATCTAATATTTGGCAAAATTTCTTTGTGATGTCTGGGTGATTCTGGGAGAATTTCTTTTTTTAAAAAAATTGTAACATCTTGAATTGAAGATAAAAAAGAGTTCAAAACCAGGAAACAGAGTATGGAATTAGAACATTAAGGTTGAGAAACAGATGAGTAAAAATGTCACAGTGGGTTTGGAGTTTGGGGTGGGAAAGAGGAGCATGAGTAGGCACTGGAGACAAAGCCACCCTACAGCTGCCAGGAGACTCAAAAAGCACCAGAGAGGGGGATTGAGATTCCAGATGGGAACAAGGACAGCCCCACATCCTGCCAGGGTCCTCCCCTGCCACAGAATTAGAGGGAATTTTTGGCTAGCTAGGCGAGAATTTACTGCATGCAGTAAAACTCCAGTGGTACAATTTAAGTTACAACAGAAGCGCGTTAATTTACCTCCTGTTCAGACAGTTACAGCCACGACTGGGAGCTAAAACCAGGGAGCAGAGATCACCCAGTTTATGGCCCCGATTAGTTCCAAGGGGCTTTGGGTAAGACTGTACTGGAAAGAATAGAAATGTCACCAGGTGGAAGAAAAAATAAATGATCGGTATCTGCCTCATCGAATGTATCAGTTACATCTGGTCTAGGGGTAGGACAGCCACTGAAAAAGAGCTACACACATTATAAACCTCAGCCAACATTTAACCAGCAGCCCTTATTTAATTTTACTTTAATTAAAGCACAACCATTACATTCCTCTGTATTTCATGACTATCACTCTATCAAGGGGGACTCCATAAAACACCCAAAGTAAGCAAGAAGTTATAGATAAAAAAGGAAAAATAAGTATTTCAATCAAGACAATTATTTCTTCCTCTTAATTTCCTTTTTTTAGATCACTACACAGGAGAGAAAATCCCAGTAAAGGCACAGCAGGCAGTGAAAACTGAATTGTTTTGAGTTTGGAGACATAAAAATGTTTAACTTCAGCCTACAAAGCTGCTGGTTTTAAATGTCCCTGAGTTTATCTGTCTGCTCCTTCTGTCTGCTCCCTTCTGCACAAGTTCTCAAGCCCAGCAGCCCTCAGACTTTGAGGTTTGTAAGGATATTAAACTTTACACAAAGACCAATCACTTCTAGAAAGTTCTGTCTGCCTTTAAACCCAGATGTGAAACCATTTCATTCTGATGAAGACATGGCCATTGGTTGTTTCCACGTTTTCCTTCAGAGAAATGTTCCTCCAGCTAAGCAAGAAGTTCAGAGAAACTGTTAAAAAACCACACAGGGCTTAATTTGAATGCAATTAAAAATTCAGGCAACTTCCACAAATCCTGACCTACATTTAAAATTTACTGCAAAAACTTCATCCAGAAGATTTCCCTTTGCCTGGGAGCAGCGCTGCAGGTGTCTCACAGTCTGGGGTGAGGTGGTGCTGTGGCTCAGGAGCACTCGGCGTTGCTGTGATGATCTCTGCCCGTGGCTGCAGCCCCACGAGAGACAGGACTGGGGGAACTGACACATCTCTGACACAGCGAAATCACCTTGGAATGATGGAATGGTTTGGGTTGGGAGGGACCTTAAAGCCCATCCAGTGCCACCCCTGCCATGGGCAGGGACACCTTCCACTGCCCCAGGCTGCTCCAAGCCCCATCCAGCCTGGCCTTGGGCACTGCCAGGGATCCAGGGGCAGCCACAGCTGCTCCGGGAATTCCATTCCAGTCCCTCTCCACGCTCATTCCTTCCCAATATCCCATCCAGCCCTGCCCTCTGGCAGTGGGAAGACATTCTCTGTGTCCTGTCCCTCCATCCCTTGTCCCCAGTCCCTCTCCAGCTCTCCTGGAGCCCCTTTAGGCCCTGCAAGGGGCTCTGAGCTCTCCCTGGAGCCCTCTCCTCTCCAGGTGAGCACCCCCAGCTCTCCCAGCCTGGCTGCAGAGCAGAGGGAGCATTTCCATGGTCTCCCCTGGACTCTCTCCATGGCTTTCCCGTGTTGGGGGCCCCGGAGCTGGACGTGCCTCCAATGCTCAGCACAGACCTGACCCCAAACACTCGTTTTAAACAGAAAGGAACTGAATAAAATCACTCTGGGAATTAACCTTGATAGACTTTCCAAAAGGTTGATTTTCAGAGGATGGGCCCAGAGCAGCCCGCTAAAAGTCTGTCACAACGCTCACTCGTAATCACCAGCCTCAGCCTGGGGACAGATCACAGTAATTTGGTACAAAAAGGTAGGAAACACACGTTTTTGGTTGTAGTGCCAGAGGAAAAAGGCTTCAAAGGTGTTTCCTGAGGTCCTGGCTGCTGCTCTGAGAGTGATGCTACACAGCAGCTTGTAATGAAAACACAACTTTACACATGTAACACCCAGGCAATATGTGGAGAAAACCAGCATGTAAGGCAATAACGGGCTCAAAGTAAACTCTAACAGCAAGCACTGAGATCCCTCTGGAGATTTCTTGTGGGAAAATTACACTAAACCCCAGTATTGACATAAGGTTAAAAGATATTCTAAATCAATTGACATTTAAGGCTGCAGCAGTGTTAGCATGTCTGGAAAATGCAAAAACCTTGTTAACCCTCTTGGATCGGTCTTTAACTTGAAAATGCTTCCTCCATTTGATACTGGGAAGGAGATATTTAGTATAAGCAGGAGGCTTTAACCTACTAAGAACCAGCCACACAGTGCATTTTCATGTTAAACAGTACAGGTTAGAACCCCAGCTTTCATAAACCAGCTGGGGATTTCTCCCTGGCCTTCCTGCCTTTCCTGCTCATCCAGAGGAAGTTGGAAGGAGTCAAATGAGAAATGGCTTTTACAGCGTCACCCCAATATTCCTCATTTCTGTGGGCCCCCAGCTGTTTTCCTCCGAGGCTGCAGCACATCCCTGCATTATGAGCTGCTTCCCGTGGTGTTTGCCCCTTCCAGCTCTGCAGAGGGTTTAAATTGTTTCCTGCTCCTTCCATCTGGGATGTGGTCACTGGGCTGTCTCCGATGCTTCCACCCCGCTAAACCCCATTATGGTTTAATGACCCTCCATCCTCCCTCTCCAGGGAGCAGATGGTGAGCACACACACGCAGATACACAACTTCATCAAGTCTCCTCAAATCCATAATTCATAGGCAGGGAAGTTCATCAGCCACCTGACCTCATTAGCCTCGCATGCCCCACTTGCAAAACTTCAGAGATCCTTCCAGAATTATTTATCAAACCACTGAGAGCTGAACTAAGTTCTAAACAAGTTGTATTTTAAACTGGTGCCCAGGAACTGAACCTGAACCCAACCTGTGCTAAATCCCTGGGAGAGCCAGCACTGTGTGCAGCCTTTTGCTCTTCAATACATTAATTTTTTCAAAGCTCGGCTTTGAAAAAAATTGTCAAATAATCCTTTTAGAAACCATTCCTTCATTTCCATTAACGCTGGACCAATTGTTGAATGTCGCAGTTTAAGGGCTGTAACAAACTCAGCACTGAAAAGCATCATAACAATTAGCATGTAACATATAACAAGCATCACAACAATTCACTAAACCACATCCCCTGACTTTTTAGCTAAAAAAAGAAGCCTTCCGCCCAAATCAGTGCACCTGTCGAGTTATGAAGATAAATGAAATTACGTGTTTAAACATACACGTGACACCGTACGTTTTTAATTCCCACGCTGCCTAAATTCCGCAGTTCACAGGCAGTTCAACTCAACTTTTTAACACGTGGAGAATTATCAGCGTAGCCTAACCCAGCCTGGTTTATAGCTTGAATTTCCTTCGTGGCTGTCTTTTCCTGCAGACGGCAGCGTACCCAGAGCAGAGAGCCCCGCAGGATTTGCAGCTCCCGTGCAGCGCGGTGCTGCTGACTCTGCACAGCTCAGCCGCTCTCCCCTCCTGCTCCCTCCGGTGTCACAAACGCTCCCAGACACTTGTGGGACAACCCAGAGCTTTTGATTAACTGCAGCTGCTTGGTTTTACCCGGGCAGAGAATTCAGGGAACTGTGGACTTTATCTAGCAGGACACCAGCTCTGTTCTGGGGACAAGTTCCAGGACAGCAATATCTGTAAACTCCAGTCTGTGTTCCTGAGGAAAATCTCAGCTGGGACTCGAGTTTTGTCACAAATCTCACACAATAATCCATAAAGATGAAAGCTGCAGAAAGCCAGAGTAATTTTTCAACATCTCTTAGCACAAATGCAACGTGACACGTGCACTCAGAGCTGTTTGTTGAGATATAGCTTGTGTGGTTTTCCATTACTTTAATATCAGTTTGCTTTTCCCCTCGCTGGCACAATTTTACCTGTAATATGTGTTTATTTTGAGGGGTTTGGAGCTCCCTAAGCTTGGCGCAGCAGGTGTTTTCTTTGGAAAAAGCTTGAAACAACAACCGAGTGTGTTTCCCCGAGGGAACAGCGCCCAGAAGGTGCCTGCCCAGCATCCCCCGAGCATCGCAGCTCCCTCTCCCAGTAAACAAACCCAGAGCCGGCACAAACAACACTTCAGCACATCTGCATCTCCACGGGAGCTGCGAGGGGATGGGTTTATCAGCGCTACAGCTAATTAGGTACCTGGCTTGGGGCGAACCTTGCACTGAACACATTTTACTGCCTGCAGCTCTCAGAAAGATGACTTGGGCTCTCCTGAAGCACAAGGTCTCATCTCTAAACACACTGACCCGAATCTGTGAGGGCATCACCCCCACACCAACCAGCCCGTGTGTCTTGGGGTGACTCTATCATGTGTATCCCCTATCATGCTCTAGGCCCAAAAAGTAATATTGTGCCTTTTCTGTGCCTTTAAACTGAGCTTGAAGAAAAAAAAACTCCAGATGAACTTTCCAAAGCAGCTTCTCAAGGACACAGAGATTACACTCCTCAGTGTTGTCTGGCTGCGGAAGGCACGAAGGGAGCACCCTGCTTGCTTCTTCTTCAGCCAGCTGGTTTTTTTTTCCCTCTTGGTGTGAGACGGAGAGCTGAATTTTGTTTCCTGGGACTTTGGTCTTTTACCCTTCTTCTCTTCTGAACTGTTTCAACAACATCAGAACACCTGAGGAGAATTTTCTCCCCGAGGCCCGGGGGTGGGCCCACGCCCTCACCGACCAGCTCCGAGGAGGAGAGAGACCACACCTACAGAAGGACTCTGAAATCTTCCCAGGTTTCTCTCTATAGCGGGGGTTTTAATTCATTATTTAGCATCATTATCCTTTTCCTGTGTGTTTGTTAAAATAAATAGTTTTTATGTCTTTCACTTTCCTTCGAGGAAAAATTTCCTTTTTTTCCCGAACCCTGTGGGGGGAAGGGTGGTTGCAACCTGGTTTTCTCTCAGGGGCTATATTACTAGATTTTGGCCAAACCGGCACACCGTGTCACCAAAAAGGACTCTACACATCCCTCGGACTCGTGTGCTCTCATTGTGTACTTCATGTACATCATTTTTTCTCACTACCAAAGCCTGCTAAGAAAATAGCCAAGATCCTGTGTTTTCCACAGCCAGAGCCCCTCACACCTCTGGAGTGTTACCACTCATCACCAGACTGCAGGATCTGCTTTTTATTCTATTTTTTAGCTTACACAGATATTTTTAAGCACATCTAAGCATCAAAAAGCAGCTAAAGGCAATTAATTTCCTCTTAAACTTCTCTTCTCACTATAAACCATTCAAGTTTCGTAATCCTTTCCACAGGAACTTACCAGCGCGTGTGGCAGCTGTTCCCAAATTCCTCCCAGTGGTCTCACACTCCATATTTCCCCGCGCACAACACATCCACATCCTCAGCACGAAGCTGTTCCTGCGCACTTCATTTGCCCACAGCCCCCTTAGACCCAGATTGCCTTGTTTACATTTCCTTTGCAGAGCACTTGAACTCCTATCCCCTGATATAGGGTTTCCTTCTGGCAAGCCTTAAATTTGCCTCCTTCAGTCCGTTTGCCAACTGCCTGGGACAGTCAGCTTCTCTAAATTCTGCCCTCTCCCTAAAACCTGCACTGCTCTATTTTATATCTTGCCGTAAGACGCTTCATTCCTTTGGTCTCCTCCCGATGCTTCCCTCTGACTTTAAATCCCAGTTTTTCCCTACTCAGATCCAGGCTGGTAATGGTGCAGCCCTTTGCTGTGTAAGGAAAGTGCTTTATGGGTTCCTCGAGAATGTGGAGCTTTTAACTGTGGTAACAGAGCTCTAACAAAGCCTTTCAGGGCAGTAAATCCAGGCAAATCTTACCTGTGATGCAGAGCTGGCCTCCCCCTGTGCCACACAACTTCTGCTGCACCACTGCCACTCTGACCTAAGCACTGCTGAGCTGAACAGTCAGAATTCCCGATTTATCCCTGGTTCCAAGCCAAATGCACGACGCTGCCGAAGCCAAGAGGTAAAACTGCAGCTCAGGAATTAACAGCTTCGAGGAATCCAAGATCCCGCCATGGCCCCAGAGCCCGGGTGGCTGGAAAGATGCAAAGATGCTTTCCTTTACAATGAATGCGCATTCCCACGATGGAAAAAGCTCCACAGAAAAGGGCAGATCCTGCACTGGTGCTTCCTGGGAATGAGGTCTGACTTGTTCGGCTCAGGCTATTGATACTCTGAAACCCAAAAGCAATAGGATTTTCACCACTCTCATAAAAAATTTAACTATTTCACGGTTCAGTATACGACACCTTGGAAGTTTAATCAGAAATGACATTACCAAAACTAAAGCAGGGGAAATCGGAGATGGTATCTATTGCTCTCGGTAATAAAGGGCTTCAAATTATGTGCAATAAAGCATTTAAAGGATACAGAAAATACTGTTTTCTGCTATGTTCCTCAGGGGTTTAAAAATACCAGGGATTTCTTTATGAAATTGTTAAAGAAACCTTTCACTTAATAATTTTTACAGCTTCGTGAGCATAAAGCTGATAATCCCCTATTTTATTCCATGTGCTGGGGGCTCCTGTCCCCACCTCTCTCCTTTTCCATTGAAAAAGAAGAGAGATGGAGAGAGATTGTTTACAAGCGCCTGGAGTGACAGGAAAGGGGGGAACGGCTTCAGGTTACTATTATTATTATTATTATTATTATTATTATTAATCATTGTTATCATTGTTATTATTATTATTCAGGTTTCAGATATTAGAAAAGAATTCCTCCCTGCGCGGTTGGTGAGGCACAGGGTGCCCAGAGAAGCTGTGGCTGCCCCTGGATATCCCTGGAAGTGTCCAAGGGCAGGTTGGATTGT
>VZTD01001488.1:549548-601734 GCA_013397725.1 Rhagologus leucostigma | reverse complement strand
ATATATTTTTATATATTTTTAGAATAATATTTATTTTTATATATTTATAAATATACAATATTTTATATATTTAAATATACAGATATTTATCACTTGAAAGGAAAATGTGTATATTTGCAGAAGCCTTACTGAGAACCCCGGGTTTCGGCAACACGGTTTGTGCTGAAGCCCTACCCCTGATCACTACAGAAACGCTGAAATTACAACATTCCTAAGAAAATTAATTATTTCCATAATCCTCCTATCAGCCCTTTCACTGGTGCTCACTGGGGATGCCTTTTATTCTGAAATGAGGGCAAGTTCTGCTTTCCGTGAGGGAAAAATGCTGGAAACAAGGAACCTGCCCCTCATGGCTCACACAACTCCGAGAGCCTCCCAGTCCATCCCCGGCGTGCCTGGGCAGGGCAGAATGCCCATTCCCGAGGCACGGGTGCAACATTCCATGGAAATTCCATCCTCTCTGGTCAATCTGTGTTACACTTCCTCATCCCACCCCTCAGACTCCTTGGAACATCAGCAGCACAAAGGTCACCAGACACTGCTGCTCTGCTTTTCCCGGGATGTTCTCCCCAGGAAAATCCAGGGAGAATATTCCCTGTCCTTTCCCTAGGACGCTTCCATGCCGTGCTCCCCGGCCAAATCCAGGGAGAGTATTCCCTGTCCTTTCCCTGGGACACCTCCATGCCGTGCTTTTCTCTGCCTTGGCTTAGTGCCCATCCAGGATGAAAACTATCTGCAAAAAAATCACCTGCAGAATTTCCTGCAACTCGTGCAGCTCCCCTGCTCCTCAGCTCAGACCAATTCCAGCTCCAAGGTTCTGAGCTTTAAGCCAGAAGAACCCGAAATCCAGGGACAGAGCATTAAACCCAGTGTGTTGGCAGGCACAAGAAACTGCAGAGTGGCATTTCCTAACGCCGCACGACGTCCCCAAAAAATCCATTCCCCCGGCCACGCGCTGCCATCAATCCTCAATGTCACTACGAGCACTCAGGAACCGCAAGGCCTTGCAAAAACCGGGGCAGGACCCAAAATGTGAGGTTGGTTTTGGAGATATCGACTGCTGCTCTCGGCCAGACGGGATCCAGGAGGCTGCAGGAAGGACCAGCACACGGATCAAGGGAGCAGGGAGCGCTGCAGCCCTCGGCCGGGGATGGGTGCTGCTGAAGGGCGGTGACAGCTCTGTCTGTGAGCACGGCATCAGTTAATGCCCTTCTGTGAGCCACTGAGGCTGCTCGCAGCGCAAGCATAAATACACGTGCACTAATAAATGTATTATGTACGTTTATATGTATCTATATTTATAGTTCTGTGCTTTATTAAGCATAGGGTTATCTGGGTGCTACAAAGTATTTGTAAGAAGAAAAGCAAACACTTCAAGTTTCAGCCGTTTATCCCACAGCTCTGATTTCTGCTTCCGTAACACTCCAAGGAACCAGTGCGAAAATTCTTCCTGGGCAAAGCATACCCTTCTCTTAACCTCTTTGCTCACTTCTCGGCATTTAAATGAAAGACATTAATATTAAAGCCACAAAGCTCAGAAGTTTGAAAGCAGAGAGAAAGGCATCAAGCACTGCCCTGTCCCACCCCTCCGTCCCAGCCACTCTCTCCACAAATGAAAGCTGCCCTGTCCACAGATAATTTCTATATTCTAGCAGAGAAAGCAACAGCCAGCAAAACTCTACTTATGCCAGATAATTTGTCCTCCTTTTGTCCCTGGAATACCTGGCTGACCCGCTCCTGCTCGCTCCTGGAGAGTTTTATTGATGCCTGGCTCTGAGGCGACGCAGTGCCATCCTGCACGAGAAGATCTGTAACTTCTGCAGAAACTGCCGGGTCCCGAGGAAGGGTGACTTCCTTAAAGAATCAATGCTGTGCCTCTAAAAGAAAAGCCCAGAACTGCTGAGCTCTGAGCAGAGGATTCTCTCTTGCCAGCTCGGTGCAGCAAAGAGCAGAACTGAGCACCAGGAGCGGCCGGCGGAGGAGAATCGGGGTGTCCAGGGATGCTCTGTGCCCCAGCCCCGTTTGGCTGCACAAGGGGTGCAGCACCTGCAGCCTGCACCTCCCTGCCTTGTCCCTGCTGCTGCTGTGCCCTCGGCCGGGGTGTGCAGGAGGCTTCTCCCTGCCCTGCATCCCCGGGGAGCAGCAGCAGCAGCAGCCGAGCGGTGCTGGTGGGAGGCAGCAGCACCCGGCACCTCCTGCCAAGGGGAGCCATCCTCATTCCCACCCCACGGGCACCCAGGGGACAGTGCAAAATGAACCCTGCTCACGGCCCTCATCCTGTCTGCATAAAGGATGAGTGGAGACGTCCCTGTAATTGAGCAGGAGGGCTGACGAGGCTCTGCAGCCCCGCTGGAAGCAGTGGATGGAACTGAAGCACCACCTCGCTTCCCTCTGCCTAAACCTTTGCTTAATCTCTGTTTCATCTTTGTGGAGCACACTCTTCTTGAAGTCTCCACTTCAAACACCCCAACAGAAAACAGTTCCTCAGGATTTTCTTGCAGTGAGGGCAGCTGTACAGATGTTTCCTCCTCCTCCACAAGCTGCAGGTTTATTGCTTCACACGTGTTTTATTTAAGCATCACATCCACCGGTTCCTAAGGTCAACGTAACAAATACTAAATTGCCACTTTTATCTTTAAACAAACAGATTATTTCCCCACGGTCCTGGTGAATCAGTGAGGATTCACTGGAACTCCTGCACAGCCCCAGGAATGGCACAAAGCACTGAGGGTGCAGAGACTGAATTTACACCCACAGATGTGCCCAAACAGCTGCATCAGACGGGGAGAAATACGGAAGGAAAGGCCTGGAAGGGGATTTGCTGAGGGAAATACCTGCAGAATTCATCCCCAACCCAGAGGATGCCCAAGGACATGGATCCCAGACTCAGCACAGAGGAAATGGGAGCCATCCCTGTTTTAGAGAAATTGCTTCCACGGCTTCAGCAAAAGCTCTATTTACTTTATGCAATAAGTACTAAAATAAATCAAAGATACAGGAAAGGACTGGGACGTGATGGACAAACAGACCAACTCCCACTTCCAAACAATCCATACAGCATCCACAAGGGGCTGCCTGCGATGGTTGCACATGAACTTCTTTGTAATCGAGAGCAAAATACATTTTTCAATTTTGTTCCCGTGTCAATGAGATATTGCTGCATTTGGCTATTACAAAATAAAAATGATATTATTCCATTTTTAATATAAGATTCTGAAACTGCAGCTTTTACAAAGATAACCACGCTCCTATTATAACTTTATGCAAATTGCCATAGATCCAGTGAATTCAATTAACTGAATTGAATTCCAATTTGCAGAGAAGCCTGGTCCAATAATTCAAAAACTGCATTTCTTGAACAGTTTTTAGTTGACCAGTGCTTACAAATCTGTCATTTCTATTTCTACCATTGTTCCAGAGCTGTCAGCACACATATTTCATAGAAACCACGAGATGCCCACAAAAACAGGTTAATTAAGGAGTTCTCATACATCCCAGTCACATTAACAAGCAGACCCCATGAGCAAATAAAAAGTGAAGGAAATGGAAGTATCCTGGAGTATTTATTCCATAATAAAATGGAAATAAAGGCTTTAATTGCCTTTAAGTCCTATTCAGTCTTCATTTCCTTAGCAATTACATAGACTCAGGTTTTATTGTTCCTTGAGTTGGATTCACTGTGGTGCCCCGTGACTCGTATTTGTTTCTAAATGGTGGCAGTAATTAGCAAACAGGATTCCTTCCAGCTCTGTCCCTGGTGGGATGTACCCCCTTGGAAACAGCCCAGCAAAGGCAGGAAAACTCGTAACTTTCAGTTGGGTGATGTCTCAGTGATTCCTCCAAGGTGGAATTCAGTGCAATAAAGGAGACACCACTGCAAAGAAAGCAGAGATTCATCGTGAAATCATTCCACATGTACAAGAACCATCACCAAAACGGGAACTGATGGATCCTGTGATACAGAGCACTATGAGAGGAGGAGAAAAACCAGGAAAAAAACTGCATTAAGGGATTCAAAAGGAACCGTTGAAGCCACCGAACGAACCACAGCAATCTCGTCTAACAACGTTTCAAACCCCTTATTTTGTAAGGCTGGATAAAGCAATGGATGTTCCCAATATTGGAGCATTGTGGCAATGCCTGGGGAGGCCGAGTGGGAGACAGGAATTATTCATATCAACACAAACACAACGAAACTGGGGACAACTCTCCTGGAGCTGCTTCTTTCTCTGGGTAGCATCACCCTGGATATGCTTCCTCCCATCCTCTACAAAGCAAAATACTTCCTTTTCCAAAAGTAAAACCCTCCCCTAAAAGCAACTTCACACCCAGCAAACTTAGGCCCGTTTGCTAAAAGTGCCACGTTTTTCCAAATTCATGCTTTTCACAGCTTTTGTCTCTCTGGTCAAGGGTAGATTTTCCTGTTGGGAGCAAATCAGCTTTGCAGTGACATTTCTGTCCTTGCCTGAAGGAGCCTGAACTCTCGGAGAGTCTTAGAGTGAGAAAATGAAAACAAAAATAATCGAGGAATCCAGGTGAGGAAAAACTGATCCTGTGATTAATAAACTACACCAATTTGGAACTTGGTGTAAATCCAGTTGGAGCTAAACGATCTTTAAGGTCCCTTCCAATCCCAGCCCTTCTGAGAGTCTGAAAAATAAGTGAGGCATAAGGTGAGGAAAAAAAACCTCTCTGTGATTAATAAACTACACCAAGCATCACAATCTGTGGTTCTGCTTCCCAGGGCTGTTTTAATGGCTTAACGTCCTCCACGTACCAGTCTGAGCTCACAGAAATCTGTTTTTTCACAAAGGTTCACTTTGGAACAAAAGTTTGGAGAGAAAATAATTATTTTTTTTTCAGTAACAAGCTCCTTTACCTCTTGGGCACAAGCAAAGTCACCTCAACCAAAATGAGGGGGGCAGTTTGGTGGGACCACACTGCAGGACAATAAATTTTTTTTTTTTTTTTTAATTCAACCATATTTGTGAATTTCATTTCATTTCATGTATCCCACCCCAGGGAATGACTGTGCTGCCTGTCAGAGGTGCTGCTCTCACACTGCACCTGCTCCATCCTGCAAAAGACGGGAAGGTAAAGTTGTGGAGTGCACAGGAAAAAGAGGATGAGGTGGTTGCAGAAGCCAAAACTCTATTTTTATGGCAACATTAGATTTTTAATAAGATTTAGAAAGCCAAAAGACGTGGAAAAGGTTTGGACAATACCCTGGCAAACCAGCACCTCCGTGGTGTGCGTCCCCCAGGGATCACTCCAGGGAATACAGAGCACAAGTCAAGTGCCAGATTCCATTCCAGAACATTTTTTGCTGTTGTTGTTGTGGATATGCTGTTAAGGAATTACTTGCTAGGAGCAAAGTATCCAGGAAACCATTCAAAGAACAATCCTCAGTCTTTTATGATTCAGCTCAGTCGTTTCCAGTAAATACGAGAAGTCAAGAATAACTTTAATTACTCAGCTTCAGCAATTTCTGCCATAAAAGATGAGAGCTATCAGCTCCAAGTACGTACTGCACGAGTGAAAAACTCAGGCTGGAGATCCACAAAAAAGCACTTAGCTTCAGAAAAAGAAGGAAGATTACCCTATGTGTTATTTTAGGCTGTATAAAGATGGCCATGGAAGGGCAGATTTATTCTCTCTTCCATCTTTGTTGACTTCCCAAATGGATCGCAGTCATCAAAGGCAGGGCAGGGATGCTCAGTGCAGCTCACCCCCTTAATGCTGCCTACATTCCTCTGCCATTAAAACCCCAGCAGAAACCACTCCTGAGCTGATCACGAAATATTGAACTGTTAGCAGAACGGGTTCATCACTCCACCACGCCGCACGGTGCAGTTCGCCAACCTGCAAACGTTTCATTTCGGAACACAGAATCATCTGTGCGATGCCAAAGCTGCACGCCCAGGAACGGCTCCTGCAAGTCAGCGAGCCTCAAAATGTGAGGATGAACGGTTTGTCCCCTTTCTATTATTCATTGTGCCTTCATATTCAAGAATCCCAAACCATCAATTCCCAGGGACGGTGCCCACACTCCGTTCCTATAATATTGTGACGGTCAGGTGTTTCCATCATCCCTAAAGGCCACTTCCAGTGACGCTGCTGTCGGAGCACTGGGATCACAGCCAGGACAGACGCCGCCTCCCGCACACCGGCATTGTGGAGGGATTGTGAGCTATTCCATGGTAACATCCTATGGAATCACTTTTGGTCACTTTCCCAAGCAAACAAGACCTTGGATAACGAATTGTTCAGCCTCTGCATCTGAGGGAATTGCTGATTGCAGTGTTTGAGGTGTGATTGTTAAACGCGCTGTCTGACGTGATATCGTGGATAATTATATATATATTTAACTGCTTCAGGTCTCTGAATTGCCAAAGTCCAGGGATAAGGAGGGGCAGGAAGAAGCTGAAGGTCTGCTGAGCCAAGGAAGCCTCCAAAACTGCATGTCAGGAGTTGTGCCTGTGTGTTTTGGGGTCATTCCTTAGGGACCAAAGAAGGGTAAAAGGAGGTGACATCATTTTCCAAAGACCTCACCTGTCCCTACCTCATCTCCTCTTTGCTGGAGAGAAATTCCTGGAAAAGCTGCCTCCCAAGTGTGTTCTGCAGAGGTGAATTCCTGCAGGGACACTGGCACCGAGCCTTGTGTCACCTCCTCTGGCCCCTGCCTGCTTCCTCTGGGAGAGAAAGTTCCCAGAAGTATGGCTTGGAGTCAGGGCAGCGACGAAAAGCAAGAACCCTCAGAGCATCCACACCTGCAAATTCTCCTACATGGCAACAAGTTTTGAGTAAAAATTACAGAGTTTGGGTCCTGAAGCAAGTCCAGGCAGCAGCTGGAGCTGCCTTTGTCTTTGACTCAGACAATTCTCTCCCAGCACTCAAAAATTCACAAATCTTCCATCCCCAGGAGTTATTGGAGATATTTAAAGCTCCTGAAATAAGTCAGATTGGCAGATGTGAAACACGAATCCTCCTTCCACCCACAGAGAGGGAACCGTGCAAAAATCCCTCAGACTGGTTTGCACATCCCTCTCCCTTCTGAGCTTTCCTCTCCAGCGGCTAAAGGGAGAGGAGATAAAAAAAATAAATACCATTCTGCTGATGAAATACATCACTGGACTTCCTGCACAAGAACCTCTAGTCATCCAGAGCACAAATTGGGCACTGAAGGATCTCGTGAAAAATCTTAGCATTTAAAAAATATATCAGCTCACAATTCAATTATAAATTTCAATTTATAAATGTTTTTCCAGGACCCATTTCAGTTTGCCAGACAGAGAGACACATAACAAACTAATTATGGTGCTAATTTGCATTTTAATACTGAGATTTGTGATGAAGGAACACGTTCAGGGCGGATGAAAATGTTACAAAGTGCGTGCTTGGTTCTCCTGGTTTTATCCCAATGGGGTGATGCAAAACTGCAGGAATTAAGAGCTGGAGAGGACGTGAGGTAAATTGTGATGAATTACTGGGATGGGAGAGATGGATGTGTCCTGATACACTTCTGATGAGCTGCAGGAATGTTGGAATATCTTGTGGGATTATCAAAGAAAGGGGAACAAAGAATCGTCCTGTTTTTTTAAAAAGTGAAATTTAAAATGCAGTAAATCTATGGCCACTTCTCAAATCACTGCTCCCCAGATGCCTCAGTTATGGCCAGCTATGATGACTGGTAACTCCTTTCCACCCTTCCCCTGAAAATATCCAAGCGCTGGACCTGTCACCACCTCCTTGAGAGAACATTCCCGTGATCCCGCACATCTCATTCTCCACAAACTCTCTCCACTGTCATGTTTCGCTGCTGATGTTTGCACCTTTTGCTCAGTTATCCCTCTCTTTGTCCCAGGCTAAATGGATGCTTTCCCAGCTTGCAGCCCTTCTCTGCTGCCTCTTGTCCTTCTGAGCGTCGAAGGGCCTGCCTGTGAATTCCTGGGAGACCAGGGGCGTTCGCAGGTGTAGCCAAGAGGGGAATTTGCCCTGTGGATTCTTTATTGCTGATGGAAATGGAGAAGCCAGAGAGCTCCCAGCTGGAGCCTCGGAGCCCACGGAGCACTGGCAAAGCTGGCAGCTAAGGAGAATGAAAAATACCCTTTCCCTGTAAACTGAAGAGATTGGGGGACAATAAAGCATGAAATCACCCTCGGCACCACTCACAGACGTTCCCTGGCAGTGCCTTTTGATATCAAATACAATACAGCGATTTCTCGCTTGTCCCACCCGGACATTCTGTTTGCAGCCAACCACCCAGAAAAGATTTCAAGCCTTGGTCACTCTTCCTACAACTGTCTGTGGCAAAGCTGAAATTCTCCACCTTGGAGCCGATTCCCTGTGGAAGCATCAGTGCTTTAAACCTGATGACACAAAACCAGGCTATGAACAAATGCTAAAAATATTATTTGGGGCTGAAATGATGGTAATTCCTGTCATAGGCTTAGGCCAAGCTTCACCTGCCTGGCTTTGAGCTTCAGGCCCGGATGAAGCCTCTTGAGTCTGGATTTGAGCCCCCTGAGCCAGCCTAGGATCAGCAGCTTTGGCTGCACAACCACACGGCTCCAGCGAGGATTTCTGGTACCTCCAGGCTGCTTCTGCTGTGAATTTTCACAGCTTTTTTCCCAGCTACACTCAACCTGTGCCAGCACCCACTCCCAGCCTCTCCAGAGCTCATCCTCCACTTGGTTGTCAAGTGACGCCTCGGAGGCTCCAAGGGAAACAGTGGAGTTCTGGTAGAAATGTTGGTGGGCAGCTAAGAACCAGCAACGCTCTGTGCCTATGCAAAGGACAGAGAATTAACCCCTTCCAGAGGCTGAGAAAGCTTCATAAAAGCTGTTCTAGACCTTCCCCTGTCCAAGGTTTTTCCAATCCAAAATAAAGTCTATTGATGCAGTTAAAAACACAAGCAGAATTGCTGCTACGTTAAGCACACTTAGCATGGGCTAATACTACGCTGCAAAGCATTTAAAATAGTTTTATTACTGAATGTCAAATGCTGAGAAACCAGATTATTTCAGGTCAAGCTGTGTCACCTCTGTCACCTGCCTGGCCCTGGACAGGAGAACAAAGCCAGGGAGCTGCCACCCTGAGCTGGAGCACCTGGAAACCACATTTAAACCTGGATCAAGTGAGGGACCAACACAAATCCCACCCAAACTCAACCCTGTGCTTACACACAAAGGACAAAGCACAAAACAGCTCCTTGCCTCCATTTGCTGCGGTGTGTAAAGGTCTCATAATTTCATGTTCTACCTCTAAAAGAAGAATTCAAAGATGCAAAGTCACAGTTAATGACTATTTTTCAGGCAGTGGAGCTGGTGAACACGACAGAATCTCAGGACAGCAATTCCAGTACCACCATCAACTACTACCAGTTTATCTAAAAATAAGAATAAAAAACTAAGACCTCTGAACAGGTTACATCAAATAAATAGATTACAGCTGATTTCCTCTTTGTGATCCATTACATGGAGAAAATGCAGCCATTAATTTATGCCTGGGATGGAGAGAATTTGCAATGATTCAATATAACGTGATGGAATTAATAGTGTCATCCACAGGAAGGAAAGAGGGGCATTACCAGAGTATCAAATGGAAAGTACTCTGAAAAATATAAATGAGGGTTTGAGGGAAGAGATTTCACCCAGGAAATGCTGGCTATCAGATTAAAAGGTAATCTCAGAGACAAAAGAGAGAATGCTGTGCCTGGGCTTCCCTCTCTCCCTCATGCACCAAAATCTGAATTCTCTGGCACTGAAATTTCTCGGGAGAGACCATTTTTTATTGCCAGAGTAAAAGTGAGTCCTTATTTCAAACCACACGAACTCCAACCACCTCCAAACTCTGGATTTCCAGATGTCCACGTCTTTATTTCCCTGCTTCCACAGGCATGGTAAGAGCACAACCCCCCTGAACAAAACCTGACACATTTCAGGCAGCTTTGCCGGCATTATCCCCAATTCCCAGGAACATCACTGATTATCAGAACAACTTTTCAAGATTTTCCTGAACTGTACTTCCCCTAGCATCACCTGAAGTCTCTGAATGTCAAAATGTGATTTATTAATAGGGAAAAAAGCCGTTAGGAACATTTCAGTGCATCAAGAGCTGAGCGTCCCCTCTGATAGGAGCACGGCACACCTGCAGTAATTACTGGGGAGAGATTAGCAACCTTGCCATGCTCCAGTGGCTCCATGGACTGTTGGTTTAGTGCATCCAAGTGCAGGGAATAGATTGAATTCCCTGCTGTGTGCTGCAGACAGCCAATTGCAAACTACCTGCACACTTGATGCTCCTGACCTTGCCCAGAACAAGATCGGGGCTGATGGACTCTCTCAAGCTTGAGTCACTCTCAAGCGATAAAAGTTTGCAGCAAAAAGCCAGACAACTCCTCCCTCCAAAGAGCATTAGGAAGTTTACAGTGGGATTATTGTAATTAGCCTCCTAAACCTGTACAATTTGCTTTAAATCCCTCCATCCCACTCAATCTGGCTCTGCTGAAAACGAGGGAAAGTATCACAAATCGTTTCTTTAAATGCACCAAAAAAACCCCCAAAAAAATCCCTAAAAAACCCCCAAACAAACAAAAAAACCCAAACAACAAAAAATCAAACCGAAATAAAAACCAACAAAAAAACAAACAACAAAAAAACCCCATGCAAAGCAAAATTTATTTTCACCAGGCAGAATTTTTAGCTTTTCCAAAAAACCAAATTCACACTCCGCGCCAAATTAACCCACGGTTTCAGCCTAAAGTGGCCCAAAATACCCTCACTTCTCCCCCCCAGATAAATATTGTTATTAATGTCTGGTGCAGGCTGTGCTTCTGCTCCAAGCAGATGGGAGCTGTGGGGGCTGCTGGAATGTCTTTGAGCATATTGTCTCCACAAGTCCTTCGTTAGCTTCAGGACTGAGTATTCAAAGCCAGGCATTCGGAAAAAGCAGTCAAAGAAAACGTGCTATTTCTGGTTTACACAGTTGGTGTGTTTTGTTTATAAAAATGAGTTGGAATAACTTTCTGTGGAAACACTCGCTCCTCGTTTCTCATTTCCCTCCTGTCAAAAGCCTCCTAAATGGAAGCTATTACGGCTTTTATAATTTGTAACTTCCAAAATCCCTCAAGGTGAACGCAGAAAATTTATTTTCTGTTTAACATTACGTGACACCGCCTTTTGTGAACAGCATTTCCTGAAGAAGGCTGCCTCAAACAAAGAAAAGCAATACCAACAAGTCCTTCAGCACACGTTCCAATTACACCTGAAGTTATTGCGGTCGGGCTTTATGCAAAAATAGGTTTGTGATCCCTTATGGGGTTTCTTACATTCCTCAAAATCACGCAGAGCAAAGAGGGGGATTATTCCCATATCCACAGATTTTGATTTCAGGGTTGATCTTCCAAACCCTGCACGCCAAACCCGCACTCCTTGTTCAGCAGAGGCGGGACAGCAGGGCTGGGGCTCAGCAGAAGGCACTGCTCCCTCCCCCGGGCAAAGACATCCCAAAATCCTGGATGGGTTGGCCATGGGGACGGTGCCCAAGGTCCACAGGGTCCCTCACTCCACGTGCTGACACAAATCACAGCAGAGCATGAGGGATGTTAGGGATTTACGGGAACAAATAGATGGCACCAGACCCAAACCTCCTGAGCAAGGCAGGCAAATACAGCCCGGGTTGTTCTTCCAAACGTTTCATCACTCCTAGGGCAGGGTTAGAGGGGATATTGGGAAGGAATCCTTCCCTGGGAGGGTGCAGAGGAGCTGGGATGGAATTCCCAGAGAAGCTGTGGCTGCCCCTGGATCCCTGGCAGTGTCCAAGGCCAGGCTGGACGGGGCTTGGAGCACCCTGGGACAGTGGAAGGTGTCCCTGATCTTAAAGTTCCCTTCCAACCCAAACCATTCTGTGATTCTAAGATCCAAATTTTCCCTTAAAGCTTCATGAACTAATAAAGCTTGACTCTATTAATTTCTATAAATAAAAATATTCCTGAAATGCACACTAAAAATTACCTCACACAGGGTTTTGAGCCTCCAGAAAAGTACAAAGGTGCTGCAGACATGTCCCTCCCCCCAGAGCTACAAGGAAAGTGTTAATCCCCTTTTTCCTTAAATGATAATCCTGCTCCTGGTGGATTCTTTTGCTGAGATTGCATCTCACTTGCCTGAGGTATTAGGCCAATGTAATTTTCTTGCCCCTGGGGTATCCATTTATCAGATTTGGTGCTGATACCTTCGAGTTGCTTCACTTGGACAAAAAAAAGCTTCTTTTAGGGAAAAGTTATTAAAACGTGACTACAAATAACCAGAAAAAAAAAAAGCCACCTAAAGATATCAATAGGTCTAATACAACAAAATTCAGTGACACCTGGAAATCAAATCGGGGTAATTCAACAGCCTAAACCTAAAATTGCTGTACCAGCAACTCCTGCTTTTCCCATTCCTTTATTTGCAATCATTTAGAAGAGCCCCTAATGAAAAAAGGCCAAAAGAGAGGTGTTTTTAATTCCACAAAATAAAGTTCAGCCAGTTATTATGCTCTCTTTTATTCCTGGTCCACATAAAATAATTGCTCGTGTTTATCGAGGCCATAGTAATGGAGAAAATTAATTTGTGGAACATTCATTAACGAACTGCTTTGCTGGGCTGGCACGGCCACCTCGAATGACCACCACAGACTGTCAGGGAGAGGGGAACAAAGATAACAGCCAAATAAAATCCTTAATTTTAATGAATCCATCACATTAAGGCCTCTATTTGACTACAAAGGGGCTTTTTTTATATTTTAAAAATAAAGAGCACGCTGAAATAAGAGTGGAAAATCTCCCAATAATGAGACGCAGGCACTGCTGGGCAGCTCAGCCCTGGCGTGATTCCTGAACTTTACTGAAAATAAACACATGCACTTAGCAATACATTATGCAAAGCTACTTCTTGATATGAAGAGTGTTGCAGCTGCTGGCACAGGTTAATTATCTTTATACAATTTATAGAGTTAGATCATCTCTTGGATAAAAAAAGCACTGCAAATTCCCAGGACAACGGGATTTCATCAGTTGTTTTTCTTAAGTGAGCACTGGCTCTTCCTCAGCTGGAGGAAGGTTTCTCCAAGGCAGAAAGGAGTTTTTAATCCATTTTTAGTATTTCTTCCTGCCAGAGGGTTGTTACTTATTTATTTTTTTAACAGGATTTGTGATTACTCAATTAGCAGGGAAATAATGGATGATAACCAATAGAAATTGGGCACTGCTATGAAAAATTGAATCAGGAGTAAGTGATCTAGAAAGAGAGGTCACTGAGTCATTTTGAATAAGTACATTTGAGATAATTGTTATGTGCTTTGAAGACATTCCGAGAAAAAGAGGCAAAATTAATCAGATACATTAAATTATGAATTATTAACTCAGCTCTATTAAACATCAAATAGAAAAGCTCTTTAGGATTAACCATGTTTTTGGAAATTCTACTAACTACAGAAAAGATTTCTTTGATTTGAAAATGGTTTTTATTTACATCTGAAATGCAGGAGAGGCCCTCGGGGACAAGGGACACTCTCCAGAGGTGCTGGACTTGATGGATGGAGCTCACCCTGAAGCAACAGAAATCCCTTAATCCATTTACACCCAACCTTCTCAGGCTCAGCTGGGGGTGCTCACAGAAAACAAAGTCCATGAGTACCTAAAGCCGGAGGTAACCAAGAAATTCCCAATTTTCCAGGCTCTGGAGATCTGTTTCTAGCAATTATTTCAGGAATCTGTCAATCTCTAAGCGAGGAGGAGCAGCTCCCATTGCTGCATTCACCTCGAAATAAACACAGCATTTCTGTTTCTCACCTCTCACGATGCCCTGGGTATTTCAGGGGGCTGATGGAAGTTTTTTTAAAGGATGAATTCCTTGGAAAAATCAGCCTTTACACGGAATGATGTCAGAACTCCTCATGAACCAAGCGGCCGTGGCCTTAATTTAAGTCAATAATGCTGAATGAATAAAGGCTGTCGCTGGCTGCTGATTTTCCCTGGCTAATAAACATTTCTCCTGTCACCTCCTGAGCCACCATCCCACCCAGAACTCAGCAGGATGAAAGGCAAGGCCTGCTCCTGGTCTGGGAGGATGAACCCACCCAGGGAAGGTTCTGCTGCAGATCCTGGGTGGGATCCTGGTCCCTCTGTTCCATCCCATCCCTCAGGGGATTTGCTGCTGTCCCTGCTGGAGCACAGCTCACCTTGGTGATGCTCCCACTGCTCCCCAGGATCTACAAAATCCACCTGCCTTCCACCTCCAGCTGCTTTACAGGATTACAGCAATGCCAGGTTTGCCCAAAGTTACGCACTGCAGGTTTTGCGAGTTCCTTGAGAGCCACATTTCACCAAGAATAAAGTTTCTAGTGATAAAATGGCCACTTTTCCTTATTCATTTTCATTTCTACGAGTCTGTGGCACAGCAAGCAGACTCAGGAGCAGCACCAGTGCCTGCCCCAGGGGCTCTCAGGTGTCTGCTCCCTCCGAGCCCCATCCCTGCTCCACAGGCACCTTTCCATATGGAAGCCCTTCAGCAAACGTGCCTGGAAGCTTTCTCCTTCAGGGTTCAGAGATAATTCCTGCCCTGCCAGAAGCACTTCCCTCACCTCTCTGCCAGTTAACACTGGCATTAAGGAATGGAACTGGATTTGGATCCTCGTTTCCAGCGCTGGGATTCCCGTGCGGAGCACAGGGCAGGGATGGGAGCGGCTGCACAGCACCAGGGCTGCTGCAAACCTGCAGCAATTCCTTGTGGCTTTGGATGATTCTGACAGCATTGATTTTGCTCTTGGCCAGTTCATCACATAATTACAAATTAGTGAATTGCTTGATACCAGAGGATTGCTTCATAAAGTAGGTCAGTGTCATTTATCATTATCATTTCTTTACCCAACACATCTCATCCCTTGATCCATTCCCATCTCCACCCTGCACCATTAACACTCCCTCTCCATCACTGCCCTGATACGCTGAATAACGAAATTCAACATTTACCAAGCCAGAAAAAATTCACTTTCTTCATTCTCCTCATTAGCAGCTGCATGTTAATAGGCAACAGCAGCAAACCTTCCAAAACCTCTCCTTTTACAGAGAGGGGTTTGCCGTGCAACTGAAGCTCACCCGGGATAAGGCACCTCTTTCCTACTCATTAAATAATCCCAATTTTTTATTCTCCACACTTTTCCCCTAAACGTATTTTTAAGATATTCTGCATTATTCCTTGCCCTGGAACCCTCAAACACTTCCAGCAAGAAAGCTGCTCCCAACGAACCAAAGGAGGCTGAAAGGAAAATAATCCCGGACTGAGCCAGGAGACCAACCAGCCATCTCTGAGGTTTCTCACATAAAGCCAATTTACAGGCCCAAATCCATCCATGAACTCAAGAAGTTCACTGATGGAGAATTCCAAGCCTGATGGAACTGGGGAGGCAGCAAAGTTACCAGCTCTGGGTGACAAAAAACCAATTCCTGACAAGTGGGGAAGCTGCACACACAGGTGAGGACCAAACGTAGAGCAAAAACACCTTAAAATGACTTCCTGTGCCTTTTCCATGCATGGATTATCATCCTGATATCTCTGAGAGGAGGGAACGTGGTTGGGTGAAGGATGAGCCACCCCAGGGCCAGCGAGTGCAGCCAAGGACACAAAGCCACTCCGGTTTGAGCACTGGTCCTCTGCAAATGCAAACCACATGTCAGCCATTTAAAAACCCACATGTTTTACACAGACAACTTGGAAAATACTGCCACAATGTCAATTTTCCATTCACAGCTTCTCCTGGTTACCCTCTCGTGCACACCAAGCATCCCTGGTACCACTTGACATCTCTTGAGTGACTCTGCTTCATCTTGATTACAGCAGTGTGAAGTATCAGCTCTCAGCTCTTTAACTGGGATTTGTTTCATTGCCTGGAACTGGATCAACTCTAAAACCTTTTCTCCAGTACCACCACGTCTGCTTCTTCACAAAGTTCTCTTGGAATTAATTACAAATATACAGATCCCGCTGCATTTCTATTTTATTTATATTTTTGGTGGACAGGGCAACGAAAAGCACAACTCCTTCTTTCTTTTGTAATTACAATAAACCACTTTCATTTCCATTCCACCGTGATGGGGACATTTATTCCTGCCTTGTGTTCACCTTTAAAATGCGCTTCTTCCAAGTTATTATCACTGGCTCTGAACCTTGAGTCTACGAAAGCAAGAAACAAAACTCCAGATCATAAAAAGCTTTTAAAAATATTTCCCAGCCAGCGTTTTTCTCTCCGTGTGTTATCCATCCCCTGCATTGCAAGGATAAAATAAATGCAATCACAATGGCTTGTTAGGAGAAAAACTCAGGAATTCAGGGTAGTTTTGTGGACAAAATACCTCATCTCAATTTCTTCTGAGTCTAATGAAATGGCTGAAGTTTCTGACACTGCCTCTGAATTATATAATCTTAGAGAAGACATTAACAGCTGCTCTAAAAATCTAATTAAATTTTAGAGCACTGGTAATGCAGCCATAAGGCCCATGTAAGCCATTATCTACATTAATAAAAATTAAAGTCAAACAGTATCTATACAGTAATAATATACCTGCATTCAAGGTCACTTTAATTCCCTTACTCCCATTTTTTTCTTTATTGTTGCTTAACTATTATTAATATTTATTCAAAATTTCAAATATATGTACATTTCTTCCCCTGAACTGTTTTCTTAATACACAGTATTGAGACAGGAATTAATTCATTTGTCTTAATTTTTTATTTTCTCCCCTTCTCTGTAATAGAACTCCTATTATTAGCATAGAAAAGGGCAGGAAACTGCAACAACCTACAGGGATTTTATTAGGTTCCCAAATGAAAATCTAGATGGAACAACTCAGGCACAATTCATCTCAAATCCAATTCTTCTCATGCATGGAAGACCAGAAAAAGAAAAAAAATGGATGCTATGGAAGGGGAAAAGGAAAAAAAATCAGAAAAATTATCTGAAGATAGTACTTTATTTGTATCCAATTATTTTTCTCCATAAGTTCCAACAAACTGATTTTGTCGTCCTACGTTGGCAAAGATTACTGTGCATTTATATAACTCCTACCAAGGTGTGTTGGAAGTGACAGAACAAATGGCAAAGATAATTTTGGAGTAGTTTCTTGAAAACCGGGGATTTACTTCACTGAAACTTTGCTTTCATTTCTTTGGAAAGACTGAAAACTGCTGGAAAAGCAGAGCGGACAGTCCCAAGCAGGGTCATCTGCATTGCTTCCAAAACCCTCTGGAAAGGTTTTAAAAATCCTTTGAAATTTGGAAATGCATTTTAAGAATCAAAATAACATCAAAATGCCCCTGTTAAGATTGTGCCACGTACAAACACACAGCATCTCTACAGCGGTTAAATAAAAGGGGAAAAAGGAATATTTTGCATGAGGTAAAGTATCCAAATCCAAGCTCTCCGTGAAGAAAAAGGGATCAGACAGAGGGGTCCCCACTTTCTTTCCCAACAGCTGTAACAGCTCCAGCTGTGCAGGTGCCCAAAGAGAGGAAATAGCTCCTAAATGTGAATGAAATATTCCAAAATGCCCAGATTTCCATTAAACTTCTCATCACCGAGACACACAAATTGTTTACCGAGTGCCTGATTAAAACCTCAAGTGTTCTCCATGAAAATATTTGTAAATTAGGTGAATAAATTATTCAGTGGTCATTACAGAGATTAAACATTCTCCCAGAACGTTCTCGGAGCAGAACACTGCTAATTCTTCTCACTGATTATTTCAGCGCTGTCACAGCACACAAACCTCCCAAATTTCACAGAAATTCAGCCTCCACCACCTCAATATTCCCTGGGAATACACAATACAAACGTTAAGTCCCTAAAAAACCCATCAAACCTTAAATTCCTTTTTCTCCTGTCCAGGACCATTCACCAGCAGCTCCAGAAAAAGATCAAGGTGGCTTCTGTGGCTGTGTCACCTCTCTTAATGACCTCTAAATACTCAGATCTTATGCCCCAAGTGATAAAAGAGACTTCAAACACGGGTTAAGGAATGAGAGGGATGCCAGCGCTCTGCTCTTCCTCCCCCAGTCCAGCTCAGGGAGCAGGACTCACAGTGATGTCACCCAGGCAGATGCTGCTTCCAAGAATTAATAATTCCCATTTATTTTTTAAGCAGGTTCACACTCTTGGACACAAGTTCACCATCAGACACTCTCCATTCAAGCAGAGTAAGGATGAACAGGGCAGCTCCTGGGATATTTGGGTATTTCCTGGGTTCTGGCGAGAGGATGGAGAATGGTTTGGCCCAGGATAAACCTTGTGAGAGTCTGTTCTCTTACTGCTCACTGATTTCCAATTCTAATCCCTGCTGGCACCTGGGGAAATAAGAATCCCTCCCTCCCTTATTCACCATGAGAACCTCACCTCGTGCTGCTGCAGAGAGGAGGGAAAATGCTCCAGGGATGGAGCAAAGAGAGGGAAAGAGAAAGAGCTCAAGGATGGCATTTTTTTTCTGGGCTAGTTCATTCAGCCCCAGCAAAGATGCCACTTCCCACACTGCCTTACAGCTATTTTTAGGCCCTGTATAAAATGCAGTTTGCACACCCAGCCGATCTCTGCTCCCTTGCATGTCCTCCTCCTGTTTTGCTTTCCTGAAGTGACAATTTGCAGGAGCTCATAAACAACCCCAAATATCAGCTCACCAGGGAAAATACATCCTCTGCTTTGCTGTTCCCGTCAGTTTAAAGGAAATTAGTTAAACCACACAACAGCTTTTACAGCCCCGAGACTTTCTGCACTTAGAGAGAAAAAATCTGCCAGCTTTATTTCCTCCAGGCAGTCATTTCACCTCTGGGCATGTTAAGGAAACAATTTTTATGCTGTCAGTGAAAAACTGTTTGTTTTTAAGCAGCAGTTCACAGGAAAGATGCCATGAACTTCATTTAACAATGTTAAAACTGGTTTATTCATTCAAAACTTTTGACAGCCAGACATAAGGAAGTTTAATTTTTTATTTACTTTGATTTATTGTTTCTCTTGAAGCCAATTCCTCACTGCACCGTTTCGTTTTTAAGTATGAGAAGCGCCACTTAACCATCACACAGGGAAGTTTGTAAAATCATCATTTAGCTCTGAATTTTGCCTCTCCAAATTCCTTCCCTACTTCAAGAACTCAGTGGAGGGGAGAAGAGGACGGATGGTTGGGAGCAGGAGACCACTAAGGCCAACAGAAACCCCAGGCTGCTGCTCCAAATGAAACCATTTCTTGCACCATTTCCTCCTCTCTTTAGGATGGGCCACCCCGGTAGCCAGAAAGGAGCCCATAAATCAACTCCAGGAAGTGGAGACGTCTCCAAAATAACATTTTCTCTGTGCTGTACCAGTAGTTTGTCATTTATATTTCCACTGTTTCCTAAGTTAGGCAAATAAATTGCTTCAGCAGCTCACTGGACAGAAACATTTAAATAAAAATTGTATTTCACGTAGCACCTGCACTTGTGACTCCCTGTTCAGCTTAACTGAGGGTTAGCTTTTAATTCCTTTAGGATAAAAAAGTCAAACAGAAGATAAACTCTGTGTTATGAACTTCAGAGATGCAGCCCCGAACAGCTGGGTACCATGGAGGACACGCAAAATCTTATTTACCTGTCGGGACTCTCTCAGCCCTCTGTTAGCCAGGTAAGGAATGAAACATGGAATATCTTACACGTGGACACATCATTTTGGCAATTTGCTCCCCAGCTCTCCCCGAGACTCCTGAAATTCCCAGCAAGGCAAAGAAAACATGGGAATTTCCCTTTTTTAAGGCCCCGGCTGCGGTGCTGCTCGGGCCAGCTGAGCACAGCTGCGTTCTGCAAACCCCAGCCACAACAGCTGAGCGGAATTTAGGAAAGAAAACATGATTTCAACCCTCAGGAACCAAATATTAAATATGTGAGCGTGCTTTACTGCATCTTAATTGATAATTTCATTTACCTGCTGCTAGAGGATCTTCCTAAAAGCCTTTTCCCCTCTGGCAACAGGCACAGAAAGTCAAGGAAAGAGAAAGGGAAGGTTCTCCCTCTTCACTGGTGCTTTTCTCAACCTGTTTTCTGCAAAGGACTACAAGGCATCCAAAAATGCACTCGGGGTCCGAGACCTCTTCAGGCTACAGAAGAACCGAGAGCCTCAGGGTGCAGAAATCAAAGATTTTTAAGCAGAAACCTGTAAGAATCACAATATTTTACCAGTTTTGTGTGTTTTATTGCTTGTCAGTTGCTCTGACAGTCTCATCTAGCCGCTGCCACAGGCCATCTTTATCAATGATTGATCTTTGCCTCCCTTCCAACCTTTTGGGGAAATCTGGAGAGCTGGACAGAATATTTACTTTTATTTTATATAATAACAAGGCTTTCTCTAAAAATCTCTGTGTGCTGAACGCCCCCCCCTGTGACCCAGCTCATCTATTGATGTTTAATATTCTCCTCTCTCACCAAATGTAACCAGGGGAGGAACACACAAGTGCAGAGGAGCAGAACACAAAACAACCCAGGCCCTGTCAGTCCGAGCCCCGGGGGTCTCGTGGGGATGACAAAACCCTTAATCAGCTCCACCAATGCAGAAGACAAAACCCATCCATCTCCTCTCCTGGCTGCCTACTCAGGGAGATCCTGCTTCAAGCAGTGCCTTGAAAATTCCACGTTAAATAAGAGCTCCGAAAGATCATTTTAATTGGAAATCCCGCGATGAGAGAGGCTGAAGGGAGTGGTTGTGATTTGCAGGCAAACACAGGGAAGTTGTGGGCACAGCTTCCGGTTTCCAAAGACACCGAAATCCAAGGCATTAACAAATCTCATGGACCAGGGGGAGAGGAGTGAAGAGAACAAGGAATATAAAATAAATAAGGAAAAGAATGGTAAAAAATCCCACGTTCCTGAGCAAGCAGCCTTCTCTGCCTGCAGTGGGGGGATCCTCTGAGCAAACGCCTCTGCCTCCATCAGGGATTTTGCTTCACACGCAGCCCAACACAACCCTGATGTTCTCAGTCCTCACCTGTGCCACAGTGGGACCAAGCCATGGACTGATAACCTGCAACTCTATGCCTCACTGACCAACCATTCCCTTCCCAGAGATCATTTCAGATCCCGCCCCTCCTTGCTGCCTTCATTCACCATATTGAACACAAACAGCTCAAAGTGGATTTCTTAATACTAAACGTGCCAGGGATAAAATTCTCCTTTACAACATTGGTCCTACGTGGATCATCAAAATGATCTTTTCATAAATTTGCCCCCAAAGTGGAAGGGCAGCTCGTTCTCAGGGCAGCAAACCAAATAAGCACAAAAATAAGTTATGAAAAGCTGTAAATTTGGTTGATCATCATCAGGGATCGGATGTGGATAATAATCACTACTGGAAGAGATTTTCAGGGCTGGCGTGAGGGGGTGCTGAAGGCATTCAGGAATTATTATGAACCAAAGGGGAACCAGGGAAAGAAACTGCTGTGACGAGTCCCCAGGTGGAAATCAAAGGCTTTGAAGCAGGACACGATTTCCACACGTTCCCACAACGTTCCGTGAGAAGGTGTCTCCAGCCCCGCTGGGAAGATCCCCGCTCCAGTGATCTCTGGCATGCCCAGCACCAGGGCAGGTTTATCCTCCTTTTTCCATCAGCAATGGAAGCCCAAAAAACCACCCAACAACAGTTCAAAACGAAGGAAGAGCTGAACTTCAATTTGATGAACTTTTTGCAAGGATTCTTTGGAAAAATCCCAAGGATCCGGCTATCACATCTCAAACTGACACCACTGCTCAACAGTGAAAAGAGGAGAATATCTGTGGGCAAAGCATCAAGTTTTATAACCACGAGGATCTCAGAAATATTTATTCTCACTTAAAAATTGGCAAGGACTTTCACTGCATAAATTACTTGCCTGTTTACTCTCGAGGGAGCAGGTGTGCTCACAGAAAAAAAAAACCAGAAAAAAAAGATTAAAATAAGTTCTTCGAAGGAAAATGACAACACTTATCAAATTACTGGTAATGATCATTCTGGTCCTGTCAGACTAAAAATACACCAGATGCTGCAAGTCAAAGGTTGGTTAAGCAGAATTATCACCTGGTTGCTCTGCTTTGATATACCCCGTATTCCACACATTCCAGAGTCAAAGGGTTATTATTAAAATAATTTGAAAAGGGAAATGAGGAGGAAAAAAACCCCAAGCTTAGAGTCTCTTACATTGCACTCTTAGTCCCTAAAGGAATGAAACCACCTATTTTGTAAGGTTTCTACCTTCAAATGCACAATTAAATTGTAAAGCTCGGCACCGTACGAGACCATTACGTAAACAACATTTACGAGTGACTCCCAGGCTAATATTAGCTTTATTCTTGCACAAATGACCTATGGATTTCTTTCTTTTTACCCTGCTCACCACAAATGCAGAGCCTGCAGATCAATTTATTTGCTTGCAGACTTCACTTGAGTGCTTGTTTTAAGCTAAACCTTGCGAAGTTTTTACTACAATAAAAATACTCAATATTTTCCTCCTCCTGCAATAAGTAGTTTCTTTCAGTTAGGAAACTTGCACTGAATTCGGTTAGAAAGATTTTATTTATGGGGCTTTCTCCTCTACAGCTGCAGTAAAATAAGGTTTTTAAGCAACCACTGTAACCATCTCTATTTGAGGTACTTTCACCCACGCAGAAATGGACATTTAATGAAACAAGACTTAAAATGAACACGGCAGTTCTACACCACACAACGAATTTCTTCTCCCTGGGATTCCCAAAAATCCTTTGTTGACCGTGGGTTTCCCAAAAACTCTGCTGTGTCTCCGCTGTCACACCCTGGGGTCACTTTGTCCTTCCCATGGGACACCCGGAGCCAACTGTGCCTTACAAAGGAGGGAGCAGCTCTTGGCGGGGTTGAACCGCGCTGGGCATTAAGTGGGTCCCATCTGTCTGCTCCGAGTGCTCCAGGGCACAGCTCTCCAGATCCACCCATCTTGGGATGAATTTGGCAGCCCGACACTCCCACATTTCACATTTTGCATCACCTACAACAGCAGAAGGAGTCTGGTGGGCCAGACTGTGCAGTCAAGCAAAGAGATAAAGGTTATTTCCCCAAATTACGTAACCGAGTTCTGCATAATTAAACAGAGTTGTTTTCCCAAAGGAAATATTTAAAGACAATTTTAAATAGAGGTGGGTTGAAACTAATTAAAAGTCCAACCTTGGACTTGATGATCTTGGAGGTCTTTTCCGACTTTAATAATTCTCTCTATAAAAGTAAATATAAATACACAGTGTGCTGAAAAATTACTTTGAATTATAAATGAACCTTCCAAGATGACCAAATTGAATGTGCAGATCCTTCTCTCATCCAGCAATAACTTTTCAAAGCTGGCACTTACTAGCTGATGTTTTTTCAGGTTCATCCTAAACACTCTACAGCACAAAAAAAACTTCCCACTGTGCTTTTAAAAATGCCTTCCCATCCACTTGATTCAAATCAACGTCTGGGTGAACATGATCAATGTTCATTAAAAGCTCTGCAGTGACAGGTACACGAGCAGCACTCGGCGTTTGCACAGTGAAGCTCCCACAGCTGGAATGAATAAATGGAGCGTGTGTTTCCACACGCAGCTGACACCATCCATAACTCTGGGTTTGACACTTGGCTGCCCTTAGGAAGGAGCTGTTTTTCAAAAATAGTTTATTTGCAGCAAAAAGAAGAAAAAAAAAATTACCAGGATAACCTTCTCAGTAAGGTGGCTTTGAAACAGAGTTATGGAAGAAATGCCAGGCAGGAAATTCTTCCAAGTGGGAATGCTTGTGTGAGCTGGAACCATACAAATCCATCAGAAATATTCTATAAAATCACATTTCTGCCTTTCCCTCAGTAAGAATATGAAGAGACAGGCACTGCTTTGGTGGGAGACCATCCCACGGGAAGCCCACCTGGACCAGCCAGTCCAAGGTCTCCCCCAGCCCCCAGCTCTAGAACAGGAGAGAAAACCCAGGTTCTGCTCACCCCCTGCTAAAATCCCATCAAATCCCAGAAAATCACAGCATTCAGGACTGGATACACTTTCTAGGATATGACTTCCTGAATTATTACAGATGAGTGCATGTGGTACCCTTCTCCACGAGAGAAGGACCAATGCAAGCATTAGGATTGGTCTCAGAGAGACAAATCCTTCTGGAGGGCTTCTCCAAAGGCATTTCAGGCTATCCCACAACCTCCTTCCCTGAATGATCCCTGCCCCTGAATTCCTCTAAAAAAAAGCTTTCAAGTTTTAATGTATTTTTATTAAATTTACCACCGAGGTAGATTTGGGGGGTGACAAGTTTCCTCAGGGAGCATTTTCCTCTTTGATGAGATCAAAAGCATGAGGAAACCCTGGTAGGGAATTCCCAACAGCCTGCACAGCGGATTAGAAGAACTAGAGGGAACTTCTTTCCCATCAGCTCCAAATACCACATTGCCAAGTTTCACATTAGGGAGGAAGCAAAGCAGATCAAAACATGTACCAACAAGTTTCTTCTCACTACTCCTACATGAAAAACTAACTCAAACTGCCGTGACATCCCAGTACAGCTTCTAATCGCAAAAAACCAAACAAACATGCAGAAAATGACCAATGTTTGGGATTCGGGAAGGAACCCTCAAGCAGAGGGAAAGCAACTGTAATTTAACAGGTGGGTTTTGCCATGTCCATGTGGACAGAGCAGGGGGAAGCATCTCCTCCTCTCTGCAATAGCTGAAGGGAAAAGGTTTGATTTGTTATTTTCAGCCTTTCTGAAGTCTGACTGTCCATTGTATTAATCAAATTTCTCTTAGGGCAGGTCTTGAAGGCCTTGCCTTCCCTCTCTGAGCTGAGCTTGGCACTGGGATGCCCTCGGTGGTCTCCCGCCTCATTACCTTGATCAGCAGCTGCAGATGGTGATTGCTCGTGATGGACAAACCCTGTGGGCTCTGTTTGGGTTCGTGTCAGGCTGCTCAAACCCCTCTGGGCTTGAATCTTGGGAATTAAACTCCTTAGAGATGTTTGGGAATGCATGAGACAGACAAGAGTCTCTCCATCCTTGTGCTGCACGCTCGGGCTCACTCCCAGCGAGGAAGGAACCTGGCTTGGAAGGAAAGGATGGATCCTGCCATGGGCAGACACTGAACAGGATTACGTTCAGTCCTGGGCTGTAAAAGAAGTGAAACTGATTTCTTTGGGTTTCATTTCATGTCTTCATTTTTTGATATATGACAAATACTGGCAACAACAAAGAAAGAAAAAAAATTAATCAGCTGTGAACTGTGGTATTTTTTTCCCCATGGAAAATCTTTGAAGATGGATACACAATGTTTTTGATAAACTCCAAAACATCTTGAGTGGTTGATATCCGTGCAGAAACTGATTAAACTGTGTAATCACCACATGCTCAACTATAAACTCTAATCACATGTAAGGACCAAATTGAAAAAAGTCTTTTGCTGACTTTTAATGATTTTTATTTAATTTTGAGTTGAATATGAAGGGATTTTCATAACCCAACCTCAACATGGAGAGCGAGCATGTGTTCTCACTCACACCAGGTAGATACCCACACACAGATACACCCACAAAAAGGGGTAAATCCATTCTTAATTCTTTTCAATATATACATAATTTATGAGGTGCAACTTTTTGTTGTATTTACAAGACCACCATGGCAGGGGGGTGAGGTAGAACTGATTCCCCAAATTGGATAAAGCCAATCTTCCCCAGGCTGAGGATAAAAGGTGGTGCAGCAGCTGCTATAAATACCAACAGGCATTATTCTAAATCTTAATGCAAGAACACACTGAAGTATTTCACATCACACAGTAAATGGTTTGAAGATTGCAGACAAAGTAGTCAGGCTATGAATAACTGACAAGAAAGTCTCCAGATAAGCACGCGGAGTTAATTATGCCGTACCCAGAAATAAATAAAACCACCAGCTCCAATGTTCGTGAAGCAGCTGGTAATAAATAACAACTTGTAAACATTTTAATGCACTTATTCTGGTAAAATTAAAATCAATGTTCATGCAGGAATAGCTATTAAGTAATACTTACTGGGGGAAAAAATCTGAGAAGCTTAAAAATCCAGTACCTTGTGTGTCAGAAACGAAACCACACAATGAGAAACAGCTGGAGCTCATCATTTATACCATTTTGAGGTCTTAAGGAAAAAGGCTGCCAAAAAAATACCGTGTACAGATATTTGGGGCAAATTGATCTCATAAAAAAAGGATTAGTGCGTGCGAGGAGTAATCAAATGCTTCATGTTGGATTACAATTCCACTTAATAAATCAAGCTACTTCTGCTCCTGAAAAGGTTCATTCTACACTCATTTGATTAGTTACACTAAAAATAAATCCCACACAGCAGCAGCAAAAGTTAAATGCCTTGTCAAATAAATGCCACCACGAGTCCCTGTGAGCCCCTGACTGTGGATGAGATGCCAGCCCCACACCTCGGAAGAGTTTGGGAAGATCCCAGCTCAGCCAAGGTGCTTCTCTCATTACACACTCTCAAGTTTTTTAGGGGCGTTTCCAGAGATTCACCTGCCCAATCCTTGCCTTAACCTCACCCAGCAGCAGCTCTGCACCTTGGATAAGATTTTGTACAACCACAAAACGGTTTGGGTTGGAAGGGACCTTAAAGACCATCAAGTTCCAAGCCCCTGCTGCAAGCAGGGCCACCACACCCATCATCATCATCATCCTCATCAGAGATGAGAGGAGATACAACAGAAGATCTTCCAAATTTGGCTCAAGAGGGTCACTCTGAAGAGGATAAACATCCAGCAAGGATTAATTTAATATCATTTTCTGTTTTTGCTGCCTGATGCGGTGAGCTCAGATGGATGTGGCACCGCACTCTCCTCACAGGATGAAATCTGAAGACAGTTTGCATTCTGGCCAGGCTGTTGCCAGCCTTGCCTGGAGAATGGAAAACTGCTCTGGAGCACATTCCCCTTGAAGCTTTACTTCAATATAATTGGGGACCTCTGTGTTCTCAGGGTAATTTTTCCTCACAAGAGATGTCAGCTACTCACTCTTCTTATTTTTCTCTGGACAACATCCCTGAGTGAGAACACGACTGCACAGCGAAAAGGACAGGGAAAAGCAGGAACCAAGCTTCTTTTTGAAAAATAAAAATGAGTTTGTGCTCTGACAATGGTCTGCTGTGCTCTGCCAGCTGAACCCAGCCCTTGCTGTAAATCATGGTAGTTCCCTGTTTCATTTTGACCTTTTCATCATTATGCAGCTTGATTAGCTCTCTGAGCCCACTGCTTTCATGTGAGAATGAAATCAGCCACTTAAAAGATAAAAGATGAAAGTGATCAAAGTTCTATTCCATATTCTCGGAACGGACGGCTTTTAGAGAAGAAGTGCCACCAGCCTGACATCCCCGGGAAGTAAACACCTTTCAGTGCAGCAGCAAAGGACAAGAGAGCCTCTCCTCCAACGCCTCTGGAAAGGCTTTTTGGAGGGATGATGTAGCTGAGAGACAGCAAACTCACAGCTGAATTCCCCGTGTGCCTCCAAGGGATGTGCCAGGGCTCAGGGAGCGAGTGCCAGGTCACACCCACACGAGGATTCGGCAGAGACTCCAAGGGGGCACCAGGAGGAAGGAGCTGCATTTGCAGCACACAGAAGGGGTTGCAATCACAGATGCGAATCCAAGAGATGCAGCGAAGAGCTGCTTAAGAGACATTCAGAAACGCGCCGAGTAAGCACTTTCTGCACCCCTGTCCTTGGAGTAGCCACGACCAACTTGCAGACCCAGAGGGATCCAAACACAGGATCAGAGTGACTCTCCTTGACCAACTGCCTCCCTCTGCTCCCCTTCCAACACTGCTCTGAGCCACCAGAGCAAGGGGAGGCCAGTCTCTCCAGGATTTCCACCCCAACAGGGGTAAACAAAGAGAAACTGTGAGAGACCTGCCCCAAGCACAAACCTGCCAGAAATGCACCAGTTACTAGAACAAATTTTGGATTGATGCACGTATCCATGCACACATGGATACAGGTGAGCTTTACCAGTGTACTCATCTATTCTCCCCCCCAGAAGCTACCAGAGATGTGGAAGATGTGCCAGGAGGCCAATTAAAGGAGAACAGGTGAGATGAAGCCCCTCGGTATCATCAGACATCACCCACAGCAGCCCACCTGGAGAAGAGAAAATGCCAGGACTTCTATCAAAATAAACCCCAAAACCCCAATATCACTCCACCTCCCCAAAAAAACCCAATCAAAACACCAAAAAAACCCCCAAACCAAACCCAGATTTGCATTTGCTCGCTACAAACCTCGCTGCCAATCTGGCACCAGAGCGTGGAAGAGCAGGACAGGTTCTCCAAACCCTGGCACAAACAGCCTTGTCTCCCAGCAAGTCCGGATTTAAAGCAAGCAGCATTTGCCAATACAGGAACTAAGCAGCCAGCAAACAGCTAAAATTCAGAGATACAGCATCTTTAAGTAATTATGGAATTTGTACTTGACTGGGGTGTTTCTAAGGCAGCAATATCGCAGCAGGCAGGGTCCCAACAGAGCGTTCAGCGTGGTGAAGGCTCCACACAGGGCTCTGTCACTCACAATAATTTCGTTATTAAGCTTGATTAGCTCGCCTTGGTGATTAGAGAATATTTTGTGAGCATCGTTTGAATCTGGAAGATCCAGTGGCTGAAGAGAAGCAGCAGAGGGAGGTGCAGGGCAGGAGCTGGTGCTGGCAGGAGTGATCCGAGGGGATGCTGTGGGCACCAGGATGTGGCAGGGCTGGAGCAGAGCGGGAGAAAGGTCTTTTTAAATTTTTTTTTCCATCCTTCAGATTCTCTCACACCAACCCACAAGCCCAGAGACGAGCACTGAGAACTCCGTGCATCTATTAGCTCTATTTATTACACAAAACCACAAGGATGCTTTAACAGTCCCTTTCAGTCCGCTTCCATTAGCAAAATATTGGCACGACTTCCTCTCCCGCTGCTCCAATGACAATTACAAGCTATCCCCCCCCAAGTGCTTCTGTTTTTTAAAAGTACATTTTCCTAATATTTAATTTATACATCATTTCCCACATGTATTAGTAATAAATGCTTCAAGGCGGCAGACAGGAATACAACAGGAAAGCATAATGCTTGCTGTTTACTAGGAGGCCTCATTAAAAAGACATCAAGAGCAAGGAAAATAAAAACAACCTTGTGAACCTCTGTAATTGGTCTCCAGAGAAACGTAACACTGAGGACATCGATGCAGAAATGCCCCAGTGACTGGGAAAAAAAAAAAAATATCCAGTTCACTCAGCCTTTTGCACCCCTCCGTTCTTACACTGATTTTTTTTATTATTAAAACAAATATTGTATTTTCTGACAGCTGCAACAGCTCTATCAGGTGTGTGATGCAGTGGTATTAAATACTTAAATAATCATGAATCCCTCCCACTCTTCATTATTTTTAAGGGCAGAAAAAGGCATTTTCATGGAGTTTAACTTCTTTTGCAAGGTCTCCTGTGGGGCATCTCACCAGTGCTGCCTGGTACAGCCTGGTGTGTATTTTTTATCATCCCTCCTGCACTAAAATAAAGAGAACAAGTGCAATCACAGTGGCTAAATTTGTTATTTTAACTCGCTGTTTGCACAACAGAGCTGTTACATCAGGCACATTTTTAGCAAAATAATGGCTTAATCCCCCTTTGAAATGGAAGTTCATTTGACTGGCTTTGCCCCCAGTTAGGCCCAGCTGTCACTGGCAAAGCTTAATTTTTAAACTGAGCCCAGCATAACCCCCCTATTACCGAGCAGCCTTCAAAATCCATATTTAAAGCCAACAGGTCCCAGCGGCTCCTTTCAGATCCTTCTGGGCTTCCCAGAAGACTCATGAAACTTGATTAAACTAAAAATTGCATTTCATTTTCCTGTTTTGTTTGCATTTAAATGGAGAAACTTGCAGCTGGATAATGGCCATATATTTCCTGTTGTACTTCCACTCCCAGCAATAAGCGTTTTGTCATGTTTTGTGCAGCTTAAAATATGAACTTCTTGCTCCAAATGCAGAATAAGACTGTGCAAACCTGAGGCTACGGCAAAACTTGCCCAAAATGTTTGATTGGTGGGATTTAACATCCATCTAAGCACAATTATTTGTAATGTTCTCACTTGGAGGTGCACTTGGTGACCCCCCAAGCACCCATTCCTTCCTCCTTGCTTCCCTTCTCCACCCCCAGCTCCCAGACTCGGTTATAAAGCCCCTCAGATGCCAGATTTTACAGGAAAGCTTCAAAACCATTACTCAGCCAAACGCTGGATGTGATGAAGCTCAGATAAAACATGAAAAGCCGCCACCTTTTACCCAACCCGTGCTGATCCAACGAGGCTTTGCTCCAACACTGCTGAGCTCCATGTGAAGAATCTGACTCAACAAGGTTGGAAAAGACCTCCAAGATCATGAAATCCATCCTTTGAATACCCCCACGCCCACTAAACCACATGGGGAAGTGCCACATCCACTCATTTTTCAGGGAAAGTGATGCCACCACTTCCCTGGGCAGCCCATTCCAATGTTTACCACTCCTTCTGTGATAAAATATTCCCTAATATCCAACCTGAACCTTGCCTGGCCCAACTCGAGGCCATTTCCCATTGCTGAGAGGGCAGATATCTGTCCAGCCCGTCCCAGAAAAGCCTTGGAACAGCAGCACCTCCAAGCCCAGCCCTCACCAGTCCCCTCTCCTCTCCTCCACAGCCAGGCAGCTCCCACAGGACGTGAGCGTGTGACAATTCTTAAATTCACAGCTCTTCAAGGAGGAAAAAACTGCACCCCCTAAAAGCACTGATGAGAAAAAGCCACCCAAATTTGTTTCCATCCTTTTAAGAGGCCATAAACTTTAGCGTTACTTATCGGCAGGTCTCGCTCTGCTGAAGGCTCAGCGACACGCAGAGCGTTGGCACAAGGTGCTCCCTCCGATCCTCTCGGGGCAGTTTTCCATTGCATTTTGGCACATTTTGGGCCAGTTTTGCCACACTTTTTTGTCAGTTTTTTATGGCTTCCCAAGAAAGAAATGTATCTTTAATCTCCTCCCTATCCTCCCTGCCTTCGAAGGGCTTTTCCAGGTTTTTGACACTCCAGCTCTGGTGATGCCCAGGCCAGGGTGGCTGTCCCAGATGCTGCCAGGGCCAGCTCTTGCCAAGCCCCACCGCTCCAGACCCGTGCAGGACCAGGCCCTCTCCATCTCCCTGTGCTCTCATCCCATTTAGCACAGTGTACACAAAATGGGAGTGAGGAAAAGAGCTTAATTTCATCAGAAATATAATTTCTATTGGCCTTTGTGACATTAGCTTGGGTGATGTGCTGCGTGCGAGAGCGACTCCTGGGGAGGGCTGGGGAATTAATGCGTTCCCTCTCTCCACAGCGCAGAGATGAAGGAAGTGCCAGGATTATTTTCACGTGTTAAGCATCACCAGAGCATGATTATGCAGTTAACAACGAAGGAAAACCTAGTTCCCATTCCAAATGAAACAAACTGGGCGGCCTCTCCTGCTGCTCTGCTCCCTCACGTTTCACACCTGGCACTGAGGTGACACCACAAGCAGAACAGTTCCCACCACAGCCCCCAGTCCAGAGATTCCCACAAGTTTTTTTTAAAAAATCACTCTAAAAGTTCTCTAACTATCCCAAATAATAGGGAATAGGCATAGGAAAGCTGTGACAGCTCCCCACGCCAGCCCTGGCCTCACAAGCGCTTCCCCAGAGCAAGCTGTTAAATCTGTCACAGGAGTGCATTTATGGCTTCATACAAACACACAGAGATAAGGTAATTAATCATTTCCCTTTGGAAATTGGTGATTTGCATGCACATTGTAGCAAAAATTGAGGTTAAACAACAACAAAAAGGAATAAGAAAGTTAAGGGAAGGTTTCCAACTTTGTTTTGCTGCATCACCAACTAAATTCCTCGCCTTTGGCACTAAAAAGAGAACCAGGGTAGGAACTGCCACACTTCATCTGACTTTTTTTAGACTAATTGCTTTCCTGCAAGCACAGTTGCTGAACTGCTCGTTCCTAACCCTGCCTTGTCTGGCGCATCAACAGATGGGAGCAAAATGACTTCTGTAAATCAGAGCCCCGTGACAGCAGCGAGATTATCTTGGTGCTGGGAAACAATCTCAGGTAAAGCTCACATTAGAATGTTGTTAGGATTTCTCCCTGAAATATTGCTTTACATAAATTTTGCAGTGTAATGGTTCCTAAAAACTTCCATACAAAATGAGATCTAATCACTTCCTTCACACCCTCTCCTCATTTGTTTGTAAGGGTAAAAATAATTTTAAAAATAGATGATGATATATTGCAAGAGACACGCTTTATTTTAATAACTTATCTTTACAGAGGGAGAACAGCACTGCTGAAATACTAAAAACGTTCCAATGAAATTTCAGAATTAGCAAAGTCCTGAAATATTTCAACTTTCCATTACACACCCTTAAATTTTGCAAGATGGGATTCAATTATATCAGCTGCCACCCTCGACTCTGCAACTGCCAAAGGCAGATTAAATCAGAGAAGGGCAAAGTTGTGAAAAGAACCTTTAGGACTACATCAAACATGAAATCATTTAAGACAGGAGACAAAAATACCCTTTTTTTGGACAGAGCAGCTAAATTAGGGGACAAGATGAGGGTCTTCTAATACAGCTTCAAATAAATTAACACCTGGTTTAAGCAGTGCTGCAGTATTAACCTGGAGAGCTCTGTAATTTAGGAAATAAAATGTTACTTACACCACCAGCTTCCTTTGTATTTGGCAAGTGCTACCTTGCATCCATTTGAGCCTAATTTCAAGCCACCACAGATTCCTTCTGTTCTTCTACCACGAGCAGCTAAAACCTTTCCCTTCCAAGCTCTTTGAGCTGCTGCTGTCTCTCACAGTGATGCAGCTTCAACATCTCCAGCAGCCCAAGCCCCTGAGAAATCCACGTGTATTCATGGCTTTGAAATTATTGCAGAGGCAGGAATAAAAAAAAGAAAAAAGAAAAGAGAAAAAACCCCAAGCCACTTCCTTGCTTTGCGTTGTATTTCAGAGAGTTTAAATGGTCTAATATCCAATTCCTTCTCAACGTACCACAAAGTGCTAAATGGTAAGAATTGCATTACTGCCACTGCTCAGATCTTGGCTGATAAGGTGAGCCTTGTACATTTAAACTGACTTCTGAAAAAGCTGGTGCTATCCTGGTCTGGTAATTAATAATTCATGGAGCCAAATTACAGCTCGAGAAGGATACAGCCATTTTTACCAGTTCTTTCATTTTCCTCTGATTTATGTATGACTAAGTAGGAGACTGAGCAAAGGGAAAAAATTAAAACTTAACACTTCAGGTTGCAAATTAAACTGTTCTGTACTCGGAAAGGATGGATGGAGCAGGATATAAAAATGTTTCTTGGGAGACAAGCACATGGCGAAAAATTCTGAAGATACATTAATTTTATGATATAAAAATAGCTTTTGTAGCTACTAAAACTGGAGATATTTAAAACTGGAAATATTTATCACTAATGGGATTTGAGTGCCCTGGGAGTGCAACACAACACATTAATATTTGTAACATCTTTACAAGAGCCCTCCTTTCACCTTGGCCTTGATGAATGGACTCATTTTTCTGCCCCTTGTAGCTTTATCCTCTCATTGTTAAAGACATTTTTATTGATCCATGTACAGAACAAGATCCACCTAAAGACAAGGATCAGTAAAGGAATCCAATTTTGTTATTTTATTTCTTCCAGGGGAAGAAAAAAATATGATTCAGAAAACGATTTCTTTCTCAATTTACCAAGCACACCCTAAGCTGACGTTTTCAAAAAGGCCTGAAAGTGTTTTACAGGATAAGGACATAGCTCAAAAAATCCCAGATAGAGGAGTCATCTACACTTACAGCAATATCCACGAGCTTTCAGAAGTTTTTAGTCTAACGTGGCTTTTTATTGACTTTTTATTTAGAACATTTCATCCTGAGACACCAGCTGAGGAGATGCTCATACTCAGAGGGGCTGTGGAATTCCTGGCTATTGCATAACCCAAATAAAAACCTCAGAAAACCTTAATTAATGCAGCTAGACTGTTTAATCTTTTTAAGAATAAAACAAATGAAAAAAAACCAGTGCCAAGAAGAAAGAAACTTATTGCTTTGGTTTTCAGGAAAATGTGTAAGGGCAAAATTTTCATAACTGTGGAAATAATTAGATCTTAAATTGAAGCTGAGCCTCCTAAAAGCCTAAGTTACTTTGAAAATTGTTCATTCCATATCACACATGATAATCTAGCAGCTTTTCATTACCACTATCTAATTATATCTTACTTGAGCTCCAGTATCTCCTGATAGGAGGTTATTTAAGCAGATAATACAGAATTTTGGAGCTGCCCATGGTTGGCCACGCTACACAGAAATATTTACACCCACAAGTTTTATTTCAATGCAAACAGCAGCTAAAAGGTATTGCAGCAGATTGCTCTGCTGCAAAACAAACTGATCCAAAGTACCCCGAAATGAAGCTTTTGGAAGACAACTCCAAGGATCTACTGGAGGCAATTGCTCCATTTGTTAACCCTGATGTTAATTTACTCCTCTTTACCCTGAAGATGAGACCATGAGAACATTATTGTGAATATTGCGGAATGAGTTGGGATCTTTAAAGCCCATCCAGTGCCACCCCTGCCATGGGCAGGGACACCTTCCACTGTCCCAGGGTGCTCCAAGCCCCGTCCAGCCTGGCCTTGGGCACTGCCAGGGATCCAGGGGCAGCCACAGCTTCTCTGGGAATTCCATCCCAGCCCCTCACCCCTCTCACAGGAAGAATTTCTCCCCAATATCCCATCTAACCCTGCCATTGCCCCTTGTCCTGTCACTCCAGGCCCTTGTAAATAGTCTCTGTTCATGTTTCTTGTCACGTCCCTTCAGGTTCTGGGAAAGTTGCATTACGTTACTCCAAAGCTTCTCTTCTCCAGACTGAAAAATCCCATTCTCTGAATCCTCTCAAATGTTGGCTGATTACTGCACTAGACTGATTAATATTTTTACTTTTTGTTTTTTATTTTCCACAGTGGATGGTAAAATCCTGCAGTGGGTTGTCCATAGAGGTTGTGGAGCCCTTGAAGATGCTCAAAACTCAAATGGAAAAGTGTCTGAGCAACCTGTCCTGCTTGGAACAGGAAGATGGAGCAGACGACATCCAGATTCCCTCCAGCACCGTTATTTTATGATTTTAACAGCAAAACAGGCATGAAAACTCCACATGTTAGAGTCTGGAAGTGGGAATGACCAGAAGAAAAAGTGGATGAGTGGATGCACACGGACACCCTTCTGTGTTAAAACAATCCAGTGAGACTTACTGTGAGCAGTGCATCCAAAGAACTTGAGTTATCTATGAGAGCTATCATTTTGATAGGAAATCATTTGATTTGCTACTAAAAGGTACATTTCAAATGGAAATTGTTTGTTGACACTGAGAGGAGTCAACAACGTTCAGCACATGGAAATATTCAGCACCCTGGGGCACTTCAGTGAAGTCAAATCAAGCTGTTAAATTAAATCCCGATATCGTGTTTGGCCAGTAAGGGACTGCTCTGCTCACACTGGAGAGCCACTCCAGAGAGCTGCTGGGTGAGAGTTAATTTGCCGCGATGCAGTGTGAAAATCAGCCCTGTTTACGTTTATTCCTGAGGAATCTGAAACCTTGTTTGTGTCTCCTGGAAAGGCTCAAAGCGCAGTTTAATTGGAGAGAGAGCTCAGATAGAGAGGAACGGCAGGAGGGGAACGGCCGCGCTTCCTGACGCGGAGACACCGCAGAAACCCCTCCTTCACCGAGCTCCAGCCACCTGAGCCTCAAACGCTCTAATCCAAGGTGAATTTCCATGCAGAATCGTATCAAAGGCTGCTTTTTTCGCTGACAGTTTTATTTATGCCCTGTTTTTTCCTGCAGATTTCCCGGCACCCAGCGCTCCCCGTGCACACCGAGGGAGGCCGCGGTCTTGCTTCTCACACACCCCTAATTAGAAGCTTTGCAAGTGTGCTTAGCCCCACTCACTGGGATGGAAGATGCAGAAAAGATCACTGGAAAGATGCAGATGTCTGCTTTAAGAGCCTCTAATAAGCCTCCAATTTGATCAGCCTGTACAAGCACCCTGTGCCTTGGACTGTGCAGGATTCCTTAACCCACCAGTGCCACAAAAGAACCCTCCCCTCAAGCTGAGCTTTCCTAGGCCAGACGCACGGTCTGGGTGTTCAAAACAAACGTTTCAATAGCAAAACCACTTTTTCCAAAGCCTGGTGACCTCCCGAGAAGCACCTGAGCAGCCCAAAAATCACTTGACAGCACCCTCCGCTGTGCTGAAGCACCTCTGAACATTTCTGCTGTCATCCAGTTATTTTAATTTATCCCCAAACCCTAAAAACCAGCAGTAAAAACAAGCAAGGCTCTCAGCATGAAAAAGTACATCCTAAATAACATATACAATGTATGTAAATACCAGTCCCCTAAAACAAGTTCAGTAGCTTAAAGGTATTGCCATCTATCACACCATTACAACTGCAGTTTAAAATACCATCAGAAACTGCTGGAAATAGAGTTTTGTACTTTCTGCAACTCTTGTGACAAAGTTCTGATCCTTTTCAAATGAATTATTATTTAAGCTTAAGAAAAATCCTGCTGTAACACAATTGTCTTTTGTACTGGCTAAATAAATCAGCACAGCAAACCAGGGCAAAACTATCCGTTTTCAGTAAAAAGGTGAAAGGAAAATAAAAATGGGGAACGCAGAAAACAAACACAAATGTCAATTTTAAAACACAGCTGACATTCCCCAAACCATTTAAATGTGGCTTTTGTCTTTTCCCTAAGAAAATAGAATTGCGCAGAGAACTGAAGAAGACAGAAGGAAACCCGTAAGGCCCATTAACTTCTCTGCACACACCTTCCATGAGGCCAGCCTGCTCAGAACTCCCTCAAATCTCCAGCTTTAATAAGATTTATCTCTCTTAGAGTAAGGACATGACAAGGGGCACATCTTTTCCAGCTACTGGTCTGGCAGAGGTACAGCTGCACTGTTATAACTTTTCTTAGGAAGAAACTTTTGCACGCATGAAATTTGTTAAAAGTCGCTGCTAACTTGCAATTTTTTTTCTTTGCTCCAGGTCTAAGAAGCCTCCAGTAACATCTCCAGTATAAACTCTAAAAATCCAGGTAGAGCTGTCCGTCAGTTGACCCCGCTATTGCTCAGAGAGCATTAGGCAGACTGGCAAAAAGCCACATCCAGTTTGAAATGTGCACTGAAAATTTCCTCTGTCAGATGAATCTTTAATCTATTTATAATCTCCAATGTTTCCTCTAAACAGCACTCCATGTCTTACCTTGTATCATTTTCCACATAAATGCCATGCCACAGAGCTCAAACGTATGTCCAAAGAGAAAAGTGGATTTCATTTTGATTTTTTTAAAGCGAAATGGTTGAGAGATTGACCTTATTATAATTTGATCTCCAGTCATTATTACCAGAACAACTCAAAAGCAATTCCTGTCATCGTCCCCGCTGCAGAGTGTTTTGGAAACCAGGGCCCTGCTACAGGAAAACAGTTCCTTCCTTTCTGTGCACTTGATCAGAAAATCAGGATACTGGCAGAAATTATTACAGATCTTCCGATGCTTCTTTTTAACATTAAGGGTTTTCAACTCATTTTCTTGTTTGGGTAATTAACATCATTATCTGGAAATGCTTCAGACAGGAATGGTTTATCTGAACCAGAATCCCAGAATGTTGGAAGGGACCTTAAACCTCATCCCATTCCACCCCCTGCCATCGGCAGGGACACCTTCCACTGTCCCAGGCTGCTCCAAGCCCCGTCCAGCCTGGCCTGGGACACTGCCAGGGATCCAGGGGCAGCCACAGCTTCTCTGGGAATTCCATCCCAGCCCCTCTGCATCGTCACAGGGAACAATTCCTTCCCAATATCCCATCCATCCCTGCCCTCTGGCAGTGGGAAGCCATTCCCTGTGTCCTGTCCCTCCATCCCTTGTCCCCAGTCCCTCTCCAGCTCTCCTGGAGCCCCTTTAGGCACTAAAGAGAAAGTGCTCTAAGGTCTCCCTGGAGCCTTCCCAAGCCTCTTCCTCCTCCCCAGAGCCGTTGCAGAGAGCACTGTTCTGCTCCTCAAACTTCCCTCTGCTGCAGGAGACAGGGAATATGGGATGTCATACGGGATGTCAGGAAGAGAGATCTCAGGTTGTGTGCCACGGTCAGAGCCCATCTGACATGGGGGAAAGCTTGGTAGCAGCAGGTGGACAAAAAATGCTGCTGCAAATGCCAACATCTGGGCTGTTCCCACTCCCATCCCTCCCTGAGAGCCCTCTAGGACAGCAGCCACACAGAAATCGGATTTCCTTGCACAAACCTCCCTCACGTCTGGCTGTGTGGAAACCAAGTAAATTAGCAACAAACAACTTACCAACTACAAAGAGCCTTTCAACAGCGACTTTACTCTTGTACTACAATCCAGGCTGCATTTATTTTCTTTCAGAAGCTACAGAAACTAACAAAGTTAGTTCGGCAAAGTACGTGCCGAGTTTCCCTGTGATTATTTATGACCTGTTTTATGTGTATGATTATGCACCATTCACAGGAGCAGATTTACGTGGGGCTCCTTACGCTGGGTGTTCATTCAGCAAAGAGCTGTGGGTTTAATTCCCACTTCTCCGAGCTGCACGGGATCGTAGCTGGTCCTGGAGTGGAATTTTGAGCAAAACTCTCACCCCAGACCAAGAGCACCTCTGCAAACACAGCAGGACCCACAGCAGGCAGGCTTGGAGCAGACACTCAGCACCCCATTAGTGTCCTTTGTGCTCTGCACAACAGGGTATTGGTGTCCCGATGCTCCGATAAGGAGGGAGCAGCTCCATTCGGTACCTATCAGATAACGCAGCAATCAGGGGGATCTTTATCTGCTCCCTGTAATGCCATGGGATAGAGCAGATCTGGAATTTGAGATTTCTGCTGCTACTTGGGCGATTTTAGTCACTTCAGCTCTGCCTGCAGCTCACACGGATGAAACACCAACAGGAGAATATTTGACATCTCCTCCCAGTCTTAGGGTACTTTAAAGAAGACCTTTTTGTTATTATTATTGTTTTTAAAACCATGGAATGGAATCACTGAATATGGGCTTGCAAATAGCAGTAAAATTATACAGTCCATACATCAAGATTCTTAGTGTAGAGCACGAAACAAAAATGGGCAGCTGGGGGTTGGAACTGGATGATCTTTGATATCCCTTCCAACCTGGGCCATTGCATGATTTTTTATGACTTATGAGGAGGCAGCAGCTCCTCCTGTGTAGGACAACAGCAGAGTGAGGCATTTCCCCACGCTGGAAACAGCCAGCCTGTAAAAACAACACTCAACTGGAGTTGAGGTTTTTTTTAAACTTGAATTCCTTCTGTCTGAGACAACACAATGCTGTGTATTTCCACTCACACCTGTGGTAATTATGCCTGGCTTTGATACAGTAATTATTTTTTATAATGGTGCTAAAATATTACATTTTACCATGCATATTGAATCCAGAACATCTTCATTTCTTTCCTATTATTAAGAAAAATACACCCTCCTAGAAAAAATAACTTTTTCTTTATACCGCTCTGGTCCAACTGAGGGACAAACCAGTTAGCTCAGGGATGCATCAGCCTTTGAACCTTCTGGAGTCAAGTGCCAGCAAGAAACAGAGGAAAGGATGCAGCCCTTTGTTTCTGTTTTATTCTAAACTTCAAGATTACCTTTTACTTGATGTTCGTGATTTTTCATCTCCACTACGGATGCGGGAACGTTTCTTTTATAACTTCCTTTTTATGGGCCATATTCTCATTACACTTAAATATGTTCTCTAAGAGATGAGAGGTTATTACTGCACAGTCATTCGGATGTTTTGGGATTGATGTTGCATGACCCACAGACAGGCTGGCAGAGAAGATTGGCATCGTATCGGAAGAGGAAAATTCTGGCTGTGGAGGACAATGCTTCTTTTTTCAACAGAGCTAAAAGCTGGATTCACATCTGGGGAGAACCCAAAGTATTTAATATGGCTAAAAAAACTCAGTTACCAGAAAGAGATTTTTGTTTTACAGTATGTCATCTCATTTTATGGTTCTACAAAATTCAGATAACAACATAAAATTTCTATAGTTTCACACTAAGAAAACAGGGTTAAAGACCACTAGAAAGAAAAAAACGAGTCAAGAGAAAGTCCTGCTGATGAAGTTTTGGTTCAAGGAGAAATCTCTCTGCTTGGAAGGGTTCAAACAATTCCCAGAGTTTCTGGTTCATTCCTCAACAGGAATGATTTGGACATGGGCTCATGGAATCATTAAGGACAAGACCTCCAAGATCATCAAATCCAAACTTTGACCCAATTTCCTCCTTGCCCACTAAACCAGAGCACAAAATCCACTCACGCTTTGAACACTTGGCTCTGAGCTTTTGGATTACAAGACAACGACTAAAAAGGAAGCAGTCCATGGAATAACACTGATTATCTCCTCCCTGGCCCCTTCCCTCAAATTAATATCTTCTAAAAATTATGAAGTTTAGCCTGCTAAGAACTGTAAAAGTATAAGTTTCTCGCACTTGGACAAAGTTTGGGACAACAGGATTGTCTGAAGGAGACACAAGGGCATAACTATTCAAATATGAAAAGAAACTCAAAGAAAAACTGATTTACTTCTCACTTTGATATTCTTATGGAGATGCACAAATAGATCTCAATTTTTATAGCCTTTAAGGGCAACACATCATGAAATTCAGTCTTTCAAACTGAATTTAAACGCATCCCTAAATTATAGAAGAAAGGTTTTTGTTCCCATAAGATGGCAATCAAAACCAGACCCACTAAATAACGTGGCTGCTGAGTCTGGGCAATTTTATTTCCAATACAAAAGAATCCTTCTTATGCAAAAACTTTGATTAATTATTTTGCATCAGGAAGAAAGAATCTCTTTTTAATTGTAGCAAAAAAAATCATTATAGATTAAAATGTCATTTTAAGTAAGACATTATGGAACCGAAAGATCATTTCTGCTCTTTCCAAATTAAGAATACAAAACTAAAAATTAAACTGTAAGTAAAATGCCATATATTGCCTTGGAATGAATTTCCAATAATAGTATCTACTTTATATTGGTACAAACAAACTTTGTCTTAATTAGATTGACCTTTAAAAAGCTTCTCAAGCATTTGAGAATTGTAAATACTTAAAGTCTGATTCATTCGCATTCCTGTTTGCTGAGACAATGCTGAAAGCTCCGAAATCCAGAGCTGTGGCCAATTCCACCCATCCTGCAGCTCTGCTGGGACCAGGCCAGCCAGGCCTTGGAGGAATTTCATCCCTTCTGCCTCCACGGTGGCCTGGGGGGATTTGGAGCTTGGCTGCACATTGGAAGGGCTGTGAAATCCAGCAGGAGCTGCAGTGAGGGCTAATTAGGAGATGAGCAAATGGGTAACGGGGCTGAAGTGGCATCACTGTACCAGCAGAGGGAAAGTTCACGGAATGGCAAAATAGTTTGGGATGGAATGAACCTTAAAGCCCACCCAGTGCCACCCCTGCCATGGGCAGGGACACCTTCCACTGTCCCAGGCTGCTCCAAACCCCGTCCAGCCTGGCCTTGGACACTGCCAGGGATCCAGGGGCAGCCACAGCTGCTCTGGGAATTCCATCCCAGCCCCTCACCACTCTCACAGGGAACAATTTCATGCTAATATCCAATCTCACCCTGCAGAACACTCACACAGCCACACGGATAACTTGCAGATTCTCTCTCAGAGCAATTTCCTTTTATTGATGCTGAGCTTGTCCTTGCTGGAACAAGGAAGTGAATTTGATCTAAGGGAATTTATTTCGGCAGTTTATGATGCTGTTTCACGGAGTGTGGACCTCCCACGTCAGAGGATAACAGAGCTCATGTTTCAATGCTCAGAGCTGCCATCTCTGCCTCCACCTCTTCTTCCAAGTGACCACTGCACAAACCCTGTGACCAGCCTGACAATAAATAATTGATGAACCTCGGCAAGTGACTGTGTACAGCACGGCTGTATCATTTGGAATAAAATGAACAAATAGAGTAGCAAACACCAGACTTTTTCTGCAATGAAGAACAAGAAAACAAGAGGCTGATGCTTAAAAATATTCCTTGTACACACAGCTCCAGCATTATAAACCCAACACAACCCTGCCCAGGCTGACAGCTACATGCAGGTTTGTGCAACCTTCCCTTCCGAAGGTCATCTCATCCCAAGGATTCCTCCCTGCCAGCTGTGCTCACCAGCACAGGGAGCAGCTCCTCACTCGCTTTCACCACAGAAAACCTCCTCCAGCTCCTGACTGTTCGTTTGAAACTGTCAATTAAAAACCTTTCTCTTACCAACTTTAGCTCTAACTGGACTACAGAGACTGTGAGTGTTCCTGGCAATAAAGGAAGATTAAGGCTGGGAAGGACAAGCAAGTATCATAAAAATAACAGTGTGTAATTGGGCAGCCTCCCATGGTTGGGGAAGAGAAATGAGCAGGTCAAGCAACTGAGAACCAGGAGAAATGACCTTAAAAAGTTCTGTCTGGGGACAGGCTGCCGATGGTCTCATCAGCATTCAGCTCCACTGCCACAGTCTGGAGGAGGAAACATAATGCAGAAAATGGAAAGGAGGGAGATAGAGGAGCAGTGGGGAGAAAAACATCTTTCTTCATTCAGCCAGGGAGGAGATGGAAACCAGCTGGCTGCAGCCTTTTCCCCTTTCCCTTCTTTTTTACGAGTCCTCTGGTCTGTGACCCACCCACTAATATGTTTTCAGTATCACATATAATCTTTAAGAAGGCAGATTAGTGACTTACAAAGAAAACAGTTGGGAAAAAGGAGCTGTCAGATCTTTTACTGCACATTCCAGTTGTTTCACGCCACCCGAGAGGGGCTTTGGGTGGGATTTTCAACAATCGAGGTGCTCAGTGATTTTCAGCAAGAGCAGAACACCAATTTACCTTTTATGTCTTTGAAAAAAAAAAATCTCCTTTTACTTGTAAGCTGTTCAAGACAGATTGTGCTTTCCGAGGTGTTTATACAGCTCCTTCGGCGTCTGGGTGTTACAGCAACATAAAGTGATATTGAGAATTGGTTATTTGCTGTCATCCAGCTTTTCCATCAGCTTTTTACAGCTTTTTATAATGAAAAAAGATGCGGGGGGGGGAAAGGCCAATTTTGGAAATGTATACACAGACACAGTTTTCATACGTGTTTACAGGTTATCACTGAGAAACTAACAGCCTCCAGAATTTATGTTTTCTTCAGGACTCCATTCTTCAACCGTGATGCTTTTGCCAGGAGACAGAATCCTTGTGATCCCCCTTCCACACACAGAGCATTCCTCAGCAGAGACTCAGGTGTAAGTAGGATCTCTAAGGTACTGCCTACAGTTTCCAATTTCCATTACTTCATTAAAATTATTTTATAATTAGACAATGACATTAATATTGAAGGTTGGACTAGATGAACTTTAAAGGTCCCATTCCTGCAAGTGTCCAAGGCCAGGCTGGACGGGGCTTGGAGCAGCCTGGGACAGTGGAAGGTGTCCCTGCTCATGGCAGGGGGTGGAACAGGATGGGCTTTAAGGTCCTTCCAACCCAAACCAGTCTGGGATTCTCTGATTCTTCCAACTGAAACCATTCTGGGATTCTATGATTCTACATATATATATTCTACATATGATTCTATGTATGAATAAAGATACCAGATAAAACTTCCTCATAACTTCCACTTTTTATTGTACAAGGGGTAAATACCAACAGAAACACCGGCAGTGCTTCTTGTCTTCAAATCCATTCATGTTTGGGCCAGTTTTGATTCAAACCTTCAGATAAGGACTGGTGCTGAGCCTCTCACGCACAGAGTTATTCACTCCCCAAGGTTTATTCCCCACACTGTTGCTCCAGTGACATTAAAAAAATGATTAATTTTCAGCAGGGATCAGCACTCTAAGAAAACGCTATCCCCAGATGAAATAAAAATGCAAAAAGCCAGACTCAAATATTCCTCCCAGGCAGGTTCCCTTCTCCTCTGCTCAGGTCAAAGACGAAGACAAGCTGTGGGAGGTAAACCCGTATCTGCTGTGCCATATGTCACCCCATCGTGTCCTCAAACCACTTATCTCTTTCAAATGTCATTAAAACTGACTATATTGGAACATATCTGAACATCGCAGCATCTGCTGTGCTCCTGACCCATGATAGTCAGGGCTGCAAGACTTTCGCTAATGTGCTCGAAAAGAGCTCAGTCATGGCTACATAAGACTCAGTCCTGACAGGTGACAACAGCCCTCAGCTCTCATCAGTGAAGAAGATGCTCAGGAATTCATAAAATCCAAATAAAAAGTTACACATTTCGCTCCAGATGCTGCACGAGTCTCTCCCACGCCACTTATCCAACGCCTCCCTGCAGCTAACTCAGATGTATGACTTGTTAGCACCATTACTGCGCTGGTTTCGTATCAATAAACAACAATTACATGAGGCATTCACTCCCAGCACACTGACTATTCCTGTGTTTAATTTTTCAGAAAGACTTCAACCAAGTTTATGGCTAAAATCGGTGCAAAATCTAAAGAGAAACAGCTGGGCTATTTTTCCTGTGGAAAACAGCATGAAATGTATGCTGGATTTGTTACATCCTAAACCATCTGTACTTCACCTATCCTTCCCCACATGACAGTCCTGCCATGATGGGCACTTAGTTCACAGGTCCCAGATTTTCCTGGCATTTTCACTGCAAACTCATTCCTTTTTTTTTTTCCCCTTACACCCACAGCACACCATTTTTCTGGAAAACTGGCCAAGGTATAAGAGGCATGAGATCTCCAGGTCTTTAAAAAATGCAAGGAAATCCACATGATCATTCTTATATTGATTCATGGACCCTTCAGTGTTCATTTTCACATAGGAATTTTTCCGAAAGGACCAACAACCACATTACCAGATCAGCTCCTGCACTTACACACAACAGCACCTTGAGTTTTCACCAAGTATTTAACAAAAAAGGTTAATTGTGTAATGTTAGATTTAAGAGATCTGAACAAAACTCCAAAGAAGGAATGCCATGCAGATGTCCTCAGTTCCCAGCAGGCTTGGGTCTCATCTACTCCACAGAAATTTGTGTACAGTGGCTGGGACTCTCATCTCCAGGAAGACAGAGTTGCACTAAAAGTGGTTTTGCTGCCGTGTGAGTGCTCTGGCCTCTCAGTTAGAGATGTGCGCATCTCAATTATGTGTCTGCTCCAGAGACTTTTCCAGGGAGAGAGCAAAGGCTGGCTGAACATCCCATCCTAAGGGACCGTGCAGCTCATTCCGATACCAGACATGGGCTCCGTGACACGAGCTGAATAATCCACGAACCCTCAGCTCCACACAGAGAAATGCCCTTCATTAAGCACACATCCTGCTGGATTATTACTGCTCCAGTAAATAATCCTTCCTGCACCTATTGCTCACTTCAAAAAACCCGGATGCGGGGAATTGTCTGAGGAGAACAAAGCGCGGCCTTGTTCTCCTCAGCGCCTCGCCGGCCCCGAGGCCTCGTCCTCAGCTCTGAGCTCTTTGCTCTCCCACCTCCCGTGGGCAGAGATAATTACACCGCTCCTCTTCCTCAAACAGCCTCTCCCCGAGGTTTCTCTCGGCGCAGCCGCAGGGACCTGCTGCGGAATGGATGCAGCTGGAAACAATCCAGCTACTCCACTCCCGGCCTTCTCCCGGCCCCTCTGGAGGCCACGGCCACCAAACGCTCAGAGGAGTGATTTTCTGGAAGCACACGGAGAGTGCTCTCAGTCAGATGGGACTACTCAGAGACTTACTCGTGTTTTGCAGTAAGGTGTAGGCAGGAAAAATAATTTTATTCTAAGCTATCCAGTTGCTTTTGGTTGGAAACACGACTACAATGCTGCAGAATTGGAGTTTTTCCTGGTTTTCTATGTTTTACTCACAAAAATATTTTTACAAACCAAGAAGAATACTTTGCTTTAGGTATTTTAATGTTTTCAGCTCTACAGGTGATGGGTTAAGTAGGTATTCCTAAGGTCTCTCCATTTGCTCCTGGAAACCTCAAAACACCCAATTAGATTTTGGAAGAGCCCTAAGCTTAAGTGGTTGGGGAAGCAAAACTGTTTAAATTTAAAAAATGGTCAAGTTACCAACTATGGAAAAAAAGTCAGTTGCTGAAGTTCAAATATGAAAACATCACGGTTTGAAAGGAGGTTTCTTACTACCAATCTCTGCTTCAGTTCCATCAAAACATTCATTCAGGCTGAATTTTCAGCCAGTGCAAAGAAGCAGGAAAAGAAAGCTCCACAACGCCAGATTGAGTTCTTCGTTGCCATGAAGTCTGCAGCCAGGATTCATCCAGGCTCATTTCATCATAACATGATTCAAAACATTTTACATCGATACGGGAGGGTTTGCTCAGAAGCTTAGTAAGCAATACATGAAGTATAACCTACATTAGTTTCAACTCCAGACCAGACTAATAAAGAGTCTATCCTAAGTTTATTGGCATCATCTTATCCCCGCCAAAAACACAGAGTAGGCACTTGATAGCACAACTCTCACCAGTGACCTTCCTAAATTCAGCCAGAAGAGCCTCCATTTCATTAGAACTCCTATTAAGGCAATAGAGCCCAGCTGTAAATTACTGGTTATTACCAAATTAAATGGTACAGAACGGATTGTTTCTGGGAGCTCTACTCCACTGCTCAAGCTCCCTCCCCTCCTTGTCAGGCCAGGCTGGAGGGGATTGATCACCCAGCACTGCAATAATTAATCTGTTGTGGTGTTACCCATCTTGAGAGCTCAAACACAGAATTAAGAACAAATATATTTGCTGTTTGCAGGGGATGCTGATCATCAGATCTCTCTCACCCTGCTATGCTGATATTTATTGGTGCCAATTGTTCTGGGCATCTTCCCATCAGAGGAGCTTGGATAGGTTTGGAAAAATAAAACTGAGATCGAGGCATTGCTGCTCTGTGCTGAGGATGCTGGAACTCATCCGGGATGTGGGAATTTCCACACCAAAACAGGGACCATCAGACCAGGAAGCTGTGATGGCACATAATGACACCAGGATGGCCATTTCTAGGCACAAAGCCAGAAAAATTAGAAGTAAACTGGGGCATTTTGGACCTAGAAAGGAAAGGAAAAGACCCCACAAAGGACTATAAAAGCACCTAGAAAACTTCCAGGGTGGCTTGGTGACAGCTGAGAGAGCACCAAGCCAGGGCAACAACACTGTGAGTTTCCTGATCTTACTCAATGCTTTATTTGGGCTCTGGACCTTCCAGTTACACTCTGAAAATCATCCCCAATGCCTTCATTATTCAATCCCATTTGTCTGTATGATACTCCCAAATCACACTGCATGGCTTTTGAGGTTCGCGAACTCTCTACTGTGGGTCAAGGCCATGTGCAAGGAAAAAGGGGAAACCAACTCATCTTATTAAGGATTCCATGAACTTCCCATTCATCAAATAAAAATAATAACCCCTCCACAATCCTGGTAAGTAAAACATTACTTCACACAGAGAGCAGATTTCAGGAGGGGCTGTAGATATTAGAATAGTTTTATATGATAGCATTATTTCCGTGGCTGACTTTTCCCTTCAGACACATCTTTTCTTTTATCTTACCTTGGTCCTTTATCATACTATAAAGATTAATTTTGAATTTCTGCCGATTGTATGATGTTGGACTTCACGAACAAAAACCTCTTTTGTGGGAGACATTAATATTCACCGTGACAGCCCTGAACTTCCACTTGCAGAAAGGTTTAATAATTTTCTAAAACCTCTTGATTTTGTCACAATGACTTGTATTCAGCCTAACTTTTCTCCTTGTCTTGGGCTACGTCATTTACCTTGAGCCTTGTCTGGGTAATGAGCACGAGTCAAATCCCTCATTCACCCTGTCACTAATTGCAATTTCTTTCCCTATTTTTCATGACAGATAACTTTTGTGCAGAGCAGAAACTCAGGAGAAAAGTGGTATGAAAGCTCTGTCCATGCAATCCCATGCCTTGCATTCAAAGAAAGCATTTTTGAAAGTGGAAAAGGTGAGCTAGGAGCCTGTCATTCCAGGTTTTCCCCATCTAGGATTTTACCCTCCTTCTAGGGTTGGCCAGAAACTCCTCTGGGGCATCAAACAAGGGAAAGCTCAGCTCTGAACATAAATCAAGTAGCAGCTGCCTTTGAAGTCTGACTCCTTTTGCCAGACCAGGCAGAGCTTCAAACTGAATCTTCTTTGCCCAAACACCTGGGGGCAGGTAACCCCCCTTCCAGAGAGGGCTCCTCACAGCAGGAAGCCAGGGTTCAAAAAAATTCAGTGAAGAGTTTCTCCGATTAAAATGTCCCACTTAAACAGGTCGTAAGCTTTTGAAGGGAGATGAAAAGCAGATGGGAATACATGTCATTGACAGCTCTCCTCCGATGGAGTCAGAAAATGGTATTTTCTTTCTTGAGCTGAAATAATTCGTTAGTAAAGATTAGGAAAAAAAACTTATTTGGGCTTGGAGGGAAGAAACTGGCACAAGACCAGCAGTGTTTTATATTTAGGGACATCATCTTAAAAATGCATTTGTTTGGCTGGCCTGAGGCTGCAGTGCCAGATCCAGAGTGGCACGAGGATGTGCTGCCTGCAGAGATCCAGGGCTGCATCCCGCCAGGACACGGCGTGGGATGAGAGCACAGATCCCCAGGACGCTGTGCATCATCCAGCTGCTCTTCCCAGACTGCCCCAAAGGGTGCTTCTGATGATGACACAATGCTGCACCAGGGACTAAATCCACTTTCTTTCCAAGCCGTGTTTTTCCTGCGTGTCTCTCCCAGGCACTGATCAGGGACAGAATTCTGCTCAGCTGCCCCCAGGATGACAAACCACGCTCTGAACTTCAAGTCTCTGCTGATTTCGCACCGATAAAAAAAGCTTTGAACCACAGTCTAAATATTTTGTTCCTTAAAATATTTAATAATCTGCTCATTTCTTATTCTGTCCTGATCAAGAGATTCCAGCGAGTCTCACAGTAAATTCTGGGAGCAGAGCTGCTTGCACTGGGCACAGCCAACTTCCAGCTGCAGTGCCTTTGATCTCCTTTTCTTCCACTGCCATTGGCAACACTGGCTTTTCTCCCCCCAGCCCTCATCTGTGCCCTGGGTGAGTAGTGACGAGGTTAAGAGGATTATTCCCCAGCTGCATCCCCCCACCTGCTCTTCCAACACTTGGCTTTCAGGGCTTTGAATGCTTTGTGCACATACCTTGGGCTCAGTTATTACCAACACTGATAATCTGCTTCCTCAAGGCTTGTTTCTGTCTTATTTGAAGGCAGCTGTAATTAATAATCTCCTTTTAAGGGCCTAATTTCTTTTTAGTTAAAGCCAACTTTCATCTCATTACTAATCTTCCTTTTATTTTAAAGTCAACTTTCATCTCATTGCTAATCTCTCTTTTATTTCAAAGGAGGCTCTAAAGTTAGAGAGTGAGCAGACATCTGTAGAAAATAATGACATCTGTGAAAATATTTAATTGCAATTTTTATATGAAAAGTTTTAGTCTGACTTCCAAATAACTACAGATCTATCCTGATATTAATGTTCAGCAGACCCTTCAAGCCCTCCTCACCATTTCTCTGTGCTTGCTGACAAAAAAAGTCTCTATATCGTAAAGTCGGAAGATTTTTTCAGATCTTTTTGCCATTTTATTTCACTCAGATTTTTTTTTTACCACTTCCCCATAGTTGTCACAAGTATTTCTTTCAGTCTGCAATATTCGTGGTATTGGAACAGGAACTTCTCAGGTGGGTTGGGAAAGTTCTCCAAGGCCATGGAGTCCGAGCTGTGCCCCATCCCCACCTTGTCCCCAGCCCAGAGCACCGAGTGCCACGTCCAGCCCTTCCTTGGGCACCTCCAGGGATGGGGACTCCAAACCTCCCTGGGCAGCCCCTGCCAAGGCCTGAGCACCCTTTCCATGGGGAAATTCCTGCTGGTGTCCACCCTGAGCCTCCCCTGGCCCAGCCTGAGGCCGTTCCCTCTCCTCCTGTCCCTGTTCCCTGCGAGCAGAGCCCGACCCCCCCGGCTGCCCCCTCCTGTCAGGGACTTGTGCAGAGCCACAAGGTCCCCCCTGAGCCTCCTTTTGGCAAACTAAAATACAATATTCTATCTTTTTAATATTAAATCCTGGACAGAAATTCAACCCCCCCTTTCCCCTGTTCCACCATCTTGGTGAAGTTGTAGGGTATTTAATAATGAAGAGACACAACAGCTCCCTCTCTCCCTCCCAACAAATTGCGCCTGTAATTTCTTACATTTCAATCTTCCATGAGATTAAATGTGTTGCATCAAGAATTGTCATTGACCTGAAGCTGACTGGTTATCTGCTACGAAGGTGGTATTTTAATTACCAAAGTTAATTACCATCTCCATGGAATGCAATTTCCTAACTTCATGCCGTTGTAAAATAGGAAATGGAAAGTACAAGCGGTGCAAAATCCACAGAAGGTCTACACAAAGGCTGCTGTATGACTAATTGGTCTGAAATTTAATCAGTTAAATTTCTGTTTCATGTTCCTTTGATAAGATTATCTTAATTACTTTTTACAGTATCTAAGTAGGAAAGATAAAGAAAAAACAATCTGCTGAAGGGGAAAACTAATTCATAAGTCTAAAGGGAGAGAGGAAAATAAGGGGAGGGGGAATACACAGCTGTTGATTAGGCCACAAAAGCTCCAACCTCGTACTTCCAACACTTGATGTTTCAGAGTAGTCAGGAATCTGTGAAAGCCTCAGAAAGCTGAGCTTCTACTCAATCAACTTGCACAATGTTTTTAGTCCTCATCTTCTTTCAAAGGCTCCACATGTAAAGTGGTTACAGACAAATATGACAAAATCAGGGCAAGGATCATAAGGCCCATCAGCATCAGGGCTGCCCTTGTGAGGTGCTAACACTGCCCTGACGTTTTATGTACTTTATAGGGTGGTTTTATAGTCTCTACAGTCCAGAGGAAAAAAAAATACAGAATTAGAGATACAAAGATTTAAGATAAAGAGAGATTTCTTCTGCAATAGCAAAGGTCCAGAGGGACTTAACCTCACCAGTGGAGAATTCAAGGGTACTTTGATTTTTCCCTTGTCTGGGACTAAACAAAGATTCATCACAGACTGGTTTGGGTTGGAAGGGACCTTAAAGCCCATCCAGTGCCACCCCTGCCATGCGCAGGGTGTTCCAAGCCCCGTCCAACCTGGCGTTGGACACTTCTGGGGATCCAGGGGCAGTCACAGCTTCTCTGGGAATTCCAGCCCCTCACCACTCTCACAGGGAAGGATTCCATCCCAATACCCCATCTCCTGCTGCCCTCTGTCAGTGGGAAGCCACTCCCTGTGTTCTGTCACTCCAGGCCCTTGTCAAACATCCCTCCCTGCCTTTCCACATGAGTCACGCTAAGCCCAGCACGACACAAGTCATGCTGGGGACATCTCCTCTGCCAACAGCCAAAGTCAGCCCCAGAGCAGTCTCAGGAAAATTATCTTTGGATGTGTCTCAAGAACTCTTTATTCATTCAAGATGCCACATCAATTCTCACGCTCCTGTAACATCCCCCAAACAGCAGCAGGGAGAAGGCAGCACCACGGAGCCAGGGAAGGGCACTGGGGGTCTGCGTGCCAGGAGAGCCGGGCTGTGCCTTGGAAGAGCAGAATAACTTGGAATAACTCCATGTCCCTGCCCCACGGGAGCAGCCAGGCCACGGCTTCATTTCCATCTCTCACTGCTCATCTCTCTCCTCTCCATCATTTCCCTGCTGCATACGGGGGTGACAGATTTGGGCTCCCCGGTGAGAGGGCGAGCTCTCCAAGCACCCATCTCCCAATCCTCCTGATATCCAGCTGGGAATGAGCGGGCGTGGTGTGGCCTTTCCCTGGGCTTAGAATTAAAAGCCAAACACGGTTAGAGGGGGGAAAAAGGGTTTTACCTCGGTATTTATTTAAGGATGCTCAGGTGCACCACATCCAGGTAGAATGCACTGAAATGCACCCCAGAAAGCACCCCCTGAAAATACACACCCAAGATAATTCGCGTATAC
>VZTD01001488.1:537424-549477 GCA_013397725.1 Rhagologus leucostigma | reverse complement strand
AGAGGGGTATATATAAAAAGCAAAAAATCATCATGGCATCAGTGGCACAGGGAACAGAGCTTCCCTCACACCTGGCAGACCATCACCATCCTCCTCGGCTGAAGCTCTGCGGTACAAACACCAAGGATGATCCCTTTGCCTAGTCTAGTGGAAGGTGTCCTTTTAAGGTGTTTAAGTGTTAAGTGTTTTTAAGGTCCCTTCCAACCCAAACCATTCCACGATCCAATGGTTACATCATTCCAGTATTATTTTAGAGGAGATTTGGGATCATTTGCCCCCACCTCACCTCAACAAACTGGTACTTGGACATGGACTAAGCCAGTCTAAGTGGGCACTGTGCTCCCAGGGAGCTTTAACACATCTCTACAGATTCATTCCCTTCTCCATAAAAACCCAACTACAGATTCAAAGGTCCCTTCATAAAAAACCCCACAAGCTTCTGATTTTAAAAATATGTTGTTTTCTCCTCCCTTCAGCTATGAACTCTTGTGTTGGAGCCAAATCAAGTGACTTAGTGCTATGTAAAAGCTGTTCATTTTTAAATTGATAGAAGAGGTTCGTTGTTTCAAAATGTATGGTTTTGATAAGTGTGATTTCTGTGAAATTAAAACAGAGTAAAATTAATGTGTGTAGTTATTTCCCTTCAATTATGTCAGCTTTATATTTGCATAAAATATTGTTTTCATTCCTCTTTAGTGCAACACATAATAAGGCTTTGTATTCTTAATTTATCTGGAGGAAAAAGTATGAAGGTTCTGCAGCCATGTGGAGAACTCTGTTAAGAGTAATTTCACATTTGGTTTCATTTAGCTGAAAAACAGGAATTTGGATTGCCAGAATTTCTCTTACAATGGAAGTCTGCTGCTTTTTCAAATAGTACTTAATTTATACTATTGAAACCTACACTCTTTGGGCAAACAGTCACTTGAAGTCTGTTCAATATTGCTGTAAGGTCTCATCCTGTTACTCCTTTTCTCATGTGCTGGAAATAAGAGTGAGATATGTTTTAAATAAAAAAGATTAGACAAAAATAAACCCCAAAAGATGCCTTATCCAAACCCTCCGAACTCCTAGGGCTGTTTTCCCCCATACTTCCCCCATACCCTGGGATATGGAGCAAGGTCCTCTCTCTCTAAAATTAAATGAAGACCCTGAAGGAACTCAAGTTTAATTACACTGCAGACCTCGAGTGCCAGCTGGAAGTGACAAGAGACACGTTGTGATTCCAAACTTTTGCTCTGCCAGTCCTAGAAATTACAGAGAGGAGAGGTTGTTGAAGTGTTGCATTATAATATTTGCTTAAGAAATAAATTGAATCCTGGAGACGTTTGAGCCACCTCACCCTCCTGGGATTTCTGGTCCCTGTGATAATTAACAGGGATGGACTTAACCGAAGGAGCCCTCTCCTGCTGCTGTCGACAAGCAATTTAGGAGTGGGGTAAATTGCTAAAAGCTCCATGTGAGCTGGCAGTGCCACTGCTTCCCAGTGCCGCTTCTCAGCTGTTTTGATTCTCCAGACACGTAAAAGACAGGAGTTATGCATTAATTACCATCCAATATTCTTAATCAACATCAACTATCAAATTCTTAGTCAAGCTCTTGATCACAAACTTAATCATGCCTAGCCCAAACTGCTTCACCCCGTTAAGTGGCATTCATTAAAAAGGCTCTGCTATCACATCATCAGGCACTTCCCAAGCACGAGACTTTCTCAGTGACAAACAAGGTGCAGCTGAAGCAATCACTGTGGGGCAAAGATGGCATTAATTAAAGAGGATGGACATTTAACTTCACATCAGCCAAGAAGCTCCACAAGAAAAGGGAATCTAAAGCTCCAGCTCCATCGTTTATCCACTATGAGATATTTTGAAAGACCCTCGTGATATCTCCTGCTCTAGCAAAGACAGGATAACACTGATGAAGAAAAGTAGCGGTGAAAAATTAAAATAACTTTTTTTTCAGTTATGAAAGGTAAGAAGTCCTTCTCAGAGTAAGGAATAATTGGAAAAGCAATCAGAGCTCCCTCGGGATGTTTAGGCACATCTCATTTAAACACTGAGCTTTGTTGCCAGCGTGTTCCCACTTCACCACACAACAGCTCTGAGCAGAAGTGAGGGTGGCTGGGAGCTCCTTTCCCAACATACACAACCCGAATTGTGTCTTCAGCTACTGGAACAGTCACTGGTCCCTCTCCACATCACAGCTGAACTCCCTGGATCCGAACAGCAGGTCACCCATCCCACAGGATCCATGGGATGGGTGTACCCTGCAAAAATTGACTATGTAGGAAGTTTCTGTTTCCTCCCAGAATTTTATGGGAGGAGGACAGGGGGGACAACATTGCTTGTGCTCACTTGATGTCTCCAGTCAAGGCGCACAGATGGATACGATCCTAATCCATCAAAATGCTCATCAGGATAGGAAGAAAATCAGGCATTTTTTCTTCTATCAAATGCAAGTAGAGAAGACTTCTCAACAGACATTTTGGAAATCCAGGTTGACTGTTCTGTAAATCCCCCCAGTCTATAAAACACCACCAGGATAAGGTGCCCATTATGACAAATAAGCACTTAATCAAACCTTGCATCAGTTTTTCTTTATCTTGGTTAAAAAAAAAAAAAAAAAAAAAGAAGAAATCCAGGGAGAAAAAAAAATGTTGACAACTGAGAAATTTCCATTAATCCAACACATGATATGTTCTAAACACAAGTGAATTCCTTGGACAATTATGAATGAGTGGTTGCTACCCAAGAAACAATTCTTTCAACGTTCATTAAAAGATTTATGTCACTCAGAAGTTGTAGAACAAACAGAATCTGCAGGCTTTGAAAATTAAATGCAAACTTGTACCTGATTTATTACAGAGATGTTGTAATCAATAATAGAATTGAAGCTTAAAAGCACAAGGTCTCCTCTGACAGCAGAGCATCTTCTTCATTCCCCTCCCTGCCCTGGCTGACGTCTGATCCACAGCATCTCTGGTAATAAGAACCCCTGACTGCCAAAGGAGAGACATCTCTAACTATTGATTTCTTTTTTATTATTTTTTTTTACACACCGAGTACCTGGGTAGATTTAATAGCACTCTCTCCCCCTGTTTTGTGTGTGCACAGAATCTGATCTCACTCTCAAAGCCGTTTCATCAAACGGAAAATGGGTTTGAGCTGGTCCTGGGGACGTTTTATCTCCAAAGATCATCCCTCCCTCTGTCACCCTGGTTCATTAACTAACGCAGGACCTTCTCTTAGTGATGACAAAGCCTGGGACTTTGATCTTTCTGGTCCCAATCACATGGATTATCACTATTTTTGCCATTAAGGCTTCCAGTGTGGAGGATCTTCAAGCTAAAATTCCCTTTTCCTCGTTTTAGGCCAGCTTCCCTGCTTGTGCTTTACTTGCACCCCCTCCCAACACCGGCACAGGAGTTCCTTTCCAAGCAACACATGGATAGGTTTGCCTGCTACATCCCATAAACCTGCTTCCCCCTCCTGCAGCACAATAACGTTATTTGGGATACAGGGTCTTCCAAGCAACAATTCCCATCCCTGGGGAAGGTCCCAGAGGGAGCAGGGTGACTCTTCCTACCCCATAACCAAGCAGGTTCCACGCACAGCAAATCCCACATGTGGGTTGACCTTTAAGGCAGCCCTGAGGGCCAGGTGCTTATCAGAGATCTGCGACTCAGCAGGGATGTGCTGCCTCAGCAAAAAGGGCTGAGAAGCCAAAAAAAATATGTTGGAGAGAAGAGTTAACCTCTGTTTTCCAGGTAATGTGACAAGAACTGTGGCTACGCCTTTATGTCCCCAGATCTGGACATCAAACCTCGTGCTGAGAACAAGAAGGTAACATTTAAAAGGTGATATTTTGAGGGAAATGGTGAAGTCACGCACAGAATGCTTCTTATGGAATGAATAAAAATTCTGTTTAGTGTAATGAGGAAACAATAAATAACTTTTCTCCTTCAAAGAAAGTTCTTCAAGTGACTGAAATCTCATCATTTCGGATGCTTCAGTTGTTCAGATCTCATACATGCTGTAGGTTAAACCTCATGTTGCATCCACACACCTTATATTGATACAGTGCACAAAACAGGGATGTAAGAATGTCCCAAACATAAACTTTCTGCACTGAAACCTCTCTGACCTCACTGAAAATGAACATATTAACACTTCATGCACTCCTCTGCAGCATTAGCATATTTATGGCTATACAAAAGTATTAATAATTTATTGCCTCAGTACGTCAGGGCTACTCTGTTTCTGTATACATGTACATGCTTGAACGTACATTGCATTTCATTTACTGTCACCACCAATTGCTACATAAATTTCACAACTTTTTTCCTATCTTTTTCTCTAAAAATAACTTTGACCTTCTCCGGCATATCCCCAAATTTCCACACTGCTGACAACTGCATTTTTGTGCTTTGCCAAGCACCGTGCATCCACCCTTAAGCCAAGCTTAATTCTTTAATCTTAAAAAAAATATTGTTCGTCATACAGTAATTACCAGACCGTCATTAGTCACAACCTGCTTAGTGAGACCTAAATTTCCTCTAAGATAATCTGGAAATGCAATCAATTACTCAAGTACACAATTTTTAATGTTGTATTTTCACCTTAAATTCCAGGCACCTTCAGGAAATCCAGTGGTATCGTAAAGGTTTAAAAGAACCAACCTAAGCTTCCAGTGGGAAGGAGAGATTATTTGGACACAAAAAAAGCCTGTTTGCTTCCAGAATTCCTGCTAGCTCTGCCTCACTCCCTCTGCACCCTGGGAGCTATTGAAATACAAGCCGAAGGAGAAGGCTTTTAAATACATTCACTTTTCTTCAATACCTGGTTTAAGGTGTTTGGGGCTTTAATGCAGCTTCCTGATACCAACAAGTAAATGGTCACTTTTATTCCTTCACTGCCACGATAAAATCAACCTCAGGGGCTGTAAATGCTGCCTGCACTGTGAGGAAACAACAAAGCTGAGCGGGCTGGAGAGGTATCAGGAGATAATCACATCCTCAGGACATTTATTGCGTGAGATAAGAACCGCTGCCAGAATATGATTATCTGCTGATAACAAGAAACCTCGGAGTTCTCACTCTGCTGCAGGAAACTCATTTCGGGGATGAAAACCTGGATTTATTGTTCCTGAATGTGGAATTGGCAGCTGAGAACTGTGTGTGGCAGCTGCAGGGGGTCAGTTCATGACACGAGATCCTGAGGTGACCACCTGGACACTGAGGTGACCCCCCCTGAGCTAAAATTGCCCAGGACATAGAGAAATGAGCTTGCACAGCATTTAACCTCCTCCTCCCGTGAGGTCCACCGATTGACCGAGACAGAACCACTTCCAGGGAGAACGAAGCTGTAACAGATCATCAAAATCCACCAAGAAAAGATAGGAATATAGGGTGGCCTTGTGGTCAAGGAAAAATAAAGCCCCTGCAAATTCTATCACCATATTTGACCCAGAGGTCTTTGCAAGGGCGCAATTTCTCGACCCTCCTACAATAAGGATATAAATAGGTCTGGATGTGGAATGGTTTTCCTGTCCTGTCAGTGCTCAGTTCTGAAAGGAACCCAACTCCTGCCAACACACCCTGGGCTCCAAAAATAAACCCAGTCTGCTTTGGGACAACTCCAGGAAACTTCTCCTCCAGGAAACTTCCTGCCAGTAAATGAAGGTCACCTGTTCCAGAACAGTCATTCCCTCAGATGCTTCAAACTACATTCATGCAGTTTTTGCTCTTGATTAACCCAAAAAACCTTTGCACAGAGGGTATTTCTGTGATGTCCCATGCCCAGTCTGGGCTCCCCAGTACCAGAGAGACAAGGAAACACTGGATCAAGTCCAGCAGAGAGCCTGATCAGTGCTGGGGCATTCTCGGCTCCTCCATCCTTGCAGATGCCCAGATCCCAACTGGACACAGCCCTGGCCAACCTGCTCTGGCTGCCCCAGCTCTGACCAGGGGTGGGCTGGAAGGTCTCTGGGGGTCTTCACCAGCTCCAGCCATTCTTTAATAAATTTCAAAGATATTTTTCCCAAAGAAAACCAAAATGTGTGGTGAGTTATGGGGGGAAGTAATTTAATTTTGATTAATTTATTTTTCTAAATGAGAAACACTTCCAAAGAACTCCCAATCCCAGGCATTCTAGCATAGCTTGAGGTGTTCAGTCAGGCCTTTTCTCCCTGCTCCTGATTCCAGACTCACCACAGACAGAAAATGACCTAATTCAGTGCCTTCAGTTCATTGCCAGACTCAAAATCAAATTTAAGGATTGGATAACTTCGACACAGTCGGTGCTATTTTGTCCTACCAGCTCTATTTCACTCAGCAAAATGTCAAGTGTGTCTATCTGGACAAGAGGCTTCTGCTTCATAATCTTGTCTCCTCAGTACTTGAAAGCACTCAGGCTCCTACCTCTCGGAGCTCCAGAGGCGGGGATTTCCCTGCAGAGCTCTGCCCTCTCTCCTCTTCTCCTGGAGGAGGTCATTCCCTTCCTAGAGCTCGGTTCACTCAACTGGTGGGACTAAAGTGGCTTTCCTTCTCGTTACAAGTGCTTTATTTTATTTGTATTTACTTCCTCCAATATTTTATTTGTATTTACTTCCTCCAGTAGTAAACCCGTCATCCAGACACCCCCTTCTGTAGCTGCAGGGGAACAACTTTTTTCCTAAAAATACAGCAGAAAAGCAAACCAGGCTCCATTCACCAGCAGAATTTCTCTAAATAAGAGTCCCTAAATTCACATTGTATTGTCTCCCGCACTTCTGTGTCACATTGCTGCTGGTTAAGGCATCACTTCCCACAATTATGGAGATGTTTTAATTGGGAACATGATAATCGAGCAACAATAATCATGTAACAAAAAAACCAGCTTGATTTTTTCAACAGGTAGCAAGCAAATTGAAGTAAACCCCGAATTTCTCCTAAGGATCATTGGGCAGATTATCATTCAGTGCTCCATTATTATAGATTTCTTTTTTTTCCTCAGATTTAGGCTTGCACAGATTAAGTCCTAAAAATAAAAAATAAAAACAAACAAGCAAACATTTTGTAAAACAACAAATAAATGGATTTTTTTATCTTTTCCTAAGAGGAGTCTTTTTCTAGTCCTACACCTTTACTTTCAAAACCTCTTTTTTTTCCCCCTTCAAAAAATGTAAACAGCTTTATGTTTTAGGATTGGAACATCATTTATACTTCAGGCATGACCAGATATTTCTAAAAATCCATAAATAACATACAAAAGGGGCCTGATGCTGGCTGTACTGAAGGTACATCATCTACTACTGCATCCTGATTGATAAAAGAATAAACAGCCTGATTTTTATCATCCTAGCTTACTGTAAATATTGCAGCCTAGTGCATGTTGAAAACATGCCCACCATCTGAAATCCTTGACAGTCCAATTAGGAGAACGTAAAATACTCATCAGAAAAAGAAAACCGTGCTAAGGTCTGGTTTGATGTGAAAGATTTGAGATACAGCCACGCAGGACAGCGATTTCAGAAGTGGAAATGGAAGAAGTTGGCTTCCTGCCTATTCCTGTAAAGTGTTTTTCTGATTCCAAGTGAATTATTGCTAATTACTGCCATGAAGAACACAGAGAGGCAGAGCTCTCTGCCTGTGTTTAGGGAAAGCTCACTGCACTAATCCAAATGACAAATGGAAGTTTTCCACAATATTTTAGGAAGATAATTGTGCCATCTGGGAAGCCATGTCACAGCTGTAACAGAGTGAGCAGGCCCAGGATGTGCAGCAACTCCTTCTGTGCTGAATTCATTTCAGTTAACAGATTAATCTTGGAGTTTATTTATTTATTTATTTAGAACATCCTGGGACTTGGAGCATTGCAACAGGGCTGCCTGGATATGCATCAAATGAGTCCTTTCTTGGAGCTTTTATTACAGATATTATACCAGAAGTAGATCAGCTCTTCACGAGATTGTTATCATGGAGCTACAAATTAAAATTCATTTCATCAGGACCAGTTCCTTTATCCTGCAGCCCTGTGCTATCCCTGCTCTCCTTTAGAGAAAAGGGCTTAAGAGAAGAAGAATAGACAATATTTCCCGAATATGTAGGCCTTAACATTGTGTTAGAAGCGAGAACGCACACAAAGCTCCCATGATGCCAGGAGATGAAGAGCAGCATTCCGTGGAGGAATCAGGGAGGATCTGGGGACATTACAGTACAAACAGCATAAAGGACTCCATGTAAATGCCGAGATTAAACCCCCAGCAGCCAGGATCAACCCGTGCCCGACGATAATTTAATACACGTGAGAGTGGGAGGATTACATGTCACACTGGGACCACGAAATTTCCATGTGGGGACCTGTAAACTTCCCTTTCAACAGCTGCAGCTCATCTCCCAGTGCTCCTTCTAAGCCCTTTAATCCACGCTGTGCAAGGCCAAGGACCAGAGCTCCACTTCCAGCAGAGGTCCTTGGAAACCTCAAGCTGCTTGGTCCCAGCAGATTAAGAGGTCCCTGGAGGCAGCTTCATGCCATCCTCCTATGACCGCCCATGGGAAAACCCTCGTGGATTTGGAAGGAAGTGCTGAAAGGGAGCAGTGGACAGAAGCAGAGCCCTCTGCATCTCCCCAGCCACGCCGAGTAACTCCTCGGGGCAACGAGGCATCACAGCAGCCTCATTCAGACACTCTGCATTTGCTTCTGTGCTCGCTCTGCCCCTTCCTCCCCAGACCTGGGGCCCAGCCAGCGCTCCTGGGGCTGCTCTCACCAGAGCCCTTCCCAGCTCCAGAGCCTAAGCTGGAATAATCACAGTTTGATGCGCACTCGCGAGATCAGAACGGAAAGTCTGATTTCCCCTGTGCACGGCTGCTTTTCCTGACAGCTGCTGGAGCTTCCAGAGGAGCTGCCCTGCCTGAAGACAGCATCCCTGCTCCTCAGCCTCGGGCTCCCACGCCCGGAGCAGCCGTGTCACCACTCCTGACCCACAGAGGGGACAGGAGGTGAGCCGTGGTGAGATCCACTGGGATCTCACTCCTGCCCAGCCTTCAGCCTCGCCCTTGCCTCTGACCTCGGTGCATTTTTTCCCCTCTCTGCTCTCCCCACTCTAAACCAGGTACGAATAAAGTGTGTTGGGATGCGGCGGCAGCAGAATAAAGCAGTGCAAGGTCTCAAACTCCAAACCCAGCTGGAGCGACCCTTGCAAGAACGTGAGCACAACCAAAGCCTGCACAGGAGGAATATCCAAAGTGACAACTCCATAGAAAATACGTAATTAAAGACTGGTTTACACGGCAAAAATATGCTGCAACCTAAGTAGGCAAAATCTCTGATCTGTCTGGCTCTGTAAAGCTTTCAGAGTTATTCTGACCCTTCTCTGTGTCCAGGTAATACTTTAATGGGGGGGAAACATCCCATTCATGCAGGATAAGTAGGTAGATCATGTTCTTATCTAGTCAGTGGGGATGTTTAGTGCCTTTTTAATAAAAATACACCCAGAATATCCTACAGAAAGGGCCAATTAAGCACTAATTTCTGCATTGGTTGTGAGCAGCAGCACCAATAATTTGAAAACACTGTGGTGTGAGCAGAGCTGAATTCCTACTAATAATTGCTGCGTGTAATTTATGCCAGTAGGTGCTACAGGAGGAGTAGGATACTAGCAGATAATAATACTGCAAATTAAAAATAGAATTTGCATAAAATTAACGTACCACTGAACTTAGAGACATCAATAGAAGTATGTTGTGAAGGTCGTCAGCAAGACCCAAAAATCCCTCAATTCACACACAGTTTCAGACACATGAAGTCCTCTGTAAACAGCAGTGGGGAAGTTTCAGAGCTAAGACAAGCAAGGGGTCACAGAGAGAGAGCAGAAGTGAGACCCTGACCCGGCTTAATGGAATTACTTCAGGGAAATTGCATCAGGCTCCACCAGAGATGCTGAATTTGGCACCAGTTCTGTGAAATGTACACTGAATAAATGCACAGGATTTACTGCTTGCTGCTGCCTTGGTTTTACTGCATTTTTACTGAGTTGTTGCAAAAGTCACTTTTATTTAGATTTGGAAGCATAAGAAAAATTACACTACTGAATAGTGTTTAAGGTAAAGCATGTTTACTCATTATTCTACAACGCAATCGAGTGTTCCCTAAAATATAAACCACTATCTATATTACATACACCTATTCCTCTGTTATTCCACCACTGAATTTTCTTAAAAATATATGCAAGTCCCCCAAAATACCGTCCAAAAAGCATATTTCTCTCTGAAATCACATGGCCATGAGTGGCCATCACACTTCCCTGCTGAAGTCACTTCACACTTCCACAGAGGAATCATTTTTGGTTCACTGAGGTTTTTTTGGAGAAAGAGACCAAGAAATAAATATTCTGTTAAGAGATATTCTAATCTGATGAATTGCCTTTGGGATCATGGAACGAGGCAGCTCCTTGCCACAGAGAATTTGCTGTTACTCAGGAAGATTTCAAGGGCTCGACCCAGACACCAGGAGTATTCCCAAGATCAAGGAAGGCAGCTGGATTTGAGGCTGTACACACAGAGGAGTTTGATTTCTGGTACCACAGACAAACCCCAAAATGGTTTGGGATGGAAAAGACCTTAAAAGCCCATCCAGTTCCTCTCCTACCACGAACAGGGACACCTTCCACAGACCAGGATGCTCAAAATCAGAACGTGGAGAGAGCAGAGAATCATCAGGAACAAGGAAGTGGGGAAAAGCTGCAAGCCCTGCGGAGTGTGTTTAACAGGCAGCACCAAAACAAATCACAAAGAAGGATACAAACAACGGCATCTCCTTGCAGGAGGAGTGGTGACAGCTCCCCAGGACGGGAAACCACCGTGCTGGAACAGCAGCGATTTTCAAGGAATTACTGGCGTGCTGTGTTTGGTTTGCTGTCTCCCACCTTGCGTTTCCCAGACGGTATCAAAGCACAGACTATAACAGCTCCAATTTCTCTCACAGCAGCTACACCATGTGAGAAAAATTGACAGATTAAATAGAATGTAGCTGCCAAAGCAACTGTGAACTATGGCTGCCCAAGAGAAGAAAATGATGTTCCTGAGTATCATGTTAAGAAGCGCTTTTGTGATCAAATGCAACAAGAGTCCATTTCATTATAATGCACTTGAAAAAAAAGCAAAGAAAGCAATTTTTTCCCTCAGCCCAAAGCATTCCTGCAGCTCACGTAACCCTCCTGTCTCCTCATCCGAAGTACAAGCGCCACACAAGGAACAAACACACGCCTTGAATTTCTTTGGGCTGTGGGCAGTTCTATTTTGATGAATTCTCAAGTCCAACCAGCTTCAAGAAGGCAAAAAAAAAAAATATCTGGCCCTAACAAAAATTGATGATGCTGCGCTAAATGAGCGCCCTTCGCTCCGCTGACGAGACGGGCGCTAATCCAGCCCCAGCCCTGGAAGTTCAGTGCTTTATCAACGCTGACATGCACATGCCTAAGTGCCACTGACATCTGCATACATGCCTTATTTATCTTGCTCTGCCTTCATTAAAAGGACAAATTGATGTCTCAAACATTTTAAACTCGTCACAGAATTCTTCCAGGCTCAGCAGAACATGTCCCACCGCTGCTTCAGAGGCCACGTGTGCTCTGGTGGGTAGGCAAGAGATGGAAAGATAAAGGGGTTTTATGATTTGTTTATGAAAAAGCAAATATCTGGTCCTACCCCACACCAGGCATCCAGAACCCCAGAATGGGAGACCACAGAATCCCAGAATGATTTGGGTTGGAAGGGATCCTAAAGCCCATCCAGTGCCACCCCTGCCATGGCAGGGACACCTTCCACTGCCCCAGGCTGCTCCAAGCCCCGTCCAGCCTGGCCTTGGGCACTGCCAGGGATCCAGGGGCAGCCACAGCCTAATGGACAAGGCACTGGCATCCTAAGCCAGGGATTGTGGGTTTGAGTCCCATCTGGGATGCCAAAGAACTGATGCCTTGAGTGGCTACCTAGGAACAGAGACTAGACAGGAGTGAGGGAATAAAGGCAGGGATTTATTTGAAAGGCCTTCAAAGGCACACCCTGGGGAGCCAGAGGC
>VZTD01001488.1:477906-537378 GCA_013397725.1 Rhagologus leucostigma | reverse complement strand
AAAATATAAAAGTTAAAGCCTAAAGCATCACTCTGGGCACCCTGTGCCAGGGCCTCCCCACCCTCACAGGGAACAATTCCTTCCCAATATCCCATCTAACCCTGCCCTCTGTCAGTTTGAAGCCATCCCCACTTCTCCTGTCACTACACACCTTTGTAAATGGCCTCTCTCCATCGAGATTTCCAACTTCAGCCTGCATTAAACTAAAGATAACCTAGAAGCAGTTTTTTTAACAGCTCATATTTTGGTCTTTGGGATAAAACTTGTAATAATCCATTTGTAGGCTCCATTCCTGTGAAATCTGCCAATAAATGTGATTTCATCAGTCCTTCAGAAAAAAGCAGTAAATAAACCAGTGATTTTTGGGAGCTCTGACAGAAGCAGGTGGAGAAAACTCCGATGTCATCTGGAGATGGGTGGGAAGAGCCCAGCTCCAGAGCCATTCCACAAGCCTGGCTGGGCAGCACAGCTCTACCAGCCACAGGGAAAAATGGGGTGTTTTAATGAACCACCTGCATTTCTACAGCTTCAAACCGAGCCCAAGTCCTGGTGACTCAGAGATTTCCGGTCCTTCATTAGCAAAGTAAATGCCAGAGTCAAACCACAGCATCCTTTGAGGGAAGAGCTGCTCCAGATCCCTCAGAGATTTGCCATTTAGGTGACTTTTCCAAAGCAGCAGACAGAGAAGAAACCATCCAGACTTCAACCATCCAAGCCAGCAGTGAAACTCCTCTCAAGCTCAGCCCTCCCCATCCCCACAGTGCCTCCCGAGCCACTCAGTGCATCACAGGACCCCAACCCCAACCTGAAACACGAACATTAATCCAACAACTGACTCTCGAGGTTCTCTCTTCTGCCAGGATTTTTCAGATTTTTTCCTAACTAATGAGATTTCTTAATCGTAAAGAAAAGATTCATTTCCTCATTGCAAATAAGGGGCAGCTGGCCAGGTGAGGAAGCAGGACAGCATTTGGAAGTTAACTAGCACGTCACAAAGGCTCAGCAACCTGTAGAATGTTCAAATATTCCAATTATACATTAGATACAGCACCCTGGTCCGTACAAACTGAATACTAAAAATAACATTAAGCAGCTGATTTTAGATGAGGAAGGCAAGAGTGAGTCAAATCAAAACAGACAATTCGTTAACAAAACCCTGTGTTATCTCTGACTGCAAGCACTGCTTGTGGCTCCCCTTCAAGCTGCAAGAGGGAACAGAGGGGAAGGTAGGAGAAATTCCTGGCTTTCATGACTTCCAGTCAGACTCTAGTGTTATTAGAAGCGAGGCTGCTTCTTGGTTTCACTCTGAAAATTCTTCTCCCGTCTCCAGCTCTCCCCGTGTCAGTGTTGTGCACCCCTTCAGTGCAAAGCCTCTGCCAGGAGCGGTCACCTGCCGTGGTCACAGTGCCACCAAGGGCAGGGAGGCAGTTCAGCATCTCCCACAGTCTGGATGGGTTTTATGGAGCCCTTTGGGTGGTGATAGCAATCACACAACATTTTTGTGGATGCAATCGTCTTATTTCTAGTTTGTTATCTTATAATCACAGAATGGTTTGGGTTGGGAGGGACCTTAAAGCCCATCCATTTCCACGCCCTGCCACGGGCAGGGACACCTTCCACTATCCCAGGTTGCTCCAAGCCCCGTCCAGCCTGGCCTTGGACACTTCCAGAGCAGCCACAGCTTCTCTGGGCAACTCGTTACCCACCAAGTGATTTACAAAGAGGGATACAAGCACTGCACGTATACGAAATCAAGCAAAGTCAGCTGTAAACATTCACAGATCTCCTGTGCTTTAGTCAATAATTTCTGCAAACCTTAAGTGGCTGCTGGAATCTGTCACCATTTCCTGCTGCTTTCACTGCTCCAAATGAATCAATGAAATGGAGCTGAACCAGTCTGCACTGGGCCCAGCACTCACGCCAACAGCTCTGCTAATGAGGGTGCAGCTCAATAAATGGTGTTCCATAGATTTCAGGACTAAAGGAACAGCTGTACGCTTGTGCTCGTCTTGGTACAAATTTTCTGTTTCAAAACATAATTATAGGCCGGGGGAGTAAGAAAGAAGATAGAATAAGAGCATGATGAACGTTACAAAAACTACCAGGAAAGCAATTATTTCCAACCAAAGTGTTTTGGATTAGCCCAGAAGCATTTTTGGTTTTAAGTCTTACAAGTATCTGATGGAGCCGAAGTATTTCCTGAGCTCAGCTGGCGTGCACAGGGGGACAGTGCAGTGTGGACACCTGGGCACAGGTAGGGAGGGATCTCTGCCCTCAGAGAGGGGTGGGGATGCTCCTGCATCCCTCCCCTGGTCTCTCTGCCAGGGGCAGGCGGTCCAGACAGGCAGCACATTTTATAGAAGGGAAATGATTTCGGATTGCAGTGATCAATGATAGAAAACAGTGACCCGGGGATACAAACCTGCAGTTCATAAAATACCAGCGGAGATTATCCCACTCAAAGTACTTCCATTTCAGTTGTTCTGACCTTCAATTGGAGCTGTTTTTTTTTTTCCTTAAGCCCTTTAAATCTTCTATTGAAAACACCATGGTGTTGAACACTGGCCTGCAGCAGCATTTAGAAGATTTCCCTCCAGCATGGCTCCATCCAAGGCAGGTGCTGGGATTCCTCCCAAAAGGGGTGTCTGGTTCAGAGCCAAAAGGACTCTTCAAAAATCCCCAGAGCAATCTCATTTCAAGACGAGCACGTGCACCCATAGAGCAAACTTGACTCACACTGTCTCTGCTCTGTTCTCCCTCTGAATAAACCCTGGAACACAAAAATGCTCTGAAGAGATGCTGCTGCTCAGCACAGTGAGGCTGGTGAGTGTTACCAACACCAGAGGCAGGAGAAAGACAAAAGGAATGGGAAATGTTAGGGAGGTCCTGCCAGTCATTTCTCTAAAAAAACCATAAAACAATAAGACAGAGTCTGACAAGAACATTCAGCTGCTGTTGGGTTTCTGGGGCAATGCAGTATGCAAGTGGTCAATGGCTGCTCTTTCCTGGAGACAAATGTGCCCATAAAAGCATTTTAAATCATAGAGCACATTACTCACAGCAACACTGAATGATGGACGTGCCACGTTCTGCCAGGAACGAAGGTGATTTCTTTGCTGAACTGCTCTGCGGAGGAGCAGAAGTGCTTAAACCAAAATAAGCGCCTCACACCTACAACACTTCTGAGGAGACTCATAAAATGAGACAAGATAAACCACGTTTTAGGCTAAGAAGTTCATGTGTGCTCACCAGCACCGAGATGACAGATGTGTCTGTCTCCAGCCAGCCTCCTCCTCCTCACCCAGAAATAAAACACACAGAAAACACACCCAGGCTGTTTGCTGTCATCCCTCATTGTTCAGATCTTCAAGGAGATAACCCAGGCTCTTCAAACAAGCAAAAGAGTCCTAAAAGTGGCCTGTACCTGCAGCGCCTTTATGGAATGGCTTGGAAGAGACTTTGCATTTTCTGGTCTTCCATGCAAATACTCTAAATAAGTGGGGAAGATTCGCTAGAGAAAGGCACCAATACTGAGAGCTCTGGGCCTTCTAAAGGGGATCTTTATTCCAAGCTGATCTCCAAACCCAACCCTTCTCCAGCAGATTTCTCTGCATGCACATCAAAACGTCACAGGACATTTCATGGGTCAAATCATGCCTTGGCTCCACCATCTCATATTTCCCCAACTGCCAGGGCCACCCCTGCAAAAGTTAAATTCTGCTGCAATAAAAAGCAAGAAGTTATTTCCACCCCTTGTCCCACCTTGCAGCTCAGTAAACAGCAGGGGAATTTTTTAATGCAAATAAACTCTATCTGCACTGTTCCCAACCAGCAAAACAATCCAGCGGAGCCTTGAACACCTCCCTCCCCAGGATGTTCAGTGCCACTGATCTCGCTGTTAAATGCATTATTTCTCTCCCATCCGTGGGTTTATGAGTGAATGAGGTGGTCAGTGCCTCCTCAGATGAGGCCTTTAAGTCAATACAAACAAATGGTGTGGCCTTTCTGTACCTCAGAGACAAAGATGAATATATAAATAAATAAAGACAGATATTTTTATTCTGAGCCCTTGCCTCTGCCATCCTCCTGCCCTGCTTAATTGCCTGCAGTTTGTATTTATGAATACTTTTAGATCAGTGGGGTTGTTCTGGTTCACGGCCATGGAGCTGCTGCTTGTGGTGCCTCAGTCACTGCTGAGGTTCCTGTTGTGCCCTGGGATCTGGGAAAAAAAAAATGTGGATTTTTCACTAATAATCTCTTGAAAGTGCTTTCCACTCCACATTTTGGGCCCCACATCGTGCATTCACCTCAACACTCTTTATTCCTCTTCCTGCTGAGCTGATCCCTCAGCGGTACCCAGAGCCTGAGCATCCTCCAGCTGCACCCGGAGCCAGCAGAACACCAGAAAACCACACCTGAACCACTGGGAAACACCTTTGGAACACACAATTAAGATTCTGCTCTCAGCTCCACAGAACTCATCAACTCCACCAGCCTAACCCCGAGGAAAAAGGTGGTCTGGCCATGTAATTAAGCCCAAGGAGTGATCATGGAACCAAAAGTTAATCCAGAATTAGTTAAATCAGTATCTTCACACCCAAAGATGTTCCATCAATTTTAACTTCAACTCAGGCACTGGATTAGCTACCCTAAAAATGAAGTGGCTTTCTGAAATAATGAGGCTATTGTACTTCATTAACTGAGAAAAAATTAATTGGGTTCACAAGAAAAGCCACACTGCGGTTAAGTCCAGCTTTGCCGCTCTCATATACAAATATTTGGGGGAAAAAAAATACACTTAAGGAAGGGAACATCATCCCTAGCAGATGAGAGCATGGGCGTCATGTAATTCATGTAAACAAACAGTACAAGCTCAGAGCTGGGCAGGAAATGTAAAAAAGGAGGATAAATAGGAAAGGATGAACTTCCGGAGGAGCAGCTTCAGCAAGCACAGAGCAAACCACGAAAACTTCATCCAGAAAAATTTGATTTGGGGCCTCCACTGCAAAGTGCTCAGATTATGAACTTTATTCTGCAAATTGAAGGGGAAGGCTCTCACCTGGGAGAAACTCAGCTTTTGGGATCAGAAGTTGTTTCCCCCAGGCATTTTGGGGACAGTTAGTACCTACTTTGAGACTGTGACTGAAAGAACAGGACAAATACAAGGAAAAATCTGTGTTTTGCAAGGTGTTTGTGGGATCATGGTGGTTCCAGCTTTGCCCAACACCCTCCAAGCGCTACGAGATATTTTGTGCCATCACCTAAAGGGTTTCATTCTGCTGGGACACTGCTCCAGGCAGATAATCAAATTACTCCAGAATTAGAGAGAATAAGACAGAGGTGAAGCTGTTAAAAACCACCCATCAACCTAAAGGTCAGGGCCTCTGGCAACAAAAGAAGAAGAATTATTCCTGCAGTCCTCAAACAGATTTATCCTTGATATAAAGCAGGACCATTTACAGCTCAGCAAAATTTGAAAACTGGTAGTAAAGCACATTACAAGCTTTCTTAATTCAATTTTCCCTGGCATTTATTGTGGTTAATAAAATACCCAAATGTCATCGAGATTTATAAAAATGTATTTATAGGTTAATAAATGTGTAAAATGGATTATTCAGGAAAACAGCTTACAGAAAAGCCTGGCATCCTAAATGGATACAGATTTGGGGTTTGCTGCCTGTCGGAGGGGCAATTAGTGCTTATTTACACAGATTGTACTTCCCTGTGAGAGTACAGCACGGAACTCAGAGTTCAGGCTCAGCGTTATCTCCACTGCGACCTTTTATCCACCGAGATGAAAGAATAAAGGCTCCTCCAAAGATCCTTTGCAGGGGATTCTTTTGGGAATGCCACCCTGCCACTCGCCACAATGAAGACCAGAAATACCAAAATTCAGGATGAAGATTTGCCTGGCCTGGAATGGTGATAAATAACGGAAAGAGCCTATGTTTTGAATTCAAGAAAACAACTTTAGATAAGAAAAATGCACGTTAAAGCCTGCTGGAACAAGTCTGGAAGCACTGATTGGAGTGACAGCCTCTATTTCCACATTTTTATGAAGTATTTCCAGTGAGTGACTCAGATTTTTTGCTAAATAGGCACAAAAATTTAAACTATTTATTGGCTTTTCCCAGCTGTGTCAATAAAGTGCTTTGGATGGTGCAGTGTTGGGTCTGTGTGCACAAACACACACAAAAACTGGATTATTTCTTTTCCTCGCCTCTCAACATGCTCGATGATAAACATTCTCTGCTATTCAAGCAAAATTCTAAATATACAGAGGAAAAAATAATATAAAAATATAAAATACACACATATAAACGGATATATATAGAAAAAAAATGACAAACCCATACTCATCCCAAGAAAGTTTTGTCCTTTTTGCCCCATTTTTAACAAACCCTCCTGAAAAAGTCCTGACAAACATTACGGTTTTTTTTCCCTGCTCTTCATTCTGAATAATTCAAGTTCCGCCTTTTCATTGCTGTTTCCAGATCTGGGTCTTACCCCGAGCCAGAACTTCCTTGAAATAAACTTTAATGTGCTTTAATAACATCCCTGCTAATGCTGGTGATTGGCAACGGTCTGTTTTTAACAACTGCTCCAACACTGAGTGTAACCAAAGCTTTTACTTGTAATTAGTGCTCTGAGCTGAATTCTGGTACAATCCCATTTATATCCAAATTATTTTTAATGAACGCTGGGCCGCACCAGACTGGAGGGCTACAGGTTTAAAAGAAAACGGATTAATATTTTATTTTCAAGCCGTTCCAAATGCATTTCTGTAACTAATAAAGAAACAAAACCCACATAAAGCAGTTGCTAAGATAATTGACTAAAAAGAGGATTTTCCAACTCACGGAGCACCGCATGAAGTTTTTTGTTCATTAGAGCACGAGTGCAGCAGAGATTTATGGACACAAATAGACGTAATTTCAGGAAGAGCAGAGAGAGGGATGCACATGCACAAATAACATAAAACACAGCAACTTATGGGATGTGCTGAGCCTTTTAAGCACCGCGAGGACAAACATTTCGAGGCACTCATCCCTTCTAAAAGGTATTTAACATAATGTAAAAGCCTCACGTTTTCCAGAAAGCTTTCGTGTACAGCTCATCTTTTTTAGACAAATGCTTTCTGAGCCCTCACTAATACAGTAAGTTATAAAAATTCTTGGCAATGTCGTTCTCATTCCAGAAGCTGCCATTTTTTAATTGACACTTCTGCATTATACAAGTAGAGGACACTGCTTTCCCTTTCTTTTTAAAATACCTTCGTTTCCCTTAAAACTTATCAGGGAATTACAGACATTTCCAGGCATTAGTCTTAGAAGACATCAGCAAAGAAACACTTCAGGCGGCCCTTAATGCCACGAGTTTTAGCAGTCACTGAGCTTTCCAAAGCCAAAAGAATACTCAAAACTTGCAAGTTAACTTGCAAACCAAATATTAAAACGAGGCCAGTTGGAAATTTTGTTTCTTTCAGCAAGGCTCCAGTCCATGAACACAGCCCCAAATTATCAGTCAGGGGAAATATCCAGTCCCGGGGAGCCCAACACTATTTCCCCATAGGTAAAACACATCTCATATGTAAGAATTTTATAGTTCCAGAGATTTTATTATTTCTGTTCAGGACTGAAAACCTCCACTTCCTTTAGAAACCTTGGAAGACACAGAACATCCTGGCAGTGCCGAGTGTCCCTCTGCCAAGCTAAAAGGGAGATTGCTGTGATGGACAGTGACCACCATTCCCACACGTTCTATCAAAACCAGCACAATTATTTTAATTATCATTATTTTTAGAAACATTTCCCGCCAGTGCCACAGAGGTGTGGGGGTGGGAGCCCCGGGGGTCACTCCCGCCCCTTCCAGACCTTTAACTTTGTTGGGATTATGAGCTATACACAAACCCCGAATTTTTAGCTTCTCTTCTTTCCTCCATCTGCAGTCCCACTCTCTAATTAGCTTTAATTATAATGTGCATCATTAGCCCTTGGCCTTTTCCCCGGGTGCTCACCCATCCCTTGGGGAAGGCGTTGCTTTGGTGATGACAGCAGGGAAGGGGAGATTCGCTCCAGAAGAACTCCCAGGAAATTTCACAGTCTCAAAAAATTTTGCTGTCAGAAAAAGTTAAGGTTTATTCAAAGCCCTTTTTGATGCAAAAAAGTGAGACTGGAGACTCCACAAACTTTTCTTGGCAGCTTCTGGGCCTTTTAAGTGACAGCTTTTCTCAGACAGTCAAACAAGAAAGTGCTGGCTGCAGCCTCCCTTCCTCCGTGCAACGTTTTGCCTCCAGACTGAATTAAATATTCTGCAAACTCTACTTTTTCAGAATGGCTTTCAAGAAAAGGGATAAATTTTTAGATGAACCAATTAATTTAGTCCGAATATGGCTATCCTAATCAACCCTCCATGATTCAAAGACTACTTATACTGTACAGCTGCAAGCACACAAAAATATATTTATTCTAAAAAAAACCCCTTAGAAAATAAAGTTTCCTGTCTCGGTCCAAAGTCCATTTGACCCCCTGGAAAAATACCACCAATTTGGAATGAGGTTTTTAGAGCAATTTGCATTATTTTTAGGAAAGATTATCTTAAAGCCAAGATTCTGAAAGACTCTTAAGAAGTCTAAAGCACCACTCGAAACCAAGTCACAAAAGCTTTCTGCAGACAAAATTCTCATTACAATCAGCAGGGGTTTGCTCTCCTAATGAATATTTGAGTGAACTGATTGGAGTGCTCAGCTTTGGAGGTGGTTGGTGCACAAGATCTTCTTGACTCAACGATTTCCCTGCAATACACAGCACTGATCTCCTGGAAAACAGCAATTGTGGCAGGGCTGAAAGGGGTGGAAATGGGTGAAGTTCTACCCAAAGTAGCTCCTCAAAGTACAAATCGTTCTTACTTCAACGACAGTGCTCAAAGCTCCCATCAAATAAATGATCCAACTGTTCCAACTCCTTCAAATAGCACAGACAGGCTGGAATTCTTACCCTCTTGCGCAAATAAACTCGGAGAAAAGGAAATTAAGGCGCTCTTGTCCTCTTAAAATCTGCCTTGATTCACAGCACGATAAAGCCGCGAACCCGCTGACATTCAGAGCGGCAATAAAGGGAAGCTGAGTTACACTTTGTGATAAGCAGATCCCACGCTGGAAGTCCTGCACGGTTCCCGTCACTCTCGGTGGGTCACAACATCCATCCGTGGGTTTTAATGAACGAGGGGCAAACCGCAGCTGCCCAGTAAAAGCATTTCGAAAAGCACGGCCGCCTACGCTCGCGCGCCACCCAAAATCCTCGGCGCGTAAAGCGATGGCACCGAGTGTCACCGCAGTTTTTATTGGTTCCAATAAAGCTCTGAACTGCTTTAGGGCGATTTTAGGAGCCAGTGAGCTCTCAGGCATTGCACTTCAGCAGTGGGACTCTGTGCCAGTCCATCCACTCCTGTGGATTTCGAGCAGCGGGAAAAATTTGGATCAGACTCCAAAGGTTCTTAACAGGTTTTAACACCACACAGACCCTGGAGGGATGCTCTGTAGGAATTATCCCCCTCATCCAACTTCCTGCTGAAGAGCTTTCAGCCCTGACACCCTGGAATTGGCCACCTCTCTACACAATGTGCCAGAGGAACTTCTCCATGGGAGAAATGTGAGTTCTGAATCCTTCCCAGCCCACCCTTCTACACCCCAGAGTTCCACAAGCAGCAAGTTTTGCCACCAAAGCCAATACAAAATACTTCTGTCTCCTCTTCATTCTTCTTCCCCACATTCCAGTTCATATCCTGTTCTCCTACAGCCGCTTTTGCTGGGCTGTTTCATCAAGTGGATCACTAAAAACAACATTTCTGTGATTATATTTATTTAGTTTTACTCATTTAAATAGGTTGCTTCTCTAGAAAGGTCTCTTACTCTTATTTCTCCCTTTTTCCCCCATGAAACAGAAAATATTTTAGTACATTCTTCTATTTAAACAAGCACAGTAGATTAATTAATGTATTTAGTCTCTGGAAAGCTTCTAAGTTCTGTCTAGCAGAAAGTGGCCATGAAATTTTCTGGTTTTTTTCCCCCTATAATTAGGCATAATAATTAGCACAATAATGCCCTTGTTAACATCCCTAATTATATGCAACTAGTGCATCGACAGCTCCTAGAAGGAAGCTGGTTAGCTCTCCCATCTCATGTGGGCCAGGCTGCATCCCCGTGGGCACAGCAAACCAGGATCCTGTGCTGAGCAAGGACGGGCTGCAGACCCAGAATTCAACCAGCAGAGCTCTTTAGTCTAAAACAGCCCCAACATCAAAACCACTCCTTGAGAAAGTCGTAAAATAGCTCCTAGCCATGCAAAAAAAAAAAACCAAAAACATTCAACAAACCCTCTACATCAAAAGCAGCACCAGGTTCTCCCAGCACTCAAGTTTTGCCACTTGTTCTTTCGGACTCATTAATCAGCTCCGGCCCGGTCGCGGGTTCTGCCTCGGCTCTGACGACATCAACTCAGGGACCTCTCACATTTTTACATTTTCAGTGCACGCTGCCCTGTCACCAAGCTGCTCAGGTTCGCTCTGCTGGGAGGCTGGCTCGTTCCAGGAATAGAAATTAATTAATCAGTGTATTTTCCACCCCCGCGCCAGGAAAAACATCCCTGATTAAAACGCCGCGCTCAAGTTTTCGCAATCACTGCCGACACCGCTATTGATTAAATGGAAGCCTTGTGAGCACTTACTCATTTTAGAGGTGGATTTATTTCGTTCCTCTCAAGCTCCTTTGTTTTAATTAAAGGGTATATTCCAGACACACTATTATTATATATTGAGAACACCTCTGTAAGCCTAAACCACCTTTGCGGAAAAAAGAGCGCTCGTAGATGATGGAAGTATTAATTCCCCAGTTAAAATCAGTCTGGAGAACAGCACACCTTGAAGGTAGCCACTGAAACTTGGCATGGAAGCTCCAAATCCACCTACAACGCTGCATCCAGGCAGAAAGAGTGCTTCAAACACGGCTGTGCTGAGGAGTTGGGGCACCCCAAATAAATCCCAGTGAGACTGCAAACCTGGCAGTCTTTGCATGTCACTCGGCTGATAGCACTTAAACGGAAATAAAGAAAGCAGCAACCTTTTGGCCCCAGGATCCATTAACAGTCCTCCTTGGACACTTGGAACACTCAAATTCCATATTATCCTTTCCATATTCCACAGGATAAGATGTCACACTTGCACCTGCGCCTTTTTCACGTCTCACTGCTTTCCTTTGTATCTTTATAGAGATAAATGTTCACCAATTCCTTTTGAAAATACAAGATATTAATCCTCACACATTCCATTATAAGGAAATCATGCTAAATTAGCCCAGTAATTACAAATTGTGAATTATCTGGTCAAGTCTGATAGATGGGAGCTTGAAACACTCTTGACCTTAAATATCTCACACATTTCTCAGTATTTCACTTGTAGTACAACTGCATGGAATGCTGTGGGAAGAAGATTCCTATAAATGCACAATTTTTAGTTATTTTGCCATTTTTTCACTTACCAAAACCACACAACTCTTCTCAAGATGCCTAGAACATTTTCAAACCTCCATGTGCATAAATTAGTGGTGCTGCATAAGGCAGCCCTAATTTATGCACTCACTACGGACCCAATTAGTTCCTGTGTAGCAGAATGCCAAACAGATTTCCCTAATAAAGCAGAACATATCACATCTAATATTTATATAGAATGCTGAGCTTTAACTCTGTCACTTTGTGTCACCAATTCCAGACTTTTAAAAAGGAATTCTGAATCAGCAGGGACACCTCCCACTGTCCCAGGTTGCTCCAAGCCCCGTCCAGCCTGGCCTTGGACACTTCCAGGGATCCAGGGGCAGCCACAGCTTCTCTGGGCATCTGTGCCAGGGCCTCCCCACCCTCACAGGGAACAGTTTCTTTCCGATATCCAATTTAAATCTCTCCCACATGATGGAGGCTCTGTGATCTCACCCTCCTCCTGCACAGAGCAGCCCCTTCCCCTCTGTGGGCAGGAGGTGCTACCTTGGTGTCAGACAGCTGCCAGGGACTCGATATCTTGATTATTCTCTTGTTAATATTTTACTCTCTCCCAGCCCAGCTGGTTTCATTCCTTGGTTAAGGCTGAGACATGCCCGAGTGCTCACAAGCTGAGGCTCCATCAAGAGAGCTGAGAGTGACGTGAACTGGGAGGAAAAAAAACCCCAAAACTGGTGATGACATTTGTGCCTCTGATATTTCTCACGCATGTTGGGAAGCAGAAACCCTGCCAGCCATCTGTGTGCTGTGGTGACTGCCTCAACCCCTGGCTCTGCATCTATAACCCACTTGAGGCATCTCCCACATATTTATTTTGTCAAATTTTGGCTGCCCCAGTGCCGAGAGCATCACAGAGGACACCAGGGGCCACATCAAGTTGGTCAAATCCTGGGAAGGTTTAACCGTGCTCAGGTTTGCACAGTTAAATCTCAACCAAAATACTGACATCAAGCAGTGCTGTGTAGATAACCAAGACCAGTGTAAAACAGCTTTTGTCTGTGAAGCGGACCAGAAACTGATAAAGAAATCAAGTGAAATGGGGAACTGCTTCCCTGCATCCTCTCTGAGAAAGGGAATTTAAGATACTGCTGTCCCACATGAAATATGCTCACAGGGGCTCCGAGCAAAGCCATGCCTGATGTACAGTGGCAGCACGAAGTGCACTAAGTCACTTCACATGACAAGCAAACCATTTTTCACCTTTCAGGCATTTATTTCAAGCAGATTAATCAAAATGAGCCATTTTGATTTTCATGGATACCTAAATCAGTTTAACTCTATTACCTAACAGCCTCTATCCAAGACTCAGCTAAGAAAGTTTAAATTATTAGATAAACTGCTTAGAGCAGAATAACAAAAAAATCCCATTATTTTTATAGCTCTAATGAGAAGCCAGATGGGTAAAATGATCTGCCTGCAATAGATCTGATCCAGTGAGTGCTCACATTTTGCATCCCACAAATCCCTTCCAACCCAAAATGATCCGAAATCCTGGATAAAAACCACGCATGTTTTCGCTCAGGTATGTTGTGGTGCAAGTGCACAACTCTGTGATGAAGTTTGGCATTCTTTAAGCAGAGGGCAGTGTTTCATCAGGCAATGGTTATTAAAGTTACCTGCTGCACACTATGTGAGATTGCAGCACTGCCATTTAACAGACGTATTCCAGGTAACTGATTTTAGAGAGATATAAAGTTTCAGAAACTACAGCTATATTCAATTATGACAGAAAATTACAGACAGGAGAGCACTGCAGCCTCCTCCCACACTTTGCTAAGAATAAAGAAAACCTTCCTGTGTATTCCTTGTTTTACTTCGACCAATTCCCTTTAATCCCAGAGGGTTTACCCTTCTTCCCTCATTGTATGTCCAAATCAGCAGTTCATGAAATATAAATATAACAGCTACTCTGCCCATTTATCCTCTAAATCCCCATGTTCTCCCATCCCTCCTGGACCTGGCACTCCAACCCACTAACAGGAATGACTCCTCTGAGTACCCTTTGACGCTCTGGTCCTCCTGGCTCCTGTAATCACCAAGCACTCTGCTGCTGCTGCTGCCCCTCTTAATGGCCAAGCAGGAGCTGAAAACCCAGCCAGGAGATAACATTCCCCAGCAAAGGCTCAGCCTGAGAACTTTTCCTCCTGCTTTGACATTTCGGTAACATTCAGAGGCCTCTTGCTCACACAGAGCTGTTCTTCTCCACCAGCCAAGCACTTCAGATGGGAAGAATTATCTATTCCTTGCTGACATCTTCCACTAAATGGAACATTTAATTAATTTGGTCCTAGGCCAGTCTGATCTCTTTTGCTCGCATGAAGACGAACATGACTTGTAACTCTCTGGCACCATTTCTTCTCCTCCTCCTCCCCCTCAAAAGGAACTTTAGTTGTTTACAGAATAGATACAAGAAAATCCAAGCTGGTACAGTGACACATCATTAGTTAAAAATACACCACAGCATAAAGAGCTTTAGAGCCGAGAGCGCATTGGAATGCGGAATTACACAAAAATGGCTTGGGAAGGAAAATGAAAGTCATCTGGAAAGCGGTGATTTCTTCTGCTACACGCTGGAACAGAACAAAAAAGACTGCAAGCACTTTGTGCTACTGCAGAAAGCCAACTTTAGTGCAATTAACCAAGTTGAAAATACAGTATAAAGGGTTATAAAAATACTTGACATGTATCTCTAAAATGAAGACAGTACACACAGGGCGTGAGGCGGGAGGAAAGGTCTCAAAAGATAAAAGGCAAACCCAACCCCACAAGTGCAGGTCCCCGGCCAGAGCCAGCATAACCAGCAAACACAACGTGATTTGTGACTTGCAGCAAGTTGCAGGAAGCACTGAAGACAGAGAGATGAAACACAGCGGAGATGACAGGAGCTGCTGGGGAGATTTCCCTGCACAAAGCCCAGCGGCAGGGAGCCCGCGGTGGCTCAGAGCTGCGTGCGACGGGCCCGGACTGCAGGCAGAGCACGGCACGGGGAGCCAGGCTGAGCCCGGCTCCACACCACAGCAACTCCCAGAGCTGAGCAATTCTCTACCCAGACAGAAGCAGCACAGCTCCTGGCTGCGGCTGTTGGCAATGCTGCCTCACGACCCCGAGCTGCTGGAGGCTCTCGGCAGAGGAAGGAGAGAGCCCAGGTTGACATGTCAGAACAGAAATATGGGCAGAGACCCTCTGAAATAAACCACTTACACCTTGGTTTGAAAGAGAATTCATTGAAAACCAGGAGGTGAAATGTAATCAGGTAACAGCATCTGTACAACACCTGCAGAAAGGTTTGGGTGGCAAGGGACCTTAAATCACATCTGGTGCCACCCCTGCCAGAGCAGAGACACCTTCCACTGTCCCAGGCTGCTCCCAGCCCCATCCAGCCTGGCCTTGGATGCTTCCAGAGATGGGGCAGCCACAGTTCCTCTGTGCAAGGACCTCTCCACCCTCCCAGGGAAGAATTTCTCCCTAATTGACCAATCTTCCTAATCTTCCATCTACTGACGTTGGAGCAAAGTGGTGCCAAGAACACCCAGGGCATTTGGAATGCCTGAAAGCTAAAGATCAGACAGTTGAAGACCTTGATGCATAAAAAGGAGTTACGAACAGTATATTCCCGTAGCTGTACCAAAAGGAACTACCACTATGAGATTGTCAATAGTGGGAGCTCGAGTTCCAGGGGCGTAACGAAGCACAACCCACTGCAGCTTCAGTGCTGCCAAGGAAATCACCAAGAAAACGTGAAAGAGATGCTCTAGTGACATTTTAAAGGGGGAAGAAAACCAGAGGTAGCTCCAATCACCAGCCTCTGATGAGGTGTTTTAATTCTAAGATAACAGACTGTGGCAAAACCTAAATAAAAACAAAGAAAATCAGGACACATCTGCTCAGCATGAAAACAGGAGGTTCCCCCCCCCCCCCCCCCGCTCACTATTCGAAAAAAANNNNCCGTCTGCTTCCTGTGAAAGAAAAAAGACTTCGAGGACTGTGCTGAAGATAAGATCTCCTGTATCAAAGCAGGTGATACAGCAGAATTGTGATAATTCTTGTGGAATGAGAGGAACGAAGATTAGGAGGAAAAGGAGGAAATAAAAGATCTTCGAGCCATTTTGAAGTAGGGCACCACAAAGCTGATCCGAATTCCCATCAACTTCAGCGGTTTACTGCCTGTATGGCTCCATGTTCTGGAAGTTCCAATAGCGGGCAATTAAGCTCTCGAAGCACACGGATTGCAGGAGGGACAAGCACCACACAGCTCTGCATGCTCAGAGCTGGCAGCGAGTCAGGAGCACAAAGGAAAACACAGACCTAGTAGGAACACAGGGAAGAACTGATGGCCAGGAGTTGTTTCGCGTGAAGAGGAATGAGAACAGTGTCTGGGAGACTGAAGTGATAACTCCTAAAAGATTTAGGAGTGGCAAGGGAGCTGAAGTGATGAGAAAAGAGCAGAAGGAATTACTGGAGACAAAAAGTGAGTCATATTCCAATTCCTTCTTTATGCCTCATGGTGTATTGAGGACGGGTGCCACTCGATGAGTCCTAAAATAATATTTTACTAGAAAACTTTGAGCAGGGCAGTTGCACCACATCACCTCTACAGATCCCTTCCAAATTCAACAAAAACCACCAAAATTTGCAACATGGTATGTGAAGATTAATCATTTGAAAAGACCATTAGAGAAATCAAAACAAAAGATGTATTTCCAAGCAAGGAGATAAAAGATGTTGTTCTTAAAATGGTATAAACGGGAACAATCATCAGTTTGAATGAATTAAACCAAAATCTGATTTTCCTTCTCAATAAAGATAACTGTGATCCTGAGAAATTAAGATGCAAAATTCAAAGGAAAACAGAACTTCAAAAGTGACCCTAAGGAATATTTTTCCTCCCTTCAGGTGGCAGATGGATCCTCTGAAGCAACGCATCCATGTGCCAAACACTTCCAGGGCGACAAGGGATGCAAATTTTCACCTAAAACCAACATAAAGACAGAGAGACCAGGGAAACGTTTCTTTAACACCTGTCTGCAGAATCACATTTATAATATTTTTATTGATAATAAAAGGGCAACAAAATCAGTTCTAGCAAAGATTAGACTGAATATTTTAATCTGCAAAGCAAAGATTAATAATCCTCATTATAGATTTCCTGAAGAACCTTCGTTTCTGTTTGAGTTATTTCTAGGTATCAAATCTTTTTAAAAGGAGGAGTAAAATCAAAGTGTGCCACAGAGAACCACGAGGGGTTGGCAGCACCAGGTGTTTCACCCAGACATTGCTTTAGTTTGCAGTTTCCTAATTTTTAGCCACATTTCTCAGTATCACAGAATCCCAGAATGGTTTGGGTTGGAAAGGACCTTAAAGCCCATCCAGTGCCACCCCTGCCATGGGCAGGGACACCTTCCACTCTCTCAGGCTGCTCCAAGCCCCGTCCAGCCTGGCCTTGGATCTGAGCAAAGAATTTAATGGCCCTGGTGCAGTATCAAACCCGGCAGCACTAATTCCACGTGTCACAATTCCAGCAACCAAAACAAACCTCCGTGTTTGCCAATTTAGCATTTTTTTGCCATATGAGGATGCGGGTTAAGGAGCACGAGAGATGCGCAGTCAGGACACCTCATTTCCATCTGTAAAGTAAATGTTTAATATTCCAGGAGTCGGAAATTAATTTCCTAAATGTTAATTGATGCTATTTCAAATCGCTGAGGGCACATTGAAGGCATTTCAAATGATTAACACAAGATTTGATAGCAAAGAAGCCATTTCAGTAATGGTCAGAGCCACGGCCATTCCTCCTGTCCCACCCGCAGCAAGAAACGCTCACTTAAAACCAAGTAAAATGGTGGGCTTTAATCCGACCAAAATCCAACCATCTCCAACTCGGTTTTGTGTCCTTCACTTGAGGACAGAGCTGCTTTTAGGGGGGACTTTTTTGGATTTGCACCATGGACATCACTGAGGACACAAGTGGAGGCTGTTCAAGCCACTCAGCCCCTCAGGAGGCTGTCCTTAAATAGCTAAATTTATTAAATAATCCAAATAATTCAAAGAAAAAAGAATCATAAACCCCCCCAATTAATCTGCAGCCCCACAGCCCAGGCAGGAGTCCCACAGGGTGTTCCTCTTCCAGCCTGTAGGATAAAGCACAACTCTTGCCTCGGATAATCTATGAAAAAGTGTCAGTGCCTGAAGAGCAAGCAGCAATCCAAACTCGGAGGTGTGCTGGGGAAAACACATCTGTCCGGGAGGAAACGGGGACTCTCCTACCGCAGCACTGTCACTCCAGCATTTTTCAGGAGCTCTACACTCGCTTAAGCACCCCTTGAGGCTGCAGCCGCCACGAGATCTGGGATGACGGATGTTCCATCTCCAGCAGCAAATCCTACTGTGATTTTAATTGAATTCCAGCAGCCATTTTTATTTTTTTTTCCAGAGCCTCTCGACTCCCTGTTTCTTCCTTGCTGCTAGTGATTCAGCAGTTTATCCCTCACTACACTAATCCCTCCATAAGACAGTTTCTCATTCCTTTCAAGCAGTGCCTGTGACAGCAGCTACCCATATCCTTGGTGTTTGGGGCTCTGCCTTTCTTTATTAAATAAGAATTTATCTCAGACACGCTTTGGCTTCCAGGCTCCACCACTTTTCCAGCCATGAGAAGCCCTCACACTGTACTGGTCCATTCTCTCAGCTCAGCTGATGACAGAGTTGTAGGAGTTAAAGAAGGGGACAGAGAAATGGAAACCCGGAGCCCAGAGGATCAGAAAAAGGCAGTGACCCCTGGAACCTGGGCCAGGTGTGGAACATTCTTCAGAATATCCGGAAAATAGATGTTACAGGGGACTCCGCAGAAGTGCCAGCTGGCTGTTTGAGTTACTCGCCTAAACAGTGCGGAAATTCAGTTAATAGGAAAATAAAATAGGGAAAACAAACTGCCAGGACCCACCTGTGCCAGAACTCTCAGCAGCTCCTATCATTCAGTAACACCTTGGAACCCAGGCTGACACCTCCTGACCCAGCTATTCAAGCAGAGGCTTAAAACTCAGCCTAGTGACTCTTTATTGTAGTAATGAACAGTTTAAAAACACCATAATTGCTTCTGGCCATAATCATCCAACAGCCACGAGCTGTTTATCTCAGAAAAATTCATCCTCAAAGGGTGACCCTCATGTCCACAACGTGTCCTCAGTCATGGAGAGTGATTGATAGGTTATTCCAAGCCAGCCCACAGAACCACTGGTAGTGGCATTTTATCATCAAAGCTCCTTTGCCCTTAATCAAAGGCTAATTCAACATGAAATCCTTAAATATGGGCTGCACCACAAGATAAAGTTGGCAGCCTTGAAAAGGCTGGGAAATAGCAATTTGCACACACAAACACAAGATTTAGAGCTCCCATCATAACCTGCCTCATCAATCACAAGCAGCAGCGCCTTTAACAGGACTATTTCCAGAGTATATTAAACTTCACGACATCTTAACCTTCTTGTAAGGCCACAATAATCTCCTTTACAGTATCAAACAAGTGCAGAAGGGCAGACTTGCTTTGTGCCAAAGCATTCCCTGTGTCAGATCTCAGAATTAACGGCCCTGCTGCCTCACCAGACATTCCTTGGGGTCATTTCAGCCCCATATCCCCACTCAGGGAACGCAGACAACACATCTCACATATATTCTGAAGGAAAATACTCTGAAATGCTGGAATGAGGCGCATCCCTTGAGCTATTACCTGGTAATTTCCCGTTCTTCCAAAATCTGTTTGCAAGGAAAAGATCTGGCCAGGCACCTGTTGACCGAAGACAACTTTATCCTAAGTTTTGTTCAAATATTCACCGTGATCTTATGGTGAAAAGTCAAGGCATGAAGACTCCATCCTAAATATTACTCAAAACATAAAAATAAAACCCAACAAATACCCCAAACCTCAAGCAAAATGCAGACTCCGCTATAATTAATTACAATCCAGCTTCTACCAAAAAGTTGCCATTTCACTCTGCTGCAAATTAGGATGTTCTCCCCCAGCTCCAACGTCCCAGCTCATCCTCCAAAAAACACAACTTAATCCACCATGAAATGGCGGTTTTGGTGATTCAGTTTATCAAATTACTCTAAAACAACTGATTCTATTTTGTTCTTTGGGTGGCACGAGGAACCCAACTGATAAGGGGAGAAGGAAGCAGCCAAGGAGAGGGATGGCAGAGAGGCACAGCAGGTGAAAAGGGCGAGGAGGGAATCAGGCTGGGAGCGAAGCGAGAGATAATAAAGAAGGGAAAAAAGGACACAGCAGCTTTTCAGAAGATTAGGAAAAGAGTAGGAGGACATGGTGGCAGACACATCTGACAGTGAGGAGCCAGGGAAGGAGGACAGTTAGGGATCCCAGGAAGCAGAAGGATGCCCAGAGATCACAAACAACCCTTTGTCTTTGAAGGAGGGATCTAAAAATTCCGTGTTGGAGGCAGTGAAGTGTCCATCCAAGTAATCCTCTTACACACTGACCCCCAGCACTTGCAGCTGAGCCTGTTCCCACCTGGAACGAGCAGCAGAGCCAAGCAACCAAGAGCTGCCAGACACAGTCACACACCAGGCAAAGGGGAAGCTGCCAGCGCACAAAACCAGTCCCAGTCTTGTCAAACCATGCCCTAAAACCAGCTGCTTTTCACACTCTGGTCATCAGAACCTCCTTTTGCAGAGCTCTCACCCAGCACATTCAGTTTTAGGACATTTCTCCAGCACAACTGTACGTTGTCTGCTGGAAATAATTCTAATTAAAATCCCGCTCCAAGCCTGGTTGTGGAATACAAAGCACAGATGCTACAAACGCTACGAGGGCTGTTGGCCTGTCGCTGTTTTAATTAGCTCGACAGGTAATAGAGTAGAATTTTGTAATTATACCACTACAATCCACAAATGTTTCCTTTCAGATCTCTGCTTCTGGAGTCACTTTGGTCAACCAGAGCCGGTTTTGAGTCACAAGCCCAGAAGCAACAGCCCAAACTTGGCTTCCTCAGGGAGGGCCTGGCTTTGGCTCAGCAAAGGCCCACGTGCTGCTGAGGAGCGTGGGACAGAAAATCCTGCCCTCTCCCAGAGATGAAATATGTATAAAAGCTGAATCTGCAGGCCCCAAATGTGTCGTTTTGTCAAGTACAGCAGAGTGTGTGACCACTCTTCCCTAAAAACACGCTGTGCTTGCTCTTTGAGAGCGTGACGCTGGATCCCAAGGCTGGCTGCTGCTGGGGTAGGGGCAGACCTTAGAGACACCAAGGTCAGTGCTCAGGACATCTCAGCAGCTTGGATGACATCGCTGCTCTCACTCCCCACACACCCCACGAGCTCAGTTCTGCCTTGTGGTGCCATTCCCAGACCTAAACATCCCACAGGGCATCGCTGACCTTTTAACGGTTCACATTCACCAAGTGCTTCCCCACGCCAGCTTTTATTTCAAAAACCCCTTCACCTCCCAGAAGGGAGGCATTTAACCCAAATTCCAGTCACATCCCCACTAATGAGGAGTGTTTACCCAATATTTAGGTGGCTCTGCAAACAGAAAGCAATTTCCATCCTCCTGTCTGGGGTGGTGTCAGCATTTGCAAGCCATTACCAGCGTGCACGGAACTGTCTGCTCCAGTCCTTCACACTTCCTATCAAACCGGCATTTAAGGATTTGGAATGCAGAACACAAGGCTGCAGCCTAAAAATAATATCCTGAGATTTGATCCTGCACTTCTTATTCAGGCTCAATTAATCAAGGTTGCCTAACTCTTCAGAAGTACTTTTCATCAGCAGACTGAAAACACTTCCCACATGAAACGGGGATCAGCATCTCCTTTTTACTGTGGGGAACCTGAAAATGAGATTTCACCTGAGAAGGAGCTCTGAGGCTAATTTAGGAGTACTGTCCAAAGGGATGAGGAGTCCATTATTCAAAGTTATCTTTTATATTAAGAAATAAGCCTTTCCTTTCAGACCACTAGAAAGACTAGAAAGTGATCTATCACAGAATTTATCATGCTGGCTTTGAAAGCCTCACACCGAGATAGCACATTCTGAGAGAGCCAGGCTGAATAAGAATATTTACTTGATCTCCATCTTCAGTTTTCATTGTGAACACCACCCAGGACTAAGGAGAAACTCCCAAGAATTAAGAACTTCAATATTTTTGTCAGAAACCATCTGTAGTCTCTCTGAACAGGTACGGTAATAACATCTAAAACTGAGACAACACTTATTTTTCAAATAATTGCAAGCTCTGAAAACATCTTGTTCTCCTTTGGAAACAACATAATTCATACTTAAAAGCTTGTTGGAAAAAACCCCCTCAAGATAATTTCAGGTTCTATAGAACAAAACCCACCTCTCCACTAACAATATTGATTCCCTTTGACGTTCAAACTGAGAGGCCATTAATAAAATTTGACTTTCAGAAACACCACAGGTTTTTTTGACTAATTCAGCTGCAGAGTCAATCATTCAATGATTAATTAAACACCAATTTTGAAAATCTCTTGACAAGAACAATAAGAGCCTAACCAGAAAAAAACCCCTGAAACATTATTGATAACAAGATATCAATATCCTTTTGTAAAAGATTCATTCTATAACTTCCATACATCCTGTTAAATATATATAACTTACAATTTTCCACTTACAATAATAGCTGAAGGCAAACTGTTCAGCATTTTCCACAAGCCTTCCAACGTAGAATTGCATGAATGCAACACATACACCCCTAAGAACTTAAATGCACATTTACATATTCTTTTAAAAAAGGAAAACCAAAACCCCCCTGTCAGGGCACAGAGAAACTCCAGGGCAGATTCTTCACAGCACAAACAATGCAAAGGAGATTCTGACATTCAAATTAACACCAACACATCAGAATTAGGATGAAAGAATTGTTACCTTCTCCAGTGCATGATACGTAGACTTCAGTCAAATTTCCAGTACCTGAAAGGAGAAATTCAAATGCAAAGTCAGTTATACTGATATTTTAAGACACTAAATTAATGCTTGTTATTGGTAATGTGTTTTGCAGAGAAAGAGGCTGCCTTGGATTACTTTGATTTGCTATTTTCCAAGTGCCGGGAGAGAAAAGCAGTAACGTGGTCAGATCCTTTTCCGCTGCTTGATTCAGTTCCCTCCCACTCCCCGAGGTCTCTCCTCCAAAACCCCCAGCCTTGATGGTCCACTCCCCACACCCTGGGGTTCAGCCTTTCCACCTGGGACTACTCAGACCTTGTTTTTTCCACCTGTGACTTCACTAAAGGCTGAAACTCTTTCACTGCTAACTCAGTGCAGCTCTCAGCTGACAACAAACCAGCCTAAACCCCACAAAAGAGGCTGAGGCAGAGCCATTTCCCATTAGATCACCCAAACCACATGCTAACAACATTTTAAAAAATAGGAAAAGAGGGAAAGCTTGTTCAGTACATGCTTTAATCATAGAGCTTCACACGCTTGGTAGCTGGGGATGGGTCACACAGAGAACATATGGCAGATGGAGATGATGTTTATGAAACCAGAATTCAATGAGCACCAGAAATGCAGCAAAAATAATATAAGGAAGTACAAGCTCTTTTTTTGCACTATCAACACATCCCAGATAGGAGAGGCAGAAAAAGAAGTCTGACATTTTGCCTGAAGATAAGCACCCATTTCCTGGGCTGTAGCTTGGATTTCAATTCGATACGAGGAAGTCACAACCAGAGGACACCCCTGCTCCTGTCATGCAGCTGCTACTGAAGTCCCTGAGAATCCCTGAAAATTAGATATTGAGAAGAAATTCCTCCCTGTGAGGGTGGGGAGGGGCTGAGATGGAATTCCCAGAGAAGCTGTGGCTGCCCCTGGATCCCTGGCAGTGCCCAAGGCCAGGCTGGACAGGGCTTGGAGCAACCTGGGATAGTGGAAGGTGTCCCTGCCCATGGCAGGGGTGGAAATGGATGGGCTTTAAAATCCCTTCCAACCCAAACCTTTCTGGGATTCTGTGGATACAAAAGGCTTCTACACCACATTCCCTACTGGGGAATTGCATCCTTGGCAGTCTCAAGGGATATTTTGCCTTCATTTATCGTGGATGTACCACTCCCATCCATCCACGGCTTTTAGAGAGGCCGTGGTCGGACATCTCCCAACCCGAGAGCTCCACCCGTGGACCAGCTCCCCGTGCCTTGCACAGCTCTATTTTCCACATGGGTTCGCTGGAGGGAAGAGCTCCCTTCCAGTCCAGGAGACCTGGAGGGGAACAGGTGGGATCCAGCACCAGCCCCGGGTCTGGGAAAGCTTTTCCATATAAAAACAGGCTCGAGGCAGGCAGAGCCAGATGGAGCCCCACTGAAGTGAGCACAGCGCTGGGGAGAGCGGGTAAATATTTGACATTCAGAGCTACACTAATTAGACATCAAGAAGAAACGAAAGGTTTTGTACCAATCAAAATATTACTCTATTTACTGTAACCGTGCAACTCGTCACTTCAGTCAGGGAAAGTTTGGGAGAACAACTCGCACAAGTTAAGCGCCGCTCCAACACCGACGTCGCTACATATTTTTAGACACCTACGAAGCTGTGGCTGAAAACAAAGAAAAAAAAAAACTGCAGATTTTGACTCTGCGAAGCCTGATCTCCTCAGCACAGCGAAATTTCGAGCCCATCCGGCTCCCAAGTACCCCTGAACTCCCGTGGGCACGCGGGGCCCGGAGCCAAGGCACAAGAGGTGTCTCACGGAACACCTGCCACGCACAACCTTCAGAGCCGCGCTTCACCGCGCTCCGGGCTTTTGTTTTTCCATCCCCGTCGTGCCTGTGTGCAGAACCGAGCGCGGGTGGCTTTTTTTGGAACTTATGTGGGAGACTCTGGATCGAATCTCCGTTTTTCTCTTCCCCCACGCCCCCAGCGAATGCAGTTACTACAAAGCTCATTCCTGCTTTCTCCTGCTGGAGCTGCTCACGCTGGGTGGGTACGCACTCAAGCACAAACCTCATCTCCCATATGCCCATCGAGTACCTTGGGTGCTTCATCGTTTTGGGGTAGAAGGAGCAGGTGACTGGCTGAGAAACCTCTACATTCTGATCCTGTCTGCTGAGCAGATCAAGCCAGCAGCATATACCTACTCAAATCCTTCCGAAACTGCAGGCTCCAACAACGGGAACACTTTTATGGACAATTTCTGGAAATGCTCTGCCTTGGCAGAGAGATACTGACTCAAACCAGGGAGGAGGCACATTCAGAATGTGCTGCTTTCAGCACTGGATTTCATCCCACAGGAATTGCAAGATACTCTTCATAAAACCTGCAGATTTGGCGCTCAGGTGGTGACCTGGCAGTGCTGAGTTAGTGTTTGGACTCCTCTCAGAGGGCTTTTCCCACCTTTAAAATCCTGTGTTGGAGATGGTGATTAAATCAATTGTACATTATCCTCACCAGCAGCACTGAACCTGAATTTTCAGGCTGGAAAACCTAAAGCATTTAAATTACATTCTCCTCAAAAAACAGCAGCGCCCAAGCAATTTCACTAAATAATAAAGAAACCTCCCCTAGCCTGGAGGGTTTGGCCGCAGCTTCCCAGGAATTCAAACACGCACCTTCATCCCAAGTGAAAAGCAACCTGGAACAGGCACTGAGGGGAACAGACTGTGCTCCCTCCCTCAGGTGACACTATGGAAGACAGCACACTAAAAACTGAATTTAGCAGGTTCAGTATTTTCTGCATCCCTTGTCAACAGGAGGCTTTGAAAAAAACCCTTCAGAAGACAGAGAGGAAGTTGTCTCCAAAGGAAAAGGCAACAACACTCTTTTAGCGCAGCTCCCCAGTCACCACTGCAGTCGTTCTTGAAGCTGTAACTTCCAAAAAAACCTAAAAAGAAACTCGGGTTTGTGCAAGCCTCATTCCATGTAAAGGAACAGCACAACCTTTCAAGGGGGAAAAAAAAAACGACTTAAGGAGAGAAAATAAAAAATAGAGAGGATTCATTTCACAGTAATACTATGTATTTGCACAGAAAAATTCCACTTTTTTTGTGGAGGCAGTTCTTTGGGAGCTGGCAACAGGGAGCACTGATGAGAGCCTGGAGAAGTGCTGATCTCTCATCTGCTGCCAGCAGAAATCCATACATTACGCTCTGAGTTCATATTGACACAAACTAATGCAGACTGGGCCGAAAGCAGCATTCCCAGAGAAACCTGAGGTGCATTTCCCACCCGGAAGTTTATCAGCACAATATGCGGATCCTGCCATTCCCAAGGCACCTTTCCTCAGAGCTCCTGGAGATGAGGCTGCAGAGAGGGGTGATGGTGTTTCCCCGGGGGAGGAGATCAAGCCTGGCCCAGGACAGGAGCATTGCTGACCATCAGCCTGGGATTCCTCAGCCCAGAATTCTCCCTTGGTCACTTCAAGCACACAACAGCAACTCATTTGCTGATTATTTTCTTCTTTTTACTGTCCCTGGCTCTGTTTTGGGTTCAGGTTTATGGAATCAGCCTCCTCTGGCACTGTTTTGCATCCCCTGCCAAACCACAGACTTGGACTATCTTCCAAATTCACCGTTTTCAAGGAAGATTAAACAGAAAAGGATGAGATTTTGCATCTCTGCTTCACTCCAGTCTTAAATTAGACACTCCAGAAGCTCTCAGACTGCAGATTTGTCTTTATCTCAACCCCCCTGAGCACTGTAAAGAGCTTTTCCTGCTCCTGTTTTCCAATATGAACTTCCGAACCTTCCACACAATACTCTTCACTTAAGCTAAAGGAACACGAGAACCACAATCCTGTGGACTACAGGCTTATTAATAAATGTTAATTAATAATCAAGTGCATCTGAACCTGCTCTTGCTCCTCTTCCTTTCCAGCAGCCCTCAGGAGGAAAGCTGCTCCATCGCCATCCCTATTCCTGCTCCTGGAGGACACTCCTCAGACAAAATCCACACCCACCCAGCTCTGCCCTAATCCTGGCTCTGCTGCTTCTCAAAACCAAGTCTGGGGATGTTAACTCTGAGTTTTTACCACCTGGATCAGCAGCATTCCCCAGCTGCAGCCCAGCCACAGCCCAGCCCTTCCCCAGCATCCCTGGCTTTCCTCCCGCTCACCAATTCCAGCAGCGTTATCCACACAATGGATTGATTATGGGAGCTCAAAGGAACAGACGCAGTTTTCTGGAGCTGAAATATAAATCCCATGTGCAGAAGCATTTCCTGTGCATTTAAACACTGTTTAGTGAGTCAGCCAAAATCATTCTGCAACTGTCATCTGTCTCCTGAAAACTCCAGCAGCCTAATCCTCAGCACAGCTCTCCCCGGGACTGAGGGCTTTAACTTCCAAGCAAAACGCTGTCAAAATAGAGATCTCATGTGATTTATTCTAACAAAAAAAAAAGTGAAAAAAAAATATCTCAAACTGTGATTTGGTCTCATTGAGTGGGGATGAGCATTACAAATTTATATTGGGTTTTTCAGGCTCTGCAATTCCATTTGTTTGTTGTCATTTGCTTCACAAATGAAAAGAACACTCATTTCTCTGACAATCTCTCCAAACAATTGTGGTGTCTACAGATTTATTATCGATATGCAGCCATGCAGGTCAAAGGGATTCACCAACTGATTCCTAAATTGAACTTGTAAGGCACATAACCCTTAAAATTGTCTTCTACTGCTTAAAATGGGTTTTCCTGCTCCATCAAAAAAGCCTTTACTGATTATAAAAAAAACTTTCACTGACTGCACAGAGAAGAGGCACCTGTTTGAAAGACGTTCTCCCAAAGCTGTTATCCCACAGAGATTCAGGTGGAGAGTCCACGCATCAGGAAAAAGCCCAGGATAACTCCCGGAGGCTGCACTCGGGGAGGATGATGTGTTCATCACCTTCCTACTTTAAATGCAGAGTAATGACACAAATTAAATTGGTTTTCATTGTCTGAGCGATGCCTCTGTCTCTCCAAACTGCTGATTAAGAGATCCTCTCCTCATTTGCATAGAGCCCATCAACTTCCCCAAGGTTATTGCAGCTGAACTTGTCAGGCTTTGGTGACACAAAGGGACAATTCTCTTCTGATACTGATGCCGTGATGATTTTTTGCCTTTTCTTTTACAACCCTTTTATATAACACCCTTTTATCCAGCTTTTATGTATCCTCAGCGCTTTTAGCCCACATACGTGTAATTCCTTAAGTATGATAACTTAGCTTGGACCCAAAGTTTCGTTAAGCCAGGAGACCAGACATCCTGGAGGCCAGAAAGCCCTAGAAACCAAGGTCCTCTCCAGAACACATCCTGTAAACTAAAATAGGCCCATCCAGGGGGGGATTCCTCGGGATGGGGGGTTCATTCGAGCCTCTCACTGGGGAATCTTTGCTAGATCTGCTGATTTGCAGGGCCTATAAATTGTATACGTGATCTCTTGCTTGGGTGTGCATTTCGGTGCATTCCACCTGGACAAAGTGGTGCACCTTTAAGGATCCTTAAATAAATACTGAGGTAAAAACCCCTTTTTCCCTTAACCGTGTTTGGCTCTTAATTTTATGACCAGGGAAAGGCAACAATACAGTCACATTTGGGGCTTGTGGTTTTTTGCTACCAACATAAAGCATCTTCATTTTGTTCTCCAAGCAGCAGAAAGGGACGGGGTGTACCAGCTCCTCTCTGAGGAAACAACCACATTTTAGTCACCATCACCACGAAGTGCAGGCTCATCACCTTAATTTTAACGAGGTGTCAGTGTAGCAGCTCTGAAGCTGCACAAGACCCAGCTTCACTCCTTGCCGTCAGACCGTGTGAGCTCCCCGAGCCGTCCCCAGCCCATGCTCCGAGAGAATCTCACCACAGCTCTACAAAACCTGATGGGATCTTCTAAAACTTCCGTATTTCCACACTTTCTGCTTGGCCAAAGCCTGTCTTAGTGCAGCAGCGTTGTCCAGTGTCAGATCTTGGCACGAGAGCTTAAGCAGAACTCAACCAGCTACACCTGCCAGGGAAGGGAGGGCACCAGCAGCTCCCCTCCAGTTCTTGTTCCCATCACTCCATTATATTAAATGTTTTCTTACAGGGATTGCAGTGCCAGGAGCAAAAATTCTAAGTGATCAGAAACCTCTCTAATCACCTGCAACCAATTACAAAGCACCAAACAGGAAAGGTCACCGATAAAAAACCAAATCAGGCGCTGAGTAATTAATGTCTACACAACACATAATAATTAGCAGCCCTGACAGTTCATTTCCCTGGTTTTACCTTTCAGTTTTTATCTGAGGTGACAATTCCGTGCTTATTTGCAAGCTAAGGTGTGTACTCACAGTCCCCTGGACTGCTGTAAATGGAGGCCTTAAATATTTACTGCTAAGAAAACATTTCCAACTTTTGGCAAAATTATCTCCCAGTACTCAGCAGTGAGATTTTTATGACCTTCTGTGGTGAGGAATCATCTTGTGCAGCGAGAGAAAATGGATGCACGCCCACAGCCTCTCCTCACTGGAGCTGCAGCTCCATCACCATTAAATTGTTTGTTTTGCTTCTTCTTAATTTGTTCCTTGTCCTTGCAAACCCGAAGACATTTCAGATCGCCCACATCCTCCCTCAACACCATGTTCTCCAAAAAAACAAGGTCTACTGCCTTCCAAGCTGGTTTCTTTGAAGAATTGCTGAGAAGTTGCACAAGTAGGTCAGGCAGCGCAGAGACGCGGGGAGGCTGCAGAGGGGTTTGAAGTTGAACGTGGCCACATCAGCCACAAAATAGACACTTCCAGGTGCTCAGCCCCATTCTTTCATGTAGAAAAGCAACAGGATGAGTAAGAGATGTACCTTTATGTTGCTCTGTTCCGCCAGCATGGATCAAAGTTGGCTGAGCAGAGACGTGACAATGATAACACGCAAAAAATGAAAATCAAAGCTTGAAACCCTGGATAGAAAGTCTCAAAGATTTGCAGGTTCTCAGCAAAACCTGGGGGGCGTTTGGGGTGGGAGGCTCAGGGCCAGGTGAGCCTGCTCACCCCAACAGTGCCTCAACACAAGTAGCACTTTTCTTTTTATGTTTTATATTTTTTTTAAACCCATCATCTTGGGCAACAAAGGGGTGGAGCTGAAGTTCCACTGCTGTATTCCTATTTATTGCCACTCTGAAAACCAGCAGAGGCACATTAACACTGGAGTCTCACCAGGAGCCCTGGATAAAGCCAAGGAGAGCAAACGTCCCGCTGGAAAGGCAGCAGATATCCGAGAAAACCTCTACTCCAACTTAAGAACTCTTGTTTTTAAAAATGCTGAATTCTAACTGAACAGAACTGTTGCATTCTCCATCTTTAAGACAATTATTGAGCAAGTCCTGGGTGCCACTAAGGAAATCTGGCAGCAATACCCATAAAAGACACCCTGACATTAAGAGCCAGCTGGAAGAGGTGATAATATCCAGGATTTTACGAGCAGGAAAATCATACATGAACCACCAAAAACATCGATATTTTCAGCTTATTCAGTTGCTCTAAGCAGTGAGCACAAAGGAAAGCAAGTAAGTGTCATAAAACTGACATGGCATCAGCAAAAGCCTCCCAAAAACCTTCCCAAAAGCAGGAGAATGTCACTGGTGACTGGGGTACAATAAACATCCCTTCCCTGCAAAAAGCATCCAGGATTTCTTGGGCACACCAGTTGCATCATTAATCAGCAACTCATGCTAGGAAATTGTATCTCAGTCAGACACTTCTTCCAGAGGATTCATAAAATACCCCAAAATACTGAAAACCAGGCAATAAAATACAACCTTTTCTAAAGTAAGTTCCTTCTAAATTACGGTTTATAAATGAAGTCATTGGTGCATCCAAAAATCTCAGTATTTAGGAGCAACAGACAGCAAACTAAAGGTGAGTTCAAGCCAAAAACCTCTGAGGAGGAACAAACCGAGAAAGAAGTTTTTTCTCCGTTATTTCCACCAGCCCATCTGAAATAAACCAGAAAGGTGGCAGAGATGGGACTGTCCCCCATGTGTGACAGGTGTAAGCAGCACACCAAGCCAAAAAATCCAATTATTTACTTTAGCACCACCTATTTAAGGCACAAATCACAGAATTTTACAAAGAAAAGACAAGTCCTGAACAATGAGTCTAAAATACTTTCAAAAGACTCACTAAAACCAAGAGATTTTAGTGAAGGCCATGTGTATTTATCACCCACATCCAGCACACTCTAAATATTAACTGTAAAATCAGAGGAGCCGAATGGACAGAAGCAAATTGCTCCCTTCAGATTTCTCCTAATTTAAATTAAAATTGTCTTCCTGAATTTCCACAGGAACACTAAAAGACCACGAGGACTTTTTGTCCTGCAGGAAGTTGCCCCCCTTTTCTCATCCCACTCCTGCAGCAACACTCTGCAAAAGAACCAAGGAGTATTTTCTCTATTTATTCCCTCAGAGTGAGTTGGTTATGAGTAGGGGAAGTAAAAAAAAAAAATCAAGAAAAACCAGAGTTGTAATGTAATCTGTCCACATTCAGAAGCACAGCGAGCCATTAGCCTGCATCCCAGTGATGCTGAGCCCTTCTCACACCAACAGCAGAACAAGCTCAGCTCCCCAGCCCTGACATCTGTCAAAACAGAACAGGTCTCAAGTAGTAATTTAGATGGGGAGCTTTTTTCCCCCCCTTCCTCTCCCTCCAGGAGTTCAATTATTGCAGCAGCCCCATGAATAGGCGGGATTATTTTCAGGGAAAATTAGAGGAAAAGAAAGGGAAATATAATAATCGTAGGATTTGCCAAAATCCCTTTTTTTTTCTTAATATACATATAAATTACTCTTCTTTCCCTTCATTGTGTTCCCCTGCTGCAGCGAGATCAGATCAACAACTCCCCCTCCGGTTTTGCCACGGGGACAGAGATAATTTGGGTTCTGAAGCAGCCCAGGTGTGTTTGCACCCTCGTGGGCCCCATCAGCTCCTTCCACGGGGGCTGCAGCTGCTGCACATGGACCAGCTGGGACCTGCCTGGGGCTCCTCAGGGCCAGGGGCTGGACTTGATGATCCTTACGGTCCCTTCCACCTCGGGACATTCTACAACTCCAAGTTCTCGGATTGTTTTAGTGCCAGCACCATTTTAAACCAGTTTAAAAGCCCAGGATTTTTTGGTGTTTAGCTGCTCAGCTCTTTTCTGCTCCCAGTGCCTGGCACTCCTGCCTCGATCCTTTGGTACCCAATGCTGAAACTCAACCAACTCCAGCAGGAAGAACACAGGAAGGGTGGCAGCCTTTTCCAAGGCTCCCAGCAGCTCCGTTTTGCTGGGCTGATGCTTTCCTAAGCTTCCCTGAGATCACAGGGAAGGAGGAGGGCTGGGAATCACACACAGACTTGCTTGAGCATCACAACCCCTTCAAGAGCAGCCAGAATCTGCTCGTGAAGGTCAGAATGGGAACTTGGCAACTGAGAGTCCAAAAATGAGGATAAAAGACTCAGCCAAGCACATTGTGTGGGCAACAGTTCCTCCAGGAGGAACCTGACCACAGGAACACACAATGGGCTGGGCCAGAAGGGACCTTAGGGATCAGCTCATTCCGACCCCCTGCCGCGGGCAGGGCACATCCCTGAGTCCCATTTTGATCCCACTGATATTCAGGCTGGCTGTAGAAATCCCCTTACAGAGCTGTCAACACTGGCAAAGCATCAGGGATCTCAAAAAAAGAGGAAACAAAATGAAAAAGGAATTTTGATTCCAAATTAAGACAACCAAACCTCAAAATTACTTCTGTTCTAGCACAAAGCAGCGATTTATTTCTTACTAAGAAATAGGAATGTTGCTGTTCAAGGTATCTACAGGAAGTATAACCTTATCCAAGAATGCATTTAAGCAAATATGTTGTTTCATACAGTAACAAAGGCTCTGTGAGATGGTATAAATCTATTTTTTACGTTTCACAAGTGTAAATATGTTGTGTGTATCTTTATAAATATCTCACCTGAAACAAGCTGAGACATTCAGCTCTATTAAGACAGACACTCAGACACTGGAAACTTTCAGAAACGGAAGGGTTTTCTCCCCCTTTGTGCCTTTTATCTTTTAAACAACATATTTAACTAAAGCCTGGGGTCAAGTGAAACTTAAGACATAAAGCAGAACGTCACCAAACAGTTTTGTTACACTTACATAAAACAGACTCAGCTTTAGGTCTGAAGTCTCTATTACTGCAACAAAGCTGGCTAGAAGGTGCTCAAGAGAAAAAAAGCTGGGCAGCTCAGTATTTTTTTACAAATGTCTTAAGTAGAAGGAAGATTTTATAAAAGTGTTGATTTTGACAAGTGTATTTGCTTTTCTTGAAAAAAATTGGTTTTAGTTTTTCCTTTTCAAAGCTAAAAAGTTTGAGGATTCTGCAAATAAACCCACTTTTTTCTAGGATTTTGGGTCTTTCAGCCAGTTCTACTAAAAATGCACTTAATTTAAAATGCCCATCAGTGTCAAACCAATTTTACCTCTCGCTTTTAATTCTACCCAAATCTCCTGCTCAGAGGTGACACGTCACAATGTTCCTGACACAGAGGAACACCAGGGATCCTGCCAGGACCCAGCCGCAGCCGAGTGCAGCAGATCCACTGCCCCTCCCCGCTCCTCCTGAAAGAGTTAAGTCCAACATCTCCATCTTCAAAGTCATCATTCTATCAATGTGCTGAATTATTTAGCAGGCAGCTGTTTGCCTTGACATTTTTACACAGGTCATAAACTCCCGAATCCACAGAAACCTCAGCCTGAGCCAGCATTCCGTGGGATGAGGCTGCTCAGGGATTCAGCTGCTTGGAATTAGAGCCACAAGCCTGAGGCTCACCTGCTTTCGTACCCATTCTGTGCCTATTCTGATGAACAAACCCAATTTTTCCCCCACAGACTATTTACACACCTGATACCTTGAATTTGATCACGTCTGTACCACATTAAGGATATTAATCAATCCTCAAAGGCAGAGCAGCTCATGATTTGGGTTGGGCCACCTCGAAGTAGGAGCGTCAGGGAGATTCTTTTGGGAAAAAAAAACTCCTGCCTGATCAACCCCAGAGCTCTGAGCAATGGATCAAGTCACAGGGAAAGGGCCCAAGTGTCTAAAAGAAGTTGCTACTTTAGAAAGATAAACTGCTCCTTTTTCTTTTCAGTGTTCTTTTCATAGGCTCAATAAAATGCATGGAAACAGAAATGTAAAAATATAAATATAAACACATAAGTAGAAGTAATAGAATGGAAGGAATTAGCCAGTAAATGCCACGGAAGGGAGACACAGAACGGCACACAAAGCAAAGCTCCAGTGAAAAACACTGTGAAGCCGCTTTGCATAGCGTAAATTTTCTTTATGTACAGCTACTCCAGCCCAGCAATGGAAAATACCTCACTGCTTCTGCATAGTCTGATCAGGAGTTAGCTAAAATATCCTCTGAGGTTCTGACCAGCTTTAAAACTCAGCTGACCACTGTGTGCTGCTCATGGTTTGCAACCCAAGATGCAAATAAATCCTAAAGCAGTTCCTGCTTAGGCAGACCCAGCTCCAAGATGGTTCTCGGTACCAAATAATCCTTATTTCCAACCATGAGAAAACCAGTAGATATTACAGACACCTTTCTGGGGGCAACAGCACCCCAAAATCATCCACAGGAGCCTCATTTTCAGGAAACCAAAGGATTATCTACATAATAACATCAGTTTTACCAAGGGACCCGCACAGGAGGTATCAGGGGAGGGAAAACAAAGTTCTGTGAAGCAGAGCTCACCAGAGGCACAAACAAACACAGGAGCCTGGCCCTGACCAGAACAATCACCCAGCCCTCATCCTCAGAGAGGCAGGTGCTCCCTTCGAGCAGAATTCTTACTCCACCACCTTCCTCAAATCCCTAAAAACCCCCAGCACCCCCTGAGAGCTCCCCCCAACTCACCAAGGCCGGGACAGGTCCTGGGAGCCCCCTCCTCTGCCCCGAGGCTCAGACCAGCAGCGTTCGGGGTTCTCCACCAGCACCTTCTATAAAGAGCTCCCGCAGCCCCATCTCCTCCCCCTGCTCCAGGTGCGAGTCAGCCCACCCAACCCTGCCCAGCTGCACCATTAACACTCCTCATTCCCTCCACAGCACCTGGCTGGGAGCGCTGGCGTGGGGAAACGCTCCGTGAGGAAGGAAATGAGTGGAAACGTGGCCCTGATTCCCACTGGTCGCTGGGGTGGGACAGGAGAGGCAGCTCCCGAGCTGCTCCGGCAGCCCTGCAGGAGATGATCCCGCAGCACCGCGTTCCTGCCCCACGGGAACCGGGCAGTGCCGTGCCTGGGAGCTCTTCTGCTGAGTGCAGAAGCAGCAGCGAGCAGCGAAAAGATGCTCTCCTTCGAGCAGAGAGAAAATCCTTCCAAACTCGGGGGTCTCAGCAGCTGAAGCGAAGCCAAGCCCCTCCTTACCCAGGCCCCGGCAGCTCCAGCCCTAGAGGAGACGGGGCCTATTCCATGAGAGCTCCTTGGTGCTACTCAGAATCCCAAATACTCTCCCAGACGTTCAGACTGGAGAGCCCCAAATGCCAGTGCAGCGGCCTCGAGCAAGCAGCAGCGTGGGGCACCTCCCCTCTCCATCCCAGCCCTTCCCAGCAGACACATCCCAAACCCAGGGAAGGACAAAACCCCTCAGCTGCGAACCGGAGCTCCTCTGCAATGCTAATGCTCAGAAAACACTGGATTTCCTTTAGAAGGACAAATTCCGGCGGCTGAGAAGCGGCTGTGGCTGTAAAGTGGAGCCTAAGAGGGGTGATGATGGAGGGCTGAGGATGGCAGCAAGGGGAATAAAATCATCATCACTAGTGCTGGACATGAAAGCCACCATTGCCCTTGATGGCGTTCATAAAGCGCACCCTGAGTGGGAATTACTGTAATGGGGTAATATTTTGTGTTAGAGCTGCTACGCCGGGAGCGTTCATCCGTGCCAGGCACGGAGGTCACCGGCTCACCGGGATTTATCCTCCCCAGCCCCAGCCCGGCCACAGATCCCCTTTCCAAGCAAGGGCAGCCTAGCATCAGGAAGCAGAGAAAATATTTTAAAACGGAAAAGGAAAGTCAATCAGACCCATCCCAAGGAGTTCCCAGCTTTGCCCAGACAACAGTTTTGGCCAGACAAACTGTTAGACACGTCCAAAAGGAGGAAAAGTCCAAAGATTTGCTCTCAACTGCAATTATTTTAACGGCACGTAAATACAGGCCTTTCTTTACCGGCTATAAATAACCTTCCGCAATTACGCGCTAATTACTCACAATTAAATCGCAGCGTAAATACAGCGCCGCACAAAGATAATCAGATAGTTCCTCGTACAACGTAAATTAATTGATAACAGGAGGTTTACAATTGCAGATTAGGGCGATTACACCCGGAATGCTGCGTTGGCTGCTGGGTGCGAGAGTTAATCCCCGAGTTTTCCCTCCACCAGCAGGTGAAAGGGCGTGTTACAGGCGGCACCCAGCCGGTGACAAGGGCAGGCAGGAGGTGACAGTGCTCTGAGTCAGCCCACGCCCCCTTTGCTGTTATTTCCGACATAATTGCCCTATCGTTCCCATCCCTGCGTTACCCGGAACGCTCTCCCCGCTGCTGGCGACAGGACACTTAGTTCTGATTAGCTCTGGAGAGAGAAATTCCCACACGCTCCTCTCCCCTCGCACTTCTGGTTCCCTCTCCTCCCGGCTCCATCCGGCTCTCCATTCGCTGTCACTCGTGTGACCGGCTCCGGCTAGAAACGTAAATTGTCTGCAATTTTACGCCTTCCAGATCCCGGGATTTTTTCATTATTTCGCCAACACGCAGCAGGCAAATCTACCATCTATTCATAAAATAACAGCAGTGGGTGGCTTTGCTGATTACTGGGATGTGTTTGTCCTTTCCTGAAAGGTTGCGCGTGCCTGAGTGTGAGTGTCTGCGTGATCCCACACCTCATCCCTGGCTGCTGCTGGAAATAAAGGATGTCTGCGGTGGTTGTTCGCTGATTCTCTACTGACTCCTCTCTGAGGCTGAAGGTGTTTCTCATTACTTTCTGATAATGCAGCGAGGACAGCAATTTAGCAGCACTGACCTCGTAATGATGTTTATTTCTTCTCGCACTGAGGATGGGTTTTGTCACTCGTTCCGTGGCTGTTGGGCTGATTTGGGACGATGTGGAGCAGTTCCTAGGCTCGGCTTTGTGGTCACTAATCCTGACTCGAGGCTTGGTTTTAGCCCTGCCGTCGCCAGGGATGAGGGGACGGCTCGGCTTAAATGCACCGGACCTCCTGCAGATGATTTAACACTTAATTAATGCCAAATTAGGCAGTTATGTGGCAATACAAGGTAGGAAGAGAGCAGCAACCTGTCCTTTCATATAATCCCTCAGAACGTCGTGGCCAGCCTCAACCATTTATAACATGAATCTGCAAAACTTGCGATTTTTTTTTTTGCTTTCTGCTTCATGACCCTTTCTTTTTCATTCTATGATTAAACTTTTCAAACTTTATCCTGCAAATGGCAAGAAATGCAGTCCAAGTGGAAGGAGAGAGGACACCACGCTGTGGCTCCAGAAATAATGAATTCTTCCTAGGGTTGTTAAGGCATGTGCTGATTAAAACTACAACTGCAGAGTGCAAAAAGAGGACAATTTGGTAGCCTAAATGGCTAATTTTTTATTATTTCCTCAATAAAGGTAAAAATGATGCCAGAAGGGTTATTAGAAACCGAGGTCTTAATTGTTTCTGAGGTTTTTAGACCCCACATTGACACGCGAATGCTTCACAGATTTGAAACACGAACAGATCCAGCGGAAAGTGCTCAAGGACTGGACAACCTGGAGGAATCTGCTGCTTAAGCAGCACTGAATGTACCCCTACATGAGATCTTTAGGATGTTCAGGGTGTTCAGAGAGTGAATTTCAAGCAGAACGGTAATTTTATGACAATCCTCTCCCTGCGGGGAGCCACAATGATGCAGGATTATCGTGGGCTCACATAACATGCCATTTTATTAGGAGAAAAGTTGTTATTTCAAACTACAACCGCGTTACTCTTTTCTCTTTTTTTGTCGGTAATTTGTAAATCCAAACCAAACGCTCCGATGGCTTTGAAAATCCTTTCTGGCATGTGAATGTTTTTCCCCTGTGTCACAGCTTTACCACCACACCCTTCCAAGCCAAAACCTGGGGGATTTTCACAGCATCACAGCATCTCCCGAGCTGGAAGGGTTATCAGAGGGGCACAGGTCAGGCTCTATCTTGATGCTGCAGAGAGCTGAACTGAGATCAAATGCAAGGTCTAAACTGACCCCGACCTAACCCGGCAGAGGCAGAGAGGGGGGCCACAGATGTCTGCGGTGAGTGAGAGACGCCCCACCACACGCACCGAGATCTTCCCATGTTTACGACCACAGGGAAGGAGAAGGCTGAGAAAACCCCACAGCGAGCAGCACATCAGGGCAGCTGGAGCTCGTGTTTCGCTCGATGTGGGAAGGAAAGGCTCACAAGGAAAGCTTTCATTTCCTTGAGGGCTCAGGTGGAAGATGAAGGCCAGGCTGGACGGGGCTTGGAGCAGCCTGGGACAGTGGGAGGTGTCCCTGCCCATGGCACGGGTGGCACTGGATGGGCTTTAAGGTCCCTTCCACCCCAAACCTACAGTGCAGTCCTTGCGCAGTTTGTCACACCCGGGGAGGAACCTGACTGCCGAAGACAGGGCCACTCAAATGGAAATCTCTATTCATATTACATTTTTTGCTTACAAAATACGAAATTATCGCCTCTAGGAGCTGCAGGTCACGCAGCAAGCCAGGCTGTGTCACCTGGGGGTTAACACGTGTGATTAGACATGGCTCGTTAGGAGCATGGCTGCACTAATTGATGGAAGGCTCCCGCTGCTCCCAGGTGACCTTATTATTGCTGAGATTAAGCAAAGGTCCCTGCAGAGAGGTGACAGCGGCGCTTCAGGGGCTCTCAGATCTCACACAGCGCTCCGCCAGCACACAGAGGGGCTTCACACAGCAGCCACCCCCTGCACTCTCCGCCACCCATCCCGGGGACACGGCGCCGTGGTCCTGCGGGAGCTCAGTGCTGGCAGGAGCAGGGACAGCGGCTGCTGGCAGAGCACGGCAGCACCAGCTCTGGACAGGGGACACGAGCTCTGGGATGGGGGACATGAGATCTGGGATAGGGACACGAGCTCTGGGATAGGGACACGAGCTCTGGGATAGGGACACGAGCTCTGGGATAGGGACACGAGCTCTGGGATAGGGACACGAGCTCTGGGATAGGGACACGAGCTCTGGGATAGGGACACGAGCTCTGGGATAGGGACACGAGCTCTGGGATAGGGACACGAGCTCTGGGATAGGGACACGAGCTCTGGGATAGGGACACGAGCTCTGGGATAGGGACACGAGCTCTGGGATAGGGACACGAGCTCTGGGATAGGGACACGAGCTCTGGGATAGGGAACCGAGCTCTGGGATGGAGAACACGAGCTCTGGGATGGGGAAACATGAGTTCTGGGATAGGGGACAGGGGACATGAACTCTGGGACAGGGAATACAAGCTCTGGGACAGAGGACACAAGCTCTGGGATAGGGAAACGAGCTCTGGGATGGAGAACATGAGCTCTGAACAGGGAACACGAGCTCTGGCATGGATAACATGAGCTCTGGAACAGGGAACACGAGCTCTGGGATGGAGAACACGAGCTCTGGGATGGGGAAACATGAGTTCTGGGATAGGGGACAGGGGACATGAACTCTGGGACACGGAATACAAGCTCTGGGATGGAGAACACCAGCTCTGGGATGGGGGACAGGGGACATGAACTCTGGGACAGGGAATACAAGCTCTGGGACAGGGAACACGAGCTCTGGGACAGGGAACATGAGCTCTGGGACAGGGAACACGAGCTCTGGGATGGAGAACACGAGCTCTGGGATGGAGAACACACTGGCTGCCAGCTCCCTGTGCATTTGGGACACCCTGATGTCACACAGGGGAGTGGGCTGCGTGTCCAGGTGTCCCCGTGCTGGCAGTGGCACAAGGACAGGGGACACGGAAACATCCAAACAGCTCCTTCCAGCAAGGCCAGCTGGGAATGAGGTGCTGATTTTCAGTTTGCAAATTATGAGTGTGAGATTATAAAGGCTCCCTTACAAAAGGGAGAGAGAGAGGGAGAAACAGAGCACATTTTACTTATTCTTCAGGTCTATTATACCTCTCAGTAGGAGGTGAAAACTGGCAATTACTCTGGGAGATGCACAGGTAGGAAGATAGACCATAAATCAAAATAAAAAGAATCTGAATGCATTCTCCAGTTATTCAGTGGATATTTATTCAGCCAAGTCGCTCGGCGAGGCCTGGTGCAGCACATTAGGAGAAGTTTCTGGGATGTGCCTGGCGTTCCTTGGCAGTCAGAAGAAAAGGAGACGAAGAGAAGCGAGGATCCCACAGGCAGCACGCAGTCCAGACAAAGCCCCTCGGAGAGGAAAAGGTTGGCACAGGTCACGTTGACACAAATAGCATTTCTGCAAGATGTGAGTGGTTCGTAATAAACACACGGATGGATTTCGGAGCACTTAAAGCAGTTTTATTCCTGCACTCCAGGAGGATTTCATGGGAAGAGAAGACAGCATTCACATGGAAAGCACGTGACTTTAAAGCCCATATTCTTGCCTCGGACCCCCCAGACCTTTGTGTATCTGAAGGTCAGAATTCAGACGAACTCGCTGGAAATCATATTCATCAGGAAGAAACAAAGTAAGTCCTGGGAAGCCCATTAAAAAAATACAACGTGCTTTTTCCTCAGGAATTACTGTGAAATTGGGTGTCATGTATCTGACTTAATGCTCTAACGGTAGGACTGGAGCACTGGGGGAGGATTTACAGGAAATATCTGCTCCTTATCTGATCAGAGAAGGAAACCAAAGTCTCACAGCCTGACACTCCAAGGTGGCTTTGCTGCCAACCTAAACCCCCAAAATTAACTATTTATCATTGGCTTAAAACACAGCTCAGACCAGTCACATCGTTCAAGTTCAAAGACTCTCGGACCCCAAAGGAATAGACCAAAAAAATCCACAAAGGCAGGCAGGAAAATACAGAAGCACACAAAAAATGAGGTGACCTGAGCAAGAAATACAACACCAGCCCTCAGGCTGGGAACGGTGACAAACCAGCTCCAAGGCTGCAGTTACCAGAGCAAAACACCTCGAAGAACCATTTCTGTATAAGAAATGATTCAGGAGATTGCCAGCTATCAAGAAATCATTCGAAAAAAAGTCTTTTTGGAAGGCTTCTCCTAATGGAAAATGCAGGAGCTCATCACGAGGGCCTCACTTTTTGGGAAGAGCCGCGCGGGGGTTTGGCCGGGCTGGGGGGAGCCTTGCAGAGGGGATTTTAGCTTAAAAGCTTGAAGACAACTGGGAGCACGCCAAGGAGGCACAGGGGCACTCCAGGGATCTCAAAAGTGCAGCAGGAAACGGAGGATGAGAGCTGAGTTGGAGGCAGGGGGTGTGTCGTACTTGGACACAAAAAAGAACCACGCAGACCCAGCTTAGTTCAGTGAAGGGTTTTACTGTAGGTTTTACTTGTAAGGAGCACTACCTGTAGGGTTTTTTCTGTTTCTGCTTCTTTCTGGTCGGACCTTTCATCAAAGAGATGGGACTATCACGGTTATACACGATTTATTACTTAAAATAACAAACAAGGTGTCAGTCTCAGAGTCCGTGGAGCTTAGTAACAAATCGCCATAATGGCAGATAGTCCCGAGTTTCAGGGTTACATGGCAATTTATAACTTTCTGGTCCAATAAATAATTAACACGAAACTTTGTTTTGACTTGATAACCTATCACCTTTGGTCACTTTTACTGCAGTGCGTCAATTTTCTACCAATTACCTGCTAAGTCACATACACCCATATACCTCTATTATAACATCTAAATTCTTAACTTAAACTACGAAATCACACTGCTATACTTAAAACCCTCCACCAAATCACTTCACTCAATACATTTTCTCATTTATAGCTACAAAAACATAGGTTTGTAATTCTCTTGCTTGCAATCCCTACATCATGTCATCACATCAGCCCAAGAATTCTCTCCAAGGGTTAAGGTCAAATCCATCATTGCCTTTGGAAGTTTTAACCCCTCGGTTTCCTACAGAAAGGACAGAAAAGAAGCCAGGACAGCCCCAGCTGTTTATTTCACTTCATATATATCTGTTCCTAGGAATGACCGTGGATTGGAGGACGAAGTTACCACCTCTCCAACCACACTGGCCAAACGAAAAGACCATCAAACTTCTCCGCCTCAGGAGAAAGAATGAAAACAGAAAGGAATGGTTAGCCAAACATAACTGTGTTTACAGAAAGTGTGTGAGAACTCCCATCACAGAAATGAAAACATCAAAAGACTGCAAATCTCAGGGCAACGGGGGTGCAGGACCTGCAGCTCCTCAGCAGTTCCCACTGTGGGAGCTGTGCTGGTCTGTGCCCAGCCAGCCTCTGCTCCTCGCTCCAGGCCTGCTGGACATCCCCCAGCCACTGCTGAGGGCGATCCCAAGGATTTGTACCCCAGGTATATTCATTATAAATATATAAATTATACCCCAGCTGCTAGGCTTGTTTGGATCATATCCCACAAAATTAATTATACTGTTATATTATGAATTGTACAGTGATGTTACTCAGGGTATGAAAACAGCAACATCAGCAAACCATAAACTCCTTCACACAAACCATAAACTCCTCCTTTACACAAACTATACACCTTTACTTTACACAAACTGTTCACCCCCACTTTACAAGACCTACAGGTATAAACTCAAAAGAATTATGCTAAAAGACCAAGGGAAATCCAGGGAAATTAAAAAATCACAAGGCAGCGGCGCTTCTGCACGAGAAACTTCAGCAGCGCTTGGGGGAAAGCAGAAAAGGAGGAAGGGTAAAGTTTCAAAAGCTGGTTTTAAATAATAAAAGACCGTGTAAATATCCACCCGAGTGGCTGGTGAGGAGATCTGTGTTGTCTCCATGGCAGACCCTGGAGCTGGAGCACAGCTGGGAGCGATGCCTGCAGGGATGGAGCCGCAGGCACAGGCTGGAGACAGGAACCCAGGGGAGAGGGGAGAAGGTAATGGATGTTTTCAAGCATGCACAGCTCCTCTGATGGGATATTTCTAATGTAAATATCTGGCAGACTGGGGACAGAAGCTTTGTTACATTTCTTTTTTAGCATCAGGATAACTAAGATGAGATTATTTATGCATGAATGAGATATCAGAGCACCAAAAAAATCTAACAGTGAATGAGTTCCCAGGGCTCCTGAGCTAAAGGACGAGGTCACAGCCCTGTCAGCTGCCTGTGCGTGGCAGGGAGTGGGCTGGGGGAGCTGAGGGCTGCTCATTGGGGTTTGTGCCTTAAGACAGCTCAGACAAACCCCTAATTCCTCCTTCCTGCCCTAATTCCTCCTCAGCCTCACTGGTCCAGTCCAAAGGATGCAGATCCCCCTCGACCAGGGTAGTTACAAGCACTGATTCATCCGATTCTCCCCCAGCTGCACTGAGGAACTCACAACCTGCTGCTCAAAGCTTCTCTCCACGTCCATCAGCACAGGAGTCCAGGACGCCCTGTTGTGTACCCTACAACCATTAAATAATCCATAAAGCGATACTTGCACGTGGGGAAAATCAAATATCTCAATGCATCAGCACTTGGTAGCTTCTCTATCACCTTAAAAAAGGCCCAAGCTGCCACCCCAGAGAGGGTTTTTTTTAAATAATCTTAATTATTGGGCTTTTCCGGCTTTATTTTAAGAGCACAAGGAACTCCATCTCGGATGGAGACGGAATGTGCCTTTGCCCAAAACAATATGCAGCGTGAAGGAAATTCAAACTGACACCATTTCAAGACAGCAAAGACAAACTGATTTAGCAACTCTGACAGGCATTTATAAGCAAAATAAAATGTGAAACTAATTTTGGCCTACTGCACCGGAATAACGTGCAGCACGGTTTGATGTCATAACATGAATATTTCATGTATGAACAGGAGCTCGTTTGGGAGGGAGATTTCTCCAGACACCTGCGAGAGGAGTCCCTGGGAGATGGAGGAGGCTTCGCTGCTGCTCCTCACTGAGTAACCTGATAGTAACTTTTAGACCCTTATTGACTTTTTAACTCTTTTGCCCGATGTCAATACGTAAAAGTGAAAATCATGGCTGAGCCTTTAATTCTAATTAATGGCCGTATTGATCAGCCAAGATCTGTCCTGCCTCACGTCACAAAACCCACTGGGTTTCAGCAGATTCCCTGCCAAAAAGGGCTTTATCCTCGTGGCTGGGAGTAAAAAGCAAAGGCTCAGTTCTCCAGCCTGTTCTCTGTAAAAGCACAGCGATGAGTGAACTGGGGCAAAGTTGGGTATTTACGGTCTCCAGAGCATTTTGTTTTGATTTGCATCGAGTTTCAAGGTTCAGCAGTTTAACAGCCAGCACGGCCACGTTTTCATTTCCTTCATTTCGGATTTAGAGCAAAAAGCGTCACAAGGTTACATCTCCAGGAGGAAATCAATCCCAAATTCCACCTGGCAGCTCACCAGGGTATGGAGAAAAGCAGCCCAGCTACTTCTGGAGTTGTGCTGAGTTTTGGCACAAAACATTTGCACAGCCCTTGAAGCTGCTCAGTTTGCGGCCTGAGAAATAAGCAATGAGAAAGATGCACATAATTTAAGTGACACTGAATATTCAATAATGGTAATGACTTAAATATTAGAAGCTCTTTGATGCGTGTTTCTGCGTTTGTCCTTGACCTTTGCTTACTCATTATTTTGTCTGCACATAATTAACACATTCATAATATCACATAAATGCCACTTATTGATACTGTCCCAAGGGCAACTGGTTATCTGGGAAGAACATGGACACATTAACATTTCCTAACTCATTTAGCTCCTCTTCCACATTAAACTGAAGAAAGCCATTTGTCAAACCACCCCGAAGATGGGTTTTAAGCAGGCAATATTTAACAAGGTAATGGTTTAAGTGTTGTCAGGGCACGGCGACAGTCATTTAAAGGGACAGCTCTAACGAGGGCAGCCGAGGAAGGATGCAGGATGGAGCAGCCTGGAGATTAAACACAGAGGTCGGAAATATCATTTGCTTCCTGATTTTTCACACTTTTTCCATATTTAGCCACAGCAAGTGGATAAAAAGCACTGAATCCGTGGTCAGTGACCTGTGCCCGCTCGAGGGGTGGCATCCCTCGAGGTACCAGCCCAGCAAAGGTGTGAGGTCACCCAAGAGCTGAGGTGTTTAATGGTATTATATACAAAATCTCACCTCCAGATCTCACTGCTTTGAGAGGTGTTGAGCATCTCCTGCAGCAAGGCCAAACCCAAGAGGTTTAAGGAAAAAAAAGAATAATAATAAAATAATAATAATAATAATCATCATCATCATCATCTTGCATCCTGTTTCCCTCCAGAACACATTCTCTGCTATTCATCAATACAAACATTCAGGCCCACTTCAGATTATTTTGAGCATTTTGTTCGCTGCACTTGACTTTTTTATCTGGGAATTATTTTTAAAGACTTCCCTAACAAATCTCTGGTAAAACACATGTCAGGGCTTTGGCAGGGCTGGCAAATTTTTCCCGAGCTCGAGTTAAATTTAAAAATGGAAATTGGACTAATTAATTACTTCAGATGGAACAAGAGAGGAGGATTTCAGCACAGGGCTGAAACGAAACAATGCAAGAAGCAACAGCTGGCGGCGTTCCAGCGAGCAGGAGCGTGGGCAGCGCTTCCCAGGGAGTGGGAGAGCGGGAAGGGGCAGGGAGGAGCAGGGATGAGCAGCATCCCTGGGCTCCAGCCTCCCACCACCAGCACAGAAATGACCTGGAGGAAATCACGGAGGAGGAGCAGGCTCTCGGGATGACACCGTGACATTCTCCCTCCCGAGGGAATGGAAAGAATAAGAAGATGTCAAACCGGGAAGCGATGGATCCTGGCAGGCCCAGCCCCCGTGCCCGAGCCAGGGAGGAGTCCTGGGCATCAGGAATGTGCTCCCAGGGCTCCCTGGCAGTGCACAAGTTGTCACACTCGTGGGGCCAAGGGAAAGGGAAAGATGCAGAAAGTGATGCTGGAAATGCAGCTGCCTCCTGGCTGGTTATGGATCATGGAACCGTGGAATGGTTTGGGTGGGAAGGGGCCTTAAAGACTGCCTCATTCTGCCTCCTACCACGGGCAGGGACACCTTCCACTACCCCAGGGTGCTCCAAGCCCCATCCAGCCTGGCCGGGGACACTTCCAGGGATGGAGCATCCTCTGGACTAAGCTTAGCTACAAGTACGGCCCCCTATATTACATTATTAACATAATCTCTGTTAAAAGTTTAATGTTTCCAAGTCAGAGTCTTCCTGTTCAAGAAGAAAGGCAGAGAAGAAGTGCTCGGTAAACAGACAAGGAACGAAATCCATGAGGCTCCACCAGGGAAAAGGAAAATGAGTAATGCGAGGAACTGCTACCAGGTTTTCATTTTGTACGTCTACGACAGAAAGAGGAACAGAAATGCAATACAATAAGTGAGTAGGGAGCAGGTGATTTAAGGAATCAATACCCAAAGTTATCAAATAACCCAGCTGACTGCTACAACAGACCAGCTCCCGCAGCATAACCTGCACTTCAGCATGAAAAAATAAAAAATCACAAGCAGCCCTGGGCAAATCATGGATTTTCCCCCGCTACTGCTGATTTAAAATATGCAAATGTATTCACAAGCTCCAAGGTGTGGGGAGTGACTGTTCAACCTGCAGAACAGCGACCATTAAACACAACAGCAGCGAATACACCAAGGGAAACAGCTGTCCTTGGAAAAAGGGAGCCATGTGCACCATGGAAACCTCTCTCTGAGCTTGATCAAGTTCAGCTGAAGAAGTAAAGCGGGCAAAGTTTTACCCTCCTTTTATTTGGATTACGGGGGGCAGAGTTCTCCCTTACGTGTTTTATCAGACCAGTGTGAGACAGGAGGGCTTGTCCATCCATAGAAATAAATCCACAAACTCCTCACAAATCCAAAATTATCCATTACAAATTCTCAGCTTCTCTTTTGGGAGAAAAGTGCTGAAAAACGCTAATCTGAAGACGAACTACAGCAAAAAAAGAGCAAGTGTGTGATTTGCCCAGCCCTCCCTGCTTAATCTTCCTCTCCTCCGGCAGCACCTGCATGGAAAATGCATCTGGAAGTGTCCAGGGTCTCTGACAAGTTCCTGACAGATGATGGATGGATCAAATCCAACACCTGGAATGCAGAATGATAAGGTTCAGAAATGAAGGGGATGAGTGACAGTGGCTAAGGAGATGAACAGACGGGGGACCTTCACAGCAGAAGGCTGCATCACCTATTTCTTCATGAGGAGGATAATGAATGAGGTGACAACAGCAGGAATTCATTTCCAGACAGGAATACTGGGCTGAAAAAAACCCTCGCAGTGCTTCTGTGTTTGTGTTAGCAGCGTTGTGAACATGGGGAGGGGTTTTAAAGGTTTATGAACTCGGCTATGACCGAGGGTTCTGAGGGGCTGTGCCAAGTTGCCATCAGGTTTGGGAGCTGGAAATGCTCCCCCGGATCCAGCCCACCCATTCTACCACCACAGCACCCCTCCACTGCCTTCCCAAAGCCATCAAAGCCACCTCGAAGACAGTTTTGTGATTTCTAAACAAGCTCAGATCCAGAAAAGGATAAGGAAGTGTTTAAACTCGTAACGTGGCCCAAAGAGCCAAAGGATTATAAAAAATAGAGAGAAGGGAAAAAAAGGCATTTGGGATCAAAGCATATTTGCTGCTCTGACCACTTCTGTAGCTCTGAGAATTTTTAAGAACTTGGTATCTTGTGTCGTCAGTGAAAACAAACAGTCCCATAAATGAATTCTCAGGAGCGTCCTGTTTCACTGACGTACTCCAGCAGCGAAAGGAACTGCTCCAAGGGAAGTTTCCGGAAAGCAGAAAAGTTTCTCTGAACTACAGCACATCCCTGCCTCTCCTCCCTGCTAAGCCCAGCCTGCCTCTGCCCTGTCTGCCACGCTGCTATTTCCAGCTAATAGATGGAGCCATTTGCAGGAGTGGAATATGAGGAGCCCTCCAGCACAGACACATTTCCTGCTCATCCTGCAGCGAATGAATCCCACTTCCCTGCACGTCCTGCCTGTCCAAATCACATCCTTCCTCCGGACCAGCCTCAAGACCACAGCCCCATTAAGCAACCAAACCATGGATGCTCATTAGCTGCTTCTCCTTGTGCTGTTTGCTCGTTTGGTCTCTGTTTGCCTTTTCTTCTCAACTTACACAATATTTTGGGTCAGTAACTTTGAATTCTTTGCCTCTTGCATGGGCTCACACTCGCACGCCCTGCCAGGTGCTATGGGAAATGCAGCTATTCCAGTCGTATTATTTATTAATAAAAACTTCCAAGAATTACACAAAAGTTGAAGCAGTCTTGGGATACTTGGCCAGCTTTAGCTCACAGACAGCAGTGACAACTTTCCTGCCTTCTCCTTTTCAGATTACATATTTCATTTAAGAGGATTCCCTTTTTTTTGCCTACACAAGAATCCAAAAAGCCTGAACAGAATAAAAAGGGCTTGGATTGACAGGACACAGGGAATGGCCTCCCACTGCCAGAGGGCAGCAGGAGATGGGATATTGGGATGAAATCCTTCCCTGTGAGGGTGGGGAGGCCCTGGCACAGGGTGCCCAGAGCAGCTGTGGCTGCCCCTGGATCCCTGGCAGTGCCCAAGGCCAGGCTGGACGGGGCTTGGAGCAGCCTGGGACAGTGGAAGGTGTCCCTGCCCATGGCAGGGGGTGGGACAGGATCATCTTTAAGGTCCCTTCCAACCCAAAGCATTCTGTGATCCTCTCAAGTTCTTTTTTCCTAGTGCTGAGTTAATCCTGTGGGAAATCAGTGGAATTCAAAGGGCTTTTTTCCCCCCAACTAAACACCTCAGTCAGCTCTTGTTCATCTGAAACTCGGTTTATTTTAGCAAGGCTTAAGAAATCAAGCTGTCATCAATAATTTAAAGTGTTTGTCCCTGATCCTGGGTCCACACTTAATTTCACCACGGCCTTAAAGCTGGAATCTTCCACAGCCAGAGGCTGGGGCAGGCAAGTGGCTGGGAAAGAAAACGCCTGAATTGACTTTTGGGGTGAAATGAGTCATTCTGGATGCTCTGAGCACACAGTGGGGGTGGATCCAGACCTGGCTGGGCAGGGAGTGATCCCTTCCACTCCCCGAGCTCAACCACCTCCATCAGCAGCCCCCTCACAGAGGGGTCTGACCTGGACTTTGGGGCCTTCTCAGCAGAAATCCTGGAATATAGATGTAGAAATTTTAAAAAAACCACAGGTATATAGTTGTATCTATATAAAAGTCTGCTCAGTGGTATAAAAATAGAAGTACAGCTAACACTCCAAATCTTTGTCCTCACAAGAAGGGGAGAAATGCATTCTTCTGTTCCATGGAATCTAATTAGTTACTAAATTTAGGTTCTGTCAGTAAAGTTATAGAGGATTCACTGCAGCTGGATTTAAATATTGGATGATATTTTATATTTCACACAATGCTAATGGATGACATTACCTTAGTATAGATATTGTCAAGTAGTTCCATGTGAATGCTTGGGTCTATTCATAATGTTTTAGTCAGCTAAATCATACTTGATTGCATTTTAAAAAACCACTTTCAGTCCCAGATATTCATTATTTGAAAGCAAGAATTCAGTGAGACCCTGAATCCCACGAGCTGGGAAAGACTGATTTAAAGCAAAACCACAGGTGCAAAAATAATTAAATCGTTTAAGCATCAGACAGAGTTATGATGCAATCCACGGGAGAGAAGGAAAGAAGTCAAAGCTAAATGCCTCCTCTGCCATAAACTTATTTCTTCCAGTTGCTCAGTACCCTAAAATTTGAAGAATTTGGGCAGAACTTTCTAGAAATTCCAGTGCTTAACTATCCCAGTGTCTCTGAGCATCTTGTGCATCTCAGTTCCTCATCTGCAGTACAAGAGCACAGAACCAGCTCAGGAGAATTCCACAAGGATCACGAAAGACCTGGGATTCAAAGTCCATGCAGAGCCTACAGTAAGAAGGCTCAAACCAGTTCTCCAGTTTGGTTCCAACTGCTGCCACCTCAAACTGCAGAATTCACGAGGTATTTTCTCCTGGAGACGCTGGGCTTAGACAAAATTTAGGCCGAACTTACTCAAAAGTCCCTGAGAGACAGGATCTGCCACCTCAGGCTGGTGCAGCCTGGGAAGGGGTTTTTAAATCCTCAAAGAGCATTCCCCCATCTTCTTTTTTATATTCTTTCTTGTTTTAATTGAGCAGATTCACACAGCCCAAACTCCTTTGCAAAGATCTGTGCCACACACACAGGGCTGACACCCCAGAGAGAGAAGCTGGATGGTCCAGGACTAGAAACGCCATCTTAAAACGTGACCCCAAAGTTTGTTTCTGGCAGATGGGATTTTCCAGGTACAGAGCTGAGCTCCCTCTGTAACATCTGAACTCAATTTTAAGTTTGATCTATGAGATTATTTTCACTCCAGCCCCTTTGGACACTTGCAGCAACAACGTTTCCCTTCTCTCTACACAGATTTAATCTGGTCGTGCACTGCAACTCTGCTTAGAAAGCTGCTTAGTGGCAATGTTTCCGAAATCTGAATCAAATTTTCCTGAGTGGAATAAGATTAGTTATCGAGGAAAGGATAATCCACTTTTCTAGGGGCAGTGGTTCCATGTTTTAGGTAATGGTTCGAAAACACAATAATAATCCTAATAATGAAATGGCTCCGGGAGACTGTGAGTGCTGATGGAGAGCTGGCTGTGGGAGCAGTGCTGCTGTCTGGGGATAAACTGGGAACAGCACGGAGCACAAAACTACAGATGCACACCAGAAACTGCAGAACTTCCTGACTTCTCTGGGCCTGAACCTGCCAAGTGCAGCAGAGCCATTTTAAACTCCAGAAATGCGAGTTCAGAGCTCACAGAGCTGCCTGACGTGGCCAAAACCCTGCAGGGGTGGTGCTGAGCAGTTCCCCGACTGTTCACATTTTCTGGGGCCCTTTTGGTGCAAACCTCACAGTTCCAACCCCCTCTGCACCATCACCCACCCCTCCATCCCCTCAATCACCCTGGAGGGTGATTAAGCCAATTACCAAATGTACAGGCAGCTCTCCACCGTGAAGGGCTTGGTAATTCCCAAAATTCAAGTTCCAGGAGCTGCTGGTGGCTGCAAACAAGGTCACCCTCCCACTGCCTCAGAACACACCCCAAGTGTGATGTCAGAGCACCATCTCTCCTCATCCCGAATTCCTCAGCTACGCCCTGCCCACCACCATGCCAAGGAATCTGGCAACTCAAAGAGGACTGGAACCTTCTCCGGAGCTGGGATCATCCATCAGCAAGGGAGGCAGAATCAGAAAAAAAGAGTAAGAGCAAAATCATGGCCAGGGAATTTCAGTTGGAAAAACCTTCTAAAATCATAAAGTCCAATCATTTCCCAGCACTGCCAAGGCCACCACTCGCCCATGTCCCCAAGTGCCACATCCACACAGCTTTTAAATCCCTCCAGGATGTTCCAGCACTTCCTGCTCACTGGAAGGTGACCAAGGATCTCCTCACAGTGCACCTTCCTCCCCTGCGGCAAAAATTACCAGTGGTGGTGGATGACCCGTGAGTGTCCCTGGCCATCCCGTGCTCACAGCTCTCAGCGCGACATCATAAAATCCAATGACACCTTCTCAATCAAACCCTTTTTTTCCTGCGGACCCCCACTAAAAAAAAAATTCCTTTAAAACAGGTGCATCGTGTTCCCAGAAGAGCTCACAGGCTGGAGGGGTTTTATCCCTGCTGTCACCACGAGTGGAGAGCACCAGGGCCAGCCGGCTGGCAGGAGGGCTGTGCTCTCTCCATCCCTCTGGGAATGCAGGACATGCCCACTCCAAACCCGCACACCTCTTGTGGAAAACTCCTGGCCAGCGAGACCCCAGGGCTCCCAGGCCCCATTTAGCTGAGCAAGCAAGGCTGGGAACCCATTAATTTGCTGGGTGAGTTATGGTTCCCCGCAGCCCCTTTTGTTCGCTGTCAAGGTTCTGCAACAATGACGGATGCAGCTACAGCCAGCCCCAAACTCCAGAATTTGATCTACTAAATCACTGCAGATATTAAATGTCTCAGCGATAAGCCCAGCAAATCAATTCCTCCGGAGCTCACGCTTGGTGCCGAAGACGAGGCAGGAGGGACTCCCCACACAGTTCCCTGTTGTCCCATGGAAAATGAGGCCGTGTGGTAATGTCATGGCTCCCTGGAAAGGAACCAGCACCCCAGGAAAATTCGCACAACTTCCAGGGGCTGCTAAAAGGAGCCGCAAATCCACCTGGATGAGCGAGGCAGCACCGTGGGACATTAGGAGCTCACCAAGCCCAGTTTTAATAGCAGGAGCTGGACACGCATATAAAATTCCCACTTAGCCTGGTAAATAAACAGAAAAGACTGCAGCAAAATAAAGAACCAGGCGAGCACGGGCAGAATGCTTAAGCAGCAAGACATGGGCAGGGTTTCAGTCTGGCTCTTCTCTACCTCAGTATAAATCTTTTTTTGTTTAAAACCGTCTGCTTCCTTCAGCCACAGCAGTCAAGAGAAGTGAGCAAATTTCACCTCAACTCATTTATAAAGAGCGCAGAGCTGTTCACAGGAATCCTCACCCAAAGCAGATTAAGGCACGACGAGGGTGGAACAATTGCCACTTCATTTTTAATTTCTCCAAATCACCATCAGATAGATGACAGTGGTTAGCACAGGAAGGATTCTGCAGGCTTCATAAACAATAGAGGTATTACCCATTATCACACAAGTACAAATTAGTTTGACCTTTCCAGCTTTTTCATGTGAGGCTTCCTTTTTTCCACTTGACTAGAGAAAATATTGAGTCAAGCCACGTTCTGCACTCTCCCTCCTCAGATGTGTTTGACCAGTGTTTCTTCCCTAAATCTGCAATTAGGAGAGACCCATGAAACACCCAATTCACCCGAGGAATTCTCTGGCTCAAACCAGCACATTCCTGGTGCTCCCTGGGAGAGCCCCAGCCTCACTCCTGGGGTTGCTGCACACCTGCTTCTCCCATCCCTGCTTCCCTGGGGGAACAAGGTGTGATGTGGTCATTTCATATTCCATGGGAAGTGCTGGGAAACAATATGGAAATGTTGTGGGGGCAGCAGAGATCATCAGAGAATCGTGGAATGGTGTGGGTTGGAAGGGGCATTAAAGCTCATCCCATCCCACCCCTGCCATGGGCAGGGACACCTTCCACTGTCCCAGGCTGCTCCAAGCCTCGTCCAGCCTGGCCGTGGGCACTGCCAGGGATCCAGGGGCAGCCACAGCTTCTCTGGGAATTCCAGCCCCTCACCCCCCTCACAGGGAGGAATTTCTTCCCAGTATCCCATCTTCTGCTGCCCTCTGGCAGTGGGAAGCCATTCCCTGTGTCCTGTCCCTCCATCCCTTGTCCCCAGTCCCTCTCCAGCTCTCCTGGAGCCCCTTTAGGCCCTGGAAGGGACTCTGAGCTCTCCCTGGAACCTTCTCCTTTCCAAGTGAGCACCCCCAGCTCTCCCAGCCTGGCTCCAGAGGGGCTCCAGCCCTGGAGCAGCTCCGTGGCCTCCCCTGGATTTGCTCCAGCAGCTCTGTGGCTTTGCTGCTGAGGGCCCCAGGGCAGAGAGGGAAGGATGCTCAGTTCCATCCTCCCTGCCCATGGCTCTCATCCCTGCCCGCCACAACAAACCTGCCTGATCCCATGAAAACTCAGCCACGTGGATTTAAGAACTGGATTAACACCAAGCTCTCCTGAACAGATGTTTACATCCCTAGGAAGCCTTCTGCACATCCCCAGGCGGGAGAATGGCACCGAGAAGCGATCCCTTGTGCCAAGAACTCCCAGGACAGCTTCCCTGGACAAGCCGTGCACTCACTGCTCACGGACACGCATCCCTGCAAGGTTTAACATCGTTCCTCATGGATAAGCAGCACTTCCTGTCAGTGACCCGGAATGTGCCGGATCCAGCACGGGAATCCTCTGGTTCTCCTGATCACTTTGTGTGGAAGCCAGAGGAGCTGGGGAGGAGCAGGCAGAGGGTGATGCTGAGCCAGCCACAAACGCTGCACCTGTCAGCCAAAACGGGGGAGGAGCTGCTGCATCCGGACAAGGAAAGTGGGAAAACAGCGGGTGGAAAAGCAGGGAAAACAAGAGGGGCACTGAGCACAGGATCCTGACCGTGACAGGACATTCCAAGGAGAAATTTGATGCATTTTTGTGTCAATTCCTCAGAATTAGGGATGCCGAGAAAATTACAGCGTAGCAATTGGGGTTAGAGGTGTTAAATCCCCCACCCAGCTAAAGCCCTGTCCTGCCCCATCCCAGGTCACGGAGCAGGGTGTTCCCACTGCTCCGGGATGCTCCACGGGATCTGAGCTGTGAGCTGAGTGCTGCCACCCTGTGGGACCCGCGCCACTCCTGCCGGGATGCTCAGCGCACTCCTGAGTTTGGGCAGCTGGGCGGGGGCTCGGGAGCACGATCCAGCTGTTCCCAGAGAAGCACAACGCACCGGGATACTCCTGACAGCTAATTCAGGAGCTGGGGGTGTTCATAAGTAGGATTTAGCAGAAAAAGGTTACCGAGTTCTGAGCAGAATAAGAACAGATGTTGTAATTCAGACTCATCTGTAAGGCAAAGGTAACTGATGGATTCACACAATCCCTGTTTGCTCCCACAGACCCAGGCCTGGATGGAAATCCTGCTCTTTGCATCCCTAGGAGCAGATCCAGTCTGAAATCACTCTTCTGCTGTGCTTCATATTTCATTCATTTCTGCTTCCAGCTATACACGCACAACAGAGGGCACGAAACATCTCCCTAATTGAACAATACAGATCAATTAAATATGAAAAGTCATTCTTGGACTGAAACCCTCTCAGGCAATGTTCTGCTCTTATGCTAAGTAACTCTTTTAAAAAAGCTGGGAGTTGAGTGTTGTCAGAGGGGATTTTATTCATTTATTTATTTAAGACTGGGAGATAAAGCCCAAAAAGATTCATCCATTCATTCATGACGAGAGGAGACAGTTTTGACCACTGAGCAAGGTAGCAGTGAAAGAAAAAACATCTTATTTGATGAAAGTTCCTCGGTGCTGTTTGTGTGAGGTGAAGAATCCCCTCTGCTCCACTGAGATCACCCAAATCATGGATCAAACCGGACAAAGACCCCTCTGCTCCAGGTTTTCCAGCTGTATCTGGAAAGGTGTAAAAATGAGCGATGGGAATCATTATCAGGAACAGGGAGCAGGGAAAGCTGTGCCTGCCCAGCCCCAGCAGCCCTGGGGCTCTCCCTGATGGCTTTTTGGGTCTCCACACTCCCAGCACTGGGAGCACAGAGATGCAGACGTGTTTTGTTGTCTGGAAGCCTTCCCGAATAACGCCCTGCGATCTGAATACAAGGACTTTAATAAACCCTGCACTTAGAGATGGGTGAAGAAAACCCAGGTAGGTTATTGCTGTGCAGCACCATTCACGTTAAATCACCCTCCACAGGAGAGGTTTCTCCACCACAATCACCCCGGGATGTCCTTTGTTCCCCTTAGGCTCTGATTAAATGCGGTGACCTGCTAAGCTTTATGTAAATTGGGCTTAAACACCACAGCTCTTCTCCGGCTAAACACTTATATAAATAAATGATAAACACCGACTTCGCCCGAGGCCAACAAAGACACAACTCTGACAGAACTTCTGCAAGAGCCAATCAGCCTGGAGCGAGGAGCAGCTCAGGGCTGACTGCTCTCCTGGAAACCTGGAGAAAGCCAAGCCTAACTGTGGGGTCTTTCAAGCACATCTTGCCCTCAAACAAGAATTGAGGAAAGTCAGCAAGAGAGGGTTAACAGGGATTGAGTCTCACTGAATCCAGAAACCAAAGAGGAGAAAAGGTGGGGAAGAAGCATCCCGGCACTTTGCTTTTATCTGTGGTATAACGTATCTCAGGACAACTTGGTACTGCCTAGATCAGAACATGAATAAAGATGCTTGGCCAGATCTGAGACACCTCCAGCAAGTCTTCAAGGAATTCAGGATCAACAGCTGAACAACTGCGAGCTTGGGGAAGAACTAACAGAAGAAACAAATGTGGCAGAACCTCGTTTTTGAAACCTTTAACACAATTTTTTAAAAAATCCCTGCCATTTTGAAAATGAAATGGCTGCAGATGATTTTTTCGAGTCCTTCTGAAGTGGAATAAGTGCATCACTTACCTCACTGGAGGCCACATGCTGATACATCTATGCTGTGATTATGGCCCTAAGCAAAAATCCCAATTTATGTTGCAGAGGCAAAACTTCCCCTTTCTGCTCCACCTATGCACGTGACAGTCACCAGATTGTTTTCAAAATGCTTTGACCCTGATGGTTCTGAGGGCTTGGCTCTCATTGATTTAACCCAGCAATTAAAAACACCCCAACAACTCTTTCTTTTCCTTGGTGTCGGGCTGGGATAGATTTTTACCCTGCAAATTGAGATAAAATGACTGCACCCAGGGAAAAGCAAAGAATGGAGTTATTTCCCAACATCAACACATTCAGAACCCAGTTTAGCCCAGAAAACGCTGCTCTCTTGGTTCATAGCGAATGTGAAGCTCATTTGTGTTCAGATTAGAAGCAGATTTGACACAGATTTGACACATTTCGCTTGAGTGTCCCCAGTTTTGGTGGCTGCTGGGAGGAGGCAGGAGGAGTTGCGCACTGGCGTGAAACAGTAAATCAGATGGGTGTCATCCTTATGTATTTGCTTTGCTAATAATAAAAAGAATGAATCACTGCTGTCATGATATTCACATTTATACTCGAGTAACCACCGTGGCAGATACCAGTGAAGATGTGTGCAAGTTTCAGCCTTGGCAGCACGCCTGGCCCGGAGCTGGCAGCTGACATTTGTGGATTTGGTGTGATTCACGGCACTTCTCTGTGTTTGTGATTACCTCCCTGTCAGGGACTGCGCATCACTCACCCGCCAAGAGGCACAGACTCCCAATGGGAAGGAAAACTCCCAATGGGAAGGAAAACTCCCAACTGTTGCACCAAAGCCTCTTCAAAGAGAGCTGAACCCTCTGTGTGACAACGGAGCCGAGCACCAGGTCACCAAAGATCAGAGAGAGAACTGCTTCTGCAGAGACTTTACCAGGTCATCCCAGGCCACAGAGGGGAGGTGTGGGAAGAAACCCCAGACTTGCTCTGTTCTAACAGGGCTAAAAATAGACCTGTGATGATTTATGAACTTTCAAAGGCAGGACAGTATTTTTAAGCAGCAGCAGCTTCTCCTGCTCCGTCTGCATCCTGGGAGCTGCCTGCTCGGCGCCAGAGCTGTGCCCACCCTGCCCTGATGGGGACCAGCCTCTCCAGCACGCTCACCAAACAGAATTAAACAAGACCACAGGAGCAAATGAAAAGGCAGTGATCCGTCCATCTCGTGGGTAATATCCTTCCTTCACTCTGCCTCATCTTTACCTCTGAGTTTTAAATATTCTTCTTCAAAATCAAGTTAACGCCACAGAACTGTCAGACAAAGCCAACTCCTGAAGACAAGATAAATAAATCACGCGGCAGCAGAATATTTACAAAATTACTCTGAAGTTTTGCATCTCTGGGAGAAAATTTACGTGAGCTCACCCCTGATTCCCAGCTGGCCCTGGTGGGGTAACTCAGGAGCGAGTTTGAAATCCAAGAAATGTTCATCCCAATAAATGAAGACCTGTATAGCAACAAGAAAGACTTTCATTTACGAGGAGGTGCAAGTTCGGGATCCACGGTGGGCTCTCAGCAGCTGCTCGCTGGCTGCCACTGCTGCTGTCCTTCCCTCTGGAATAACAGCTCCTCAGCCAAGGGCTGAAAATCAGCACTCGGCAATCAAGCACTGGAGGGATTAACACTGGAACGTCAAGCCAGGACACCCTGGAGAAAGATGGCTGTGGTCTCAGAGACACCCACCCCGCGGCCAGAGGTGTCCTTGTGGCCCAGGGGAGAGGACATGTCACCCCTCACCCCCTCCCACCACGCAGACCACACTGAGGGCACACCTGCCCCCTTCAGCCACCCCTGGCGAGCTCAGGTGCGGGGCTGGGAGCTCCGTTCATCCCGCTTAACCCATGGAAAGCCAGGCTCCGGAGGCTGCAGCATCTCATCGCATTTCCCAGGAGCTGCCTGCACAGGTGAGCTGTGCTGTCATTCACATTCCCAACACACGTTTTGTCATTGTGGAGAACAGAACAAGCTTAAAATTCTGGGAGCGCCAGACGGGCGAGGAGAGAGCTCGGCTCCACTGCAGAAGGACGGGAAAATCCTTCCAGTTCCATAGTTTTGCCAGGATCATTCAACTCCAACTACCTGCAGGCACACCCTGCTTCTCTCCGCTCTCTCCACCCAAGAGCTGTCTCTGGGCTGGGGGTGCTTGGGGCAGGAGACCCTCAGAGCCTCCCAAAAGGGAAATACACCCAGAGTTTGGGGTGGTTTCCCGCAAAAGGCCACTTCCCGGAATCCCCCAAAATTTTGTCAGAGGGATTCAGCTGTGCCCGGAGTTCAGCACGGGAGGGAGAGGTTGCTGCAGCCAGTGGAGGCCATTGTCTCTAGGAGGCTGCTTTGGGGAAATTAGCGGTGTGCCCACCTCTAAATGAGGCTGTAGGGCAAGGAAAAGAGGGATTAGCCACGTAAAGCGAGTCCTTTTGGTGTTAGATTAAAGAGGGGAGGTGACTTTGAAGGATTATTCAAGGGCCATTTAAGCAGTTTTCAGGGACTTACAAACGCAGGATAAAAACGCAGCTCCTCAAGTCCAGAAAAGAAGAAAAATTCAGTTTCCTGGCCAGGGAAGCAGCAGAAAAGGCTTCTGAGGGACCCCGTTACGTGCAGGCCCCCAGCATCCTGCTCCCCGTGCTCAGTGCTGGCAGTCGAGCCCCGACTGGAGCTCGACATCACCTGCGCACCTGGGCTGGAGCTGCTGCAGGAGCCAGAATCACCAGGGAAGGGGCTCCGACAGCCCCGATGCCACTGGGATGGGTCACGGCACCCCCTGGGCTCCCTGCCAGCACGGGGGCACAGCCACCCACCCACCCACTGTGGGGCAGGGGGTGCTGGATGTTGGAAAGGAGCTCCGGAGTATCGCGACCGTCACGAGAGGAGCTGCCACCAGCCCCTGCTCCCACCTCAGTGATTTATCCACTGGGATGCAGGTCCTGAACCGAGCCATGGAAACCGGAGCATGTGCAAGCACAACCACAAAAAACTGACTTCTCCCTCCAGCCAAACGGCCCCTGCTTCCCTGCACCTCAGGTACCTCATCAACATGCTGGCTCTTAATCCTTTGCCCACAGTAATCCAGCGAGGGAGAGGAATACGTGGCTCCAAGACATCAGAGTGCTCTATCGAACGAGCCCCTCTCGGGGAAAAAAAAGCCCCTCTTTGGCTTAGCCCAAAAGGTGACGGGTAATTAGTATGTAAGGTACAAACTGTCGCCACTTGCTATGCAAGCGGCATCCTTTAATTTGTAGTTTCGAGAGCAAGCCGTTCCTGTCTGGGATAAATAAAACAACACGCTGCAGTATGTTGCTCACGGCACGGGAGCAGCAGCAGCCTGGGGAAAGCAAAAGGAGCTCCAACTCCAGCCGGGAACGCGGCTGGAGCCAGCAAAAAGTTCTGCGTGCGCCTGGAGCAGCCTGGCGGGAGCATCCCCGCGCTCCGGGACCGACCCGCGCTCACTCAGGGACGGACCCGCTCCGTGTCCGGGGAGCCGCAGCCACCCCCGCCCGGGCCGGCTCTGCGCGACCCCGCGCACGGCTCCGCACGGCTCCGCACGGCTCCGGAGCACCGCTCGCACCCCGCGGCACCTCCGCGCTCCGGGAGGACCCCGGCGGGCACCGCGCCCCGA
>VZTD01001488.1:455382-477818 GCA_013397725.1 Rhagologus leucostigma | reverse complement strand
CCCCACCCCCGGCCCTGCCGTGCGCGGGGGGCGGGCGGCGGAGCGGCGGCGGCCGCGTTAACCCTTCCTGCCCCGCCGGTGCCCGCCCGGTGCCCGCCCGCGGCCGTGAGGCAGAGCTCGGTCCCCGGCCCCGCGGGCAGCATCCCCTGCCCTGCCCCCGGCTCGCTTTGCTGCGGACCAGGTGTGGCTCATTCCGCACCTGCGGGCTCCTCCGCACCCGCGGCTCCGCCCGTACCCCGGGCAGCTCCGAGCCCGTTCCCGTCGCGCTCCCCGCTTTTCCCCCATCCCCGACCAGCCCCGGTCGCACTGTGGGAGACCGCAGAGTCCCAAATTACCGCTCGCGGCTTTTTTTTTTAATTTTATTTTCCCCTCCGCGCGTTGCCCTCCGGTTTTAATCCCAGATTTGAAGTAATTATCTCGCTCTGTAAAGGCAGCCTCTCCTCACCCGCCTGCTCTGGCAGCCTCTCGCTCAGCCCTTCGCATCCACCGCCTCCCTTCATCCCCTTCCCGTTCCTCCTCGTCCAAGAACTGCGTGCGTTGTGCAGGGAGACGAGGAGCCCGCGAGCACAGCGCACCTGGGTACCAGCCCTGCCGCTCCCGAGCTCTGCGGGCTGTCCCTGTGCTCAGGGATGCTCCCAAACCTTCCTCAGGATCCCTCAGCGGGGTCTCTGCTTGCTGCTGCAATGCAAATGATGAGCCACAATCTGCTTTGAAAGTCATGAGTTCAGGCTTAATAAGCAGCATAATGTAAAGGCACAGAGAAAAGAAAAAAAATATTCAGAAGAGAGGGTGGGACCTACCTTTCCCCCTGTCCCAAAATCCTGTCCTGGGAAGTGCTCTTAAATGCCTGTGCAAAAAAATGCCTTGCAGTGCAAAGAGGGTATTCAGTCTTAACTGTGCCTCCCCTGGGTTTTGAGGGATTAAGTGAAACCCTTATTATGTTTAATTATCTCTAGAGTTGCTCTCTGTGCTTGCTGCCTTGCTTTATGGTTTAATAAACTGCACGTCGATAGAAACTGAATGACAATTAACGCTAGTGCAGGTTGGGTTGGCGTTTACCACTGCTCACAGGTTCCTCCTCGACGTGCCTGCACTCAGGTGTTTCATCACCATCTATCACAGCCTCTTTATTCGCGCAGCTCCCCGCTCCCAAAGGATCCATCCAAAAGGCTGGGAAGCACCCTGGGCAGCTCAGGAGGGTGGCTGTCCCAGCAGAACCCCACACAGGGGTCAGCTCTGCAGGTCCAAGGGGTTGGGAGCAGTGACATGGAGCAGTGACAACACCCTGGAGCATCTCCAGGCTGAAGGACCATCTGTAGTTGGCCCAGTCCTGAGCAGTCCTCAAGTACCTCTTATCATGGAATCATGGTTGGAAAGGACCTCCAAGACCATCAGGTTCAACCTTCATGATGGAGGATGGCCCTAAACACAGTTCACTGCGCCTGGAGAGGGGCCAGCACTGCCTTTCCTGAGTCCTCCTGAAGGTTTGAGGTTGGGCCCAAGAGCGAATCAAAGTCTAGAGGAGGCAGAAGCGCTGCACTTGAGCCGTGCAGGAAAGAATCCCCTTGTGTTACGAAATGTTATATAAACGTTATGTATTATTTGTGTAATCTCATCCTGATTTATACAGGAGGGGAGCCTGCTCAGCAATCCAAAATAAAGTTGAGCGCCAAGTGTTTTCAATTTGGGAGCGCCTGTGTCTCCAAGGTCACCTCATAAATCCTGGCACTGTGGCACGGCGCTGCCAATCTGTGTGGGGTGTAATAACTCTGGAGGGAAATCAACGCTGGAAACGCTGCCGAATTTTTCAAAGCGAACATGCGTTGAATGCATCATCATCATAACCCAGCTGAGCGTGCAACATCCTCGCAGGCAGTGGGCAAAAACATCTCTCACCCTCGGCTGGGTGGCAACCAGCAGCAAATGAGAGCTGAAAGGTGAAGGCAGGGCGGCGGTGGGAGCAGACAGATGGCTTCCCTGGAAAGCCTTTTGGTTGTGCCACCTTCCCTGCACACCTTTAACTCACCCCTGAATGAACAAGCAAACCAGGTCACCTGCTTTTTGGTTTTTTTATCCCCGACAAATCCACAAATAAGGCCAAAGGTAGAAGAGTCAGCAATCAACGCCTCCCGTTGAAAATTCAGACATATTCTTTTGAACAAATAGTCTTGAACACTTCATAAATCTGGCAAGGAAAAGTGCCTGGCGGGTTTTTAAGCTGGGTTGTAACAGCGAAGCTGACACTTTGAATCAAGCCTTACAGCGCGACCTTCAGAAACTCCTGCACCGCCGTGCCCGTGACTGACAGCGGGAGAGCCCTGCCGGAGCATCGCCACGACATTTAGCACGCTCGTGTTAATTAGCTACAAACAAACCACTCTGAATTGCCGTGGAGGCTGCCACGTGCGTGTGTGTGTGTGCACACAGAGCCACGCGGGAGCCAGAGCTGGCCCCAAGTCCTGCCCTGGGATGGCACCACAGAGGGTCCCCAAGCTGACATCCCCCATGTGTGCCCGCATGGAGGAGTAAATACTGCCCTGCACAGCCCTGCGGCGCTGCTACAACCAGGAGGAGAGGTGGAGCAGACACGAGCTGTGATTTATGGGTGCTGAACTCGCAGCCTGAACTTGGCAGAGGCTCCGGTGCTTGGGCCGCAGTTTGTGTAAATCTTAGGAAAGGTTTGGGCACGGTTTTACTGATACAGTAAGAGTTTGTTAAGTGACTCTGCTTCAAATGACTGCTGCAAAACATCCCCAAGGTTTACACTGGAGTTTTGTCTGACCTTTAATTAAAATACCAAGGCTCTCTTTATGTGGTGATGGCTATTTGTAAAGTCCTCTGAGGGTTTTGTCTAAGTCCTGCTTGTATCTCGGTGATATCTCAGGGAACAATGCAGCTCACAAGGAATTTTGGAGAAATCTGCCTTTTTTTTATCATCGCCAGCCTTGCATTGTACGAGTTTCATTTTAGGACAATGCATCAAATTGATAATTCTTAATGTGATGCAGTGAGAAAAGTGTAATCAGCAACTGGCTGAGAATTATTCGTGATGGGATCTGTAAATATTCTTGAGTGCACAGCCCTGTGACAACACAGGTGGGGATTTGTAGGGAAATAAATCCTGTACACAAGGTTGAAGTGGAAAGGTGGGGGATAAATGGCCTTGGAGGCTGATGTCCTGTTTGGGAGCAGGGAAGGAACTGAAGCAAAACCTTGGTGTTGTGCCAGCATAACTCAGTGCTTGTTTCAGAGATGCACATTCCATGTCTGCTCCTCGATCTTTGGCCAAAGATGCCAGTTACTGCCAATTTCAATGGAGTATTTTGAAAATACGGATATTTAGCACTGACAAACAGTTGAGCACCAAAGATCTAAACCTACGAACTTTGTGCTTTCAGGTGTAGCTTCAACAACTTCACTGTCCAAGCATAAAAAACAGCTTTCAAGGAACAGATTCCTAAAGGAATCTTAATTTCTTTTGTTTAATTCTAAATTCTTCAGATCCATAAAGTCTCTGGAAGACAAGAGCCGTTCTGTCTGAATCAAGGAACACAGCAAAGAACCTAAACATTATAGCTGGGAAAGTCTTTCACAGTTTAAAAAGCTCAGCTTCAGTAGCAACTGAGTCCAGAATCAACTTTCCCTGTTTTTCATTGGACTTTCTGTACCCAAACTCTCCCCGAACCCTCACAAAATTTCCTCAAGGCTCAAACTTCCTAATAACAGCTGATAATAATGCACATTTTTTATGACCAAATGGTGGAATTTTTTTAATGAAAATTATGCAATTCTCCAATGTAAAACTATAATTTGTAACTCTAAATTAAGGCCTTAGGTTGCAAAGCAAAGAAAAAGCAGAATGGGAAAACCCTGAAGCTTCTCAGTCTAATAATTAGAAATTATTTTTTGGTTATTAAAATTCCAAGGTGACAGGCACTGCTACGTTTTAGTAGTTAAAGAAACACAAGATAAGCTTCATTATCTGCAGTGATTTTTTTTTGAGAGTAGTTTTAAAATGCAATAATTCAATTACCTCTGAAATCCAAATAAAATCTCCCCATATTCCTCAAGCACGGCCAAAGGGACGTTTCCAATGACACAACCTTAATAATGCCCACATTAAAAATGTTAAAGAATAAACACTTTGAAAGCCCCCAGAATTCCGAGTGTGTCTCCACGATAAGGTGGTGACATTTATAAATGCCATGTGATTAGCATGTGAAGGGAGATACACATTCATTGTGTGCTTGGACCTATTAATCATCCTTCACCTGATAAACATGGAAAAAATGTCCTCTCTGGTCCCTTTTGGAGTCCTTCAAATGATGGCTCTTGGTGCCGATAACTCCAACATTCCCTCAGATCCCTTAGTTAGGAGTTTTTATAACAATAAATTTGGTTGTGTTCAGGCAGGATCTTCCTAAAGACCACGACGGATTTTGGATGAAGAAGCCTCAACCAACGGCCTCATCAGCCGTGGGGCTGATTATTCTTCCAAAGGTATCCAAGATTCCCAGGCACTCCCAGGTGTTCTCTGTTGTAAATATTCCACTGAAAACTTTGGCTTTTGGGGAAGGAATCTGCACTTTAGGCTTCAAGAGTGTGGGCAGCTTTGTACGGGGAATTGGGAAGGAATTCCTCCCTATGAGGGTTTGGAGCCCCGGCACAGGGTGCCCAGAGCAGCTGTGGCTGCCCCTGGATCCCTGGCAGTGCCCAAGGCCAGGCTGGACGGGGCTTGGAGCAGCCTGGGACAGTGGGAGGTGTCCCTGCCCATGGCAGGGGGTGGAATCAGAAAATCTTCAAGGTCTCTTCCCACCCAAACCATTCCAGGATTCCATGATTTTATAATGAAGCCCCTCTAGCTTCAATCAGCCCCACAGATTCCAAGAAACCTCTGCATGATCCTCTATGAGATGTGATCTGGGAATAAGTGACAGCTTTCCCTCTCAGGGAAGCCTGTGGAGACAGGCTCTCCAAGCCAGATAAAATTCCACATATCCAGAGAAAAATCAACTTGAGGCACTCAGGAGTTAATGTCACAGGACAGGAATGATCAAATCAAACCCTGCTCTGTCTTATCCAACATCTTGACTCAAATCATGGTTGTCAGGACTCATTCCAGGGAAGGGAGTGAGAAATGTCTCCTTCCTCTGGGACACGGGGAAGGTGGACATCCAAAAACGTGAGGTTTGCTGCTTTTGTGTCATCCCACGAATCCGATTGCCAACAGCACCGCGATGACACCAAGGAATAGGAGAACTTTCGGGAATAACTGCCCAGAAGGAACTTTTTGCAATGTCTGTTGTATTAACACTCCCAAAATCAGGAACTGAGATGACACTTCCGTACTTTTATCCGCCGCAAACACACGCAGAGCTGCCCCTTTCACAGCACAGCCTCCGATTCCGGAGCAGCGGCGTGGGCTTGATGTGATCCTTCCACACACCACCCGCGGGGTTTGGACTGGATGAAAGTCCCAGGGAGCTCATGAAAACCCCTTCAAAATAGGAACCGCTCTTCCCAGTAATGAGAACAGGAAAGGCTTTAAGATTTCCACTAGAATGGGAGCCACGGAGACAATTCCGAGCAAGACACAGCCTATTGTTAATGTACAGATAAGGAAGGCCAAAAATAGAACTGTATTAATTTCAGCACAGAAATACAGGGGAAAATATATTTGTGCCGAGGAAGGAGAAAGTCATACAAATTTTTATTTGAAAGATTTCTATAGAAATCCATTAAAAACAGCAGAGAGGGGGGGAAAAAAGAGAGTGAGGGAAAACATCTATCTGCAGCTTATGAATAACAGATAAAGTTTATTCCAGTAATGATAGGGTACGTTTGTATTTGAAGAATAGTAGCCTGCCAATAATAAAGATAAAGACAAATACTTTCATGGCTGTTTAGAAGAATAAAACAAAGCTGACTCTTTTTTTTTTTTTAATTGAAACAATTATTTTTTCCCGAGGACAGTTGGGTACATTCGACAGATAAGTTATTAACTGTCACTTTTGGAGTTTTAGCTTTACACAGCAGTCACCAAGGCACTGATTGTGCATACATAATTTCCTAAAAGGGATCATGTTATTATGGAAGTTGTGTTAGCAGCAGAGGAACACGAATATTCCCATTTAAGTCATTATCTGTGGATAATATCCTGAATTGGATCTGTCCTGGCGGAGAAAACAAAACCAAACAGCCCGGGCCCAAACGTATTTAGGATATTTATGTAAACACAGGAGAGGTTTTAGATATGTGATGAGGCCAGAAAAATTCAGATCAGCATAAATATCTTGTAGAGGGTTCAAAGTGCTGGCCCACCGAGTCCATGAGACATTCCATGGGTCCCAAGCTTTGTTTTACTGATCTACACCTCCACGTCTCCCAAACTTGCAAATAACACTGCAATTCCTTCACTTGTGGGAAATTGCCATCACTTGTGGGACTGCATTTAACGGAGGAGTTGTGGAGCTGCTGTAGCAACCCAAATCTGAAGAGAGCGTTAACATCTTCTGCTGCCTGGTGGTGGAGAGATACCACCTGAAATGTTGCCATTTATTTAACAAACAATTTGCTGGAATTCTAGTATTTTACAGATAATTTTTAGTCGCAAAAATAATTCCTGTAATCACGTCATCTCCTCAAAATTAACTCCTGTGCTGTCCAGAGAGTTCTTGAATATCTCCGGTGAAGCAAAACCTCTTTGCATGGGGACCAGGCCGTGCATTAAATGATGGACATAAACGGTCCTGAATTTGGCCTTTGTGCATTCTTCAAGTTTTATGGACCTTCTTGCAGTGACAGAGGCGCTGAGCATTCGTTACAAGGAAGAAGAAGAGGAGAATACCTGAAATCTTTCAAAACCTAAGTGTTGTTTTCTCTCTAGGGAACGGATTTCGCTGTCACAGCAGAGGCGAAGGAACCATTGGAAACCCTGAGGAAAAACTCACTCCTCCCTTTGCAGGGCTGGGACGTTCCACTAAGGCTTACATTATTAAGAGTCTTCCAATGGATTTATGAACAGAAGATTACATTCTTAATGCTGCTTCTGAGAAATGGAGTGAATAATTCAAGCACACCAATGTAAGTATGGAAAACAGGAAAGCACCTCGCAGCTTGGTGCTGAACAAGGAGAGTGAGCCCCGAGCTCACTGCAGCCATGGAAATGTGATATGTGCAGCATAAAGCCCACTGAGAAGGAGGCAGCAGCACGAGGGGAGAGGCTTTAAAGCCCAGAGTGGGAGCTCCAGCCCGTGGAAACGATTGCCAGCTAATGCACGTGGAGAAGGGAAGATTGATAGCACTGCCCACGACAAACAGAGGAGTTGCACCATTAGAGACCCTTTTGTGCTGCATCTTGACAGATTTAGAGCGTCTGATCATCAGAAGGCAGAGAAATTCGAGTGGTAGCCCAGGGCAGGGAGTCAGTGACTGTGGAGGGCTGTGAGCCCTTAGCACGGGAGCCCTCTGCACTCCCTTGGAGGAGAGAGGCCTGAGGCCCAAAACAATCTCCCCAGACATAAGCAACCTTCCTCAGAGTCAGGGTGAGCTCCCAACATGCCTCCTTTCTTTATGGTAATAGCCTTCACCCCAGCTATTTGATTTCTACCCCACCCCCTACCTTTCCCATAAAAAAGCCTCTGCTCCTGCCCCTGAGGATGGGAGCACTCATCCCTGGCCTCCCCTTTGCAGGATGGCTGGACAATAAAGGCTGCCTCTGTGGAACTGCCATACGAGGCTCCTGCCTCTCTGTCCCCAAGTCTGCCCTGGGCGATTTCACAAAGAGCTGAACCACAAGAGCTGGAATCACTTGTAGCTGAGTAAGTTGCTACACTTGCTGAAATCACCTGTTGCTCAGGGAGGCCTGCCAGTGCCCCCTGGAAGGGCTGTTCCCTGCAGGACACTCTCTCTAGGAAGGTCACGGCATACCCGTGCTGATCAGCACCGGACCCCCTGCGACAAGAGACCAGGGGAAGCTTCGGCAGGGTGAGAGAGGAGCAGAGGAGCTGCCCCTTTGAATACCTGCACTGCTCCTTCAGCTGTGGCGGGGTTTGGCTTTGAGGATGCTCCTGGCAAAGAACAGGCTTTGATCTGCTCTACAGGGCAGAGAGAAGCTGGCACAGGTTGCTCAGAGAAACTGTGGCTGCCCCATCCCTGGAAATACCCAAGGCCGGGTTGGACGGGGCTTGGAGCAGCCTGGGATAGTGGAAGTGCCCGTGACAGAGGATTGGAAGAAGATGAGCTGTAAGGTCCCTTCCGACCCAAACCATTCCATAATTCTATGTGGCATCAGAGATGTGGCAGCATCCTGCTGGATTTGACACGGGTGGAAACTCAAAATGGGAATGGTTCCATTGATGGTTATTGTGCCCAACCCAAGTTTTTCTGAAGCAAGCAGGAAATCTGTCAGCCCAACACACCAATTCCTGCTGAGGTGTGAGCAGAAGCCTGCATCTGTTGATCAGCGGGGGCAAACAGCGTTGTCTAAGCTGAGACATCCCAAGAGAGGGAAGTGTAGGATCATCAAACCACTGTGCTGAGGCGCTCAAGGAAACTCCTCTCCCATCCCCTTCCCTACCAGGGGCTGGCATCACTGATCCTCTCAGAGAGGAGCTGCGCAAGGATGTGATAATCCAGGGGTCTCTGGGGAAGCATCTCCTCCAAGGCTGGCTGTTTAACTGTAAAATGGGAGCTGGGGTTGATTTGCACATTCCTCCCCGCTGAACACTTGTTCCTCCCCAAGGAGTCACTGTCCCTGAGTGCCACCCTGATGGCTTTCCCTCAGAGTCACTGTCTGCCAAAACTGTCCCCAAAGTGCTGCTCTGCCTGCTCACCAACCATTTGGGGAGGGCGCAGGGGACATCGCAAGTGTTCTGTGAGGAATTCCCCTGAAGTGGCTGGGAGCGTGCCAGGGCTCAGGCTGTGCCACCCAGGGCCAGCTCAGCCCAGGGAGCAGAAAGGACACTGTCAAGGGACCGGTCAGAACTTTCTGATTCTGAGAGTTGGTGCTTGTGGGACTCAGAGCTCAGACAGTCCCAGGAGAAAGGTCCTGGCTGGGTTTTACACCAGCTAAATCCTGCCTGAACAAAGCAGGGTTTCCTGTTCTCTCCACCTTCGGCAGAACCCCTGCAGGGAGACAAAAGATGGCACAAAAGAGCTGATCCAAGCCATCCTTATCAGAAAGGAGCTTTCTCTTCTCAAACATCCCTGTCTTGGCATGTACCTCAGTGTGACAGTGAGAACTGATCCCTGTGCTGTGTCCAGAAGGCAGTAAGGGTGAGGAACGTGTGTCCTTTCCTGCTTTGGGGCTACCCGCTCCTTGTCATTAAAATTACAGATGATAAATAAAGAGAAAGAAGAGGGAAAGAAGGCTGCAAGAACAAAGGATGCCAGCCTTTCCCCTCCTGCAGAGCCACCCAGCTGATTCAGCCGTGTAGGAATGCTCGATGCCTGCTGCAGGTTCCTTTGCCGTGGTTTGTCTCCCTGGCATCTTCCTCTCTGGATTATTTTTAGATCTGAGAAAAGCTCAGCAATCAGCTGTGCCTAACGGGGGTTGTTCCTCACCAGGTGTTTGCAGGTTGTGTTTCTGCCTTGCTGGAGGCAGAGCCGTGGCTGCAGCAGGGCTTGGCTCGTGCCACGCAGCCAGCACGGATCTGGTACTCCATCGTGTGTTTGGGTAGGCTCATCAGGCTTCATTTTTATCTTCACACACAAGGCACTGTGCTGCCTGCAGCCCCCAGCTGCACTCGTGGGTCTCTTTAATAATTATTTGCTACTCTGTGCTTTCCATGTGGATAAATCCAGTGGTAATGAATTTGCTGCCACAGAATCCCAGAATGGATTGGGTTGGAAGGACCTCGAAGCTCTTTCAGTGCCACCCCCTGCACACCTTCCACCATCCCAGGCTGCTCCCAGCCCCGTCCAGCCTGGCCTTGGACACTTCCAGGGATCCAGGGCAGCCACCAAGTAAAAGAACCATGTAGAGGTAAAAATTATACATGAGTAAGAGTCCAGTGCTATTTGACACAGGGATAATTTTTCTCATGTTGAACAATCCCATCCTCCTGAGCTTTCTGAAAGTCTCCCAAGTTCTACCCCATGGAACATCCACCTGACACCTGTCACATGGAGCACGTGTACACCTGAGCACAGTCAGGCTGCAGACAAGGCGAGCAGCTGGATATTTTTTTAATGCTTTGGTAATATTCGTGACATTCGTCTTGAAACTCAACTCCCTTCTGATTTTACAGGCAATTATGGCTCAGTTACGGCTGTCACATCAGCCTGGCTTTCCTTCCTCCCTCTCTCCCTTCCCTTTTTATTCCTGCATGTTAATCTGTTGGAAATCAGTGTCAAAACCTGTTTACACTCTTCCCCAACTACCACTTACATGGCCACTTTAATAATGTACTTTTGCTGCAAGCACATCACAGAGGCTTTGTTTCAGAGAGGCAGAGACCATAAATGAGTAAAAAACATGCATTACATCCCATGGAAATAATTTATTTCCAGTCAAAAAGCCAACGAAGGACCATGTCCTATTTTTGGACACTTTGGAGCTTTAGGCTGTGAAGCTGAATCAGTGAAATGTCTCCAAGTTGCCTTTAAACTGGCACAGGGAAGGCTTAGATGGGATACTGGCAGGAAATTCCTCCCTGGGAGGGTGGGGAGGCCCTGGCACAGGGTGCCCAGAGAAGCCGTGGCTGCCCCTGGATCCCTGGCAGTGCCCAAGGCCAGGCTGGACAGGGCTTGGAGCAGCCTGGGACAGGGGGAGGGGTCCCTGCCAGGGCAGGGGTGGGAATGGATGGGCTTTTAGGTCCCTTCCAACCCAATCCAGTCTGGGATTCCATGATTCTGTAGAAACACAACACTTACGGACAACTGAGCACTTAGGGGTGGTGAATAGTAGAAAAAAATGAAATTAAGTGAAATAAAATAACCCAAACCAGCTATTTTTTGAATGGAAAACACTTCTTTTTTGGAAGTGAAGCCAATCCATGCAGTCCCAGCTCAGCTCTGCTCTCCTTAAGCCAGGACACCTCTGTGTGTGCAGACACAGGCACTCGCCCTGGTATTTTTAAGCATCGTGGATTTATAAAACAGAGCAGGACAGGAGGGGCTGGGAAAAAAATAACGCCACTCGCTGACAACATATTGTACATCTTCACTGCCACCCCCTCATCTCCAGTCTGCCGGGATTTTACAGCCCTGGAAGAGCATCCTTTTATGTGCTGGGAGATTCTCCTGCCCAAGCGGGGCAGGGAGGGCTGTGCCATGTGGCATGCCACCTCCCAGTGCCCAGCGGGGCACGACCCACGCCCTGCAGGCAGGACAGGCTTTGTGAATTAAATCGGCAGAGAGGGAGGTGCATCCCACATGGCAGGGACAGGATCCAGTCCCTGGAGGAACCAGCTTCTCCCAGCAGAGGGGACAGGGAGGTGGGAGAGTGTCCCCACAGCTTCTCCCAGCAGAGGGGACAGCGATGTGAGAGGGCAGGGTGTCCCCACAGCTTCTCCCAGCAGAGGGGACAGCGATGTGAGAGGGCAGGGTGTCCCCATAGCTGCTGCTGCTCCAGCTCCCTGCCAGCAGCGGACAGAGGTGGCCGGGGTTTGGTCTCACACCTGTGTGTGCAGAGCTCGGGAGCCGAACGCTGCTCACTGCTCACTGCTCACAGAGGGAGGTCAGCAGGGCTGGTCTGGGTCATCTCCGCTCATACTTCCCCCATGGATTCCCCAGGAATACACAAGAAGAGTAATCCCTGGAAAAGTCCTGACTTCCCGCAGTCAGAATCTGCTGTTGTTCCTCAACAATAACCTCCCACAAGTGAAAGTGAAGCCGTCTCATCTGAGGCAAAATAAAATAAGAAAACGATGTCACTCTCTCATATCTGCCGACTTTTACAGCCTGATATTCACAATCAGATCAGAACAGCTTGGATCTCTTCTGTCATTTTACCCAGCACACACTCCAAACAGCAGTGGAATTTAAACTGCTATCTGTAATATTTTTATTGAGAGCCGTATTTGAAGAAGGATATCTTGCTGAAATAAGCACCTCAGCCGGTGCTGTATTTCAGGGGCTTTCATTTTTGATGGCACGCATCCACAGCGGTGACACCGCGCGTGAACCCTCCTGACACACTGGCGAGGCAGCGGGAAGTGTGCAGCCAAAGGTGAGTTCCAGCATTGCTGATGTTTGTAATTGGAGTGAAGAAAGCAGATGAAGAAAACTTTTCATCTCTAACCTTCCTGACACGTCAGCTGAGCCTGGGGTGACCTCCACCAATGAGTGTTTTGCTGAAGCTGGTCTGAACCTCTAGGCTGGCCTAAAGTGGCCCCAGCAATATGCATGGACGCTGCTCACTTTGTTTTATTAAAGACTTATTTCAAGTTTAAACTAGATTTTCTGGAAACGTGTGCTGATGCTTTTTCTTTTCTCTGGCAATGTGAGTCTCGTTTTTCAGTTCAGGTACCGACATTAAAAACTGTGCCAGGTCCCCTCCCAAGATGTGTCTGGAACAATTATATGGAGATATTTGAAATATGGGGAACAACTGAATCATGGAATCACAGACTGGTTTGGGTTGGAAGGGGCCTTAAATCTCAACTTGTTCCACCCCTGCCATGGGCAGGGACACCTTCCACTGTCCCAGGCTGCTCCAAGCCCCGTCCAGCCTGGCCTTGGGCACTGCCAGGGATCCAGGGGCAGCCACAGCTGCTCCGGGCACCCTGTGCCAGGGCCTCCCCCCCCTCACAGGGAACACTTTCTTCCCATCTAACCCTAGTCTCTGTCAGCTTGAAGCCATTCCCTTTGTCCTGTCACTCCAGGCCCTTGTAAATAATCTCTCTTCATCTTTCTTGTTGTCTTCTTCAGGCCCTGCAAAGTCACACTGAGTTCACCCTAAAGCTTCTCCTCTCCAGGCTGAACACTCCCAGCTCTCCCAGCCTTTTCTCCCAGCAGAGCTGCTCCATCCCTCTGATCATCCTGGTGCCTCCTCTGGGCACTCTCCAGCAGCTCCAGGTCCCTCCTGTGCTGGGCCCAGGGCTGGGGCAGCTCTGCAGGTGGGGTCTCACCCGAGCACAGGGGCACAGGGGCACAATCCCCTTCCTACGCCTCGGCTGGACCTTTAAAAACTTTGTGCTGTCACATATTCACTGCTTTCTCAACTAAGACAACTTGATCAGCGTGCAAAACATGTTCCTCATTTGTCTTTTGTTTTCTGCTTGTTGTCAGTGTTTACTTTATAAATAGGGAGCATCTCTCAACATATGTTTGCTCTGCTTTATGCTTTGAGCAGAACATGCAGCAGTAAAGGGAAGTGACAGAATCGAAACAGGAGGGCTACATTCCTATGGGAATTATTTTCTGTTTGTTTTGCATTTCCTAGGACACCTTTTAGGGTCCTGAATTAGTACCCTCCCAGCTTCTCTACTTCAGCTCCCTGAAGCCACTTGCCACTGTCACACCATCAGCCAGAAACAAGAAACGGTGAGGGTCAGTGAGCACAGCAAACTCTGCCATTACTGCGAGCCAGACTTTGGATTATCTGTTCCTGTGCCACAGTGTGCCAGCACACCAAGACTCTCTGGGAACAACACTTCCAAAATGCACTCTACCTGGATTGGCACGGGCACACGGACTGTGAAAAAGTCAGGGCTCAAAACTCGGGCGAGGATATTTTTCCTTTCAGCTGCTGCTGTTTTTCTTGGTAACATCTATTGGGTTTTTTTTCACCTTATTAAAAGACAACAGCCCAGAGATAGCACGAAAACAAAACTCAAAGGTCAGGCAGGCATCGTTTCCATGCTCACCTGCCCATCACCTGTAGCTGCGTTTGTGTGGCCAAGCCTTACAAAGTCACTGCAGTTGAAACAAAACCTCTTTTGGTGTTCAGCTGGCAACGCTTCCGTCTGGCAAACCTTTCAAGACCTGGTTTTGTTCTGCACTGGAACAAAAATCCCCCTGCCTCCTAAAATCCAAGAAACCAATCCATCTTTGTCAGAAGTCGATCGTGTCGGGAGTACCTGTCGGGGCTGGGAGCAGTTTATTATACTTAGAGCACGTACAAGTTCCTCAGTTTGTCTGCAAAATGCCTCCTAAAAATATGTGTAAAGTTTGGGCTGTAAAAATAAACCAGCTAAAAATCAGAACAATCAAGCGCTCCATGGAGGGCAAGGAGTCCAGAGAGCTGGGCAACAGGGGACTCGTGGCATTGTTCCAACTCCTTGAACCTCCTCTTGGTGGTTCTGTTTGCTCTTTGTAGAACCATGGAATGGTTTGGGTTGGAAGGACCTTAAAGCCTGTCCAGTGTCACCCCTGCCATGGCAGGGACACCTTCCACTGTCGCAGGCTGCTCCAAGCCCCGTCCAGCCTGGCGTTGGACACTTCCTAACTAAAACTAAACACTAATTTGTGATATGGGCAACCATCAAATTAAATACTCCAAGCCTTCCAGCTGACTTGTTTGGTGCATCAAGAACGGGTTAGCATGCACGTTTTTGGGTGTAAAATACAGGTTTGGTTTTAAGGCCAAGCGAAGGGAATCCAGAGACTGAAATATCAAAATGGCAGCCCAAGGATCTGCACAGAAACCTTTACACAGCCAGACAACACAACTGCTGGGAAAGAGCAGATCCCTTCCTCTCCATCACCCACCTCGGAATCCCAACCCGAGTGACCCCAGGCAGGACTTCAGTGCCACTGTCACCTTTCCTGGGTCTGCATCGTGGTGGGGGGAACCTGCTTTTTGCTGCCTGTCTTTCCCCAGCTCATTATATTCCTTCGTTTCTGTTGCTCTTTGTGTTTTTGCTCACCAGAAAAGGCACTTGAAGCATAAAACTGGTCTTGTATTAAAAAAGACAGTAATAAAGAGAAACCCTGGAGTGTTGCAGAGAAAGGTTACCTTGAGCTATGGGAATTGTCAACGTATCAAAGACACATAGCTAAGCTTTTGTTTTGATTCTCCCTTACATTTTATGCGGAATTTCTTGCTCGTCTCCCCACTGTCTCCTTAAAAAATTCCATCAAAATTAGTGAATTTTACCAGATTTCTTTATAAAACCCAAAGACCCACACAATGACAATTTAATTCAGTCAAAGTGGAACCTTGATTGACATGAATATTGCAACAATACTCTAATGAAATTTGCCCAATTCAGATTTTAAAGCAAAACATATGCTGTGAGTAACGAGTAAGTCTCATCCTCCTCAAAAGCCTTGCCCCCCAAACACGAGTGAAGAAAACAAATGGCTCCAGTAATTAAATTCCACGTAAGTTTGGCTTATTGGGGGTGATTAATATAATAACAGCAACATGCAGCTCCGGAGGGCTGACACATCAGTTAAGCACAGCGGAGTTACAGCCTCGGATCATCACCCAAACAACACCCCTGAATTAGCTGCCATTAACAAGTGGCTGCCAGCACTTTGAGTGTTTCACACTCCATGATCCTCTTTTTCGTTTGGATGTTCTCCTCACACAGCCCCGAGGGCTGAAATTGCTGCCTGCACTGTTGTCGCGGCATGTGGCGACGGTGAGTTGCCGCGACCTTCCCAGAAGCGTCTCTGCAAGAAGCCCCTTCGGCGAGGCCACTGCACACACACAGTTATGCCCGCACGCGAGCCGACCATAAAAGAGTCCGGGAAGGGCCTCCGTATGAGGTTCCACAGGGAAGGTTTATCCCAGCCACACGAGAAGGGATCCAGGTGATGCCATGATGATTTTTTGCTTTTCCATATACCCCTCTCATATTCCCTTTTACATAACCTTTCATACAGCTTTGNTAACTGTATACGCGAATTATCGTGGGTGTGCATCTTGGGGGGGGCATCTTTCGGGTGCGCGCTTTCGGTGTGCATTCAGGGGTGCTTTCTGCCCGCGTGTGGTGCACCACAGGATCCTTAAATAAATACCCAAGTAAAACCCTTTTTCCCCCTCTAACCATGTCTGGCTTTTAATTCTAAGCCCACGGAAAGGCATCACAGGGACGAAGGCACGTAAAAAATGGTGGGTAGAGGGTTTTTATATGGGGCGGGGAGAGCAGCAGGGCCAATGACCTGAGGGCATGGGGCGGAGCATAGGCGGGGCCAGGGTACAAGAGCCAATGGGGAGATACTGAGGGCGGGACAAAGGAACAGGGGCCAATGGGGGAACGGGAAGAGGAGAACTTTCTAGCACAAGGAACATATAAGGTAAAAAAAGGTGGGGAGGCTAACGGGCCAATCAGGGGAACAGAACTGGGGTCCATTTGCATAATTAACATAATCAACACAAGGCCTCTTGGGAGAGTCACCTTAACCTGAGGGAATCCTAAGGCTTATGCCTTCGGGGGGCTGTTGCAGTTCCTTCCCTGACAGGCCCACTGGCCTCCACACACTGTCCTGGGCAAGCTGGGCGTGGTGCAGGGGTTTTGATAAAGAATGACCCGCTCTAGGCCGGACTTTGGAGACAGAGAGACCTCACTTGAAGGATCTCCTTCCCGTGGAGCGATATCTATTTTTAATGCACCTATGAATAACTAGTAACGGAATTAGGGAGAGCTTTCTGAAAAATTGAGAGACGAGTTTAAAATGGCCTGGATGGTCCAAGCCTCTGTGGAGGCACTTTGAGAGGGGATTTTTGCCTTTTTTTCATCCTACAGGGACTCTTCACAGCCTGTGCAATACTCCAGGTATCAGGAAGGCAAGTGGACTAATGGATTTCCCGTTACCATTTTCCACATCAGCCTTTGCTTTTACTCTCCAGCAGGACCGTCAAAATCCTGCTCCCTTCTGCCACCAAATATTCAAATTCTATTTCCCACTTGTTGGGAAAGCCACCGCCTTGGCTTGTCATTAACTTCCCCCTGTGGCTCTACCTTTCTGTGGTTCCTCTTGAGCTTTGGGGAAGAAAGGAGCATGGCCAAGCCTCGGAACCTGCCCCTGCTGCGGCTTCATCAGCTCCGACACCGGCAGGAACCCCTCATGCCGTGGTTTTCCTCAGGGCACCCAACCCCACCTGGAAACCAGTTGGATCTCATTGTGCCTCCTCCCCTGATTGTCCCAGAACTTTATTCCTATGATGCTTGGACGCCTTCTAATTCCCAGCCTGATTTCCTCGCTGACAAATCCAGACCTGTATAATTCTCTGGCTTGACAACATCCCCTCTCTGGGGTGTTTGGGGAAGGCAGCCCCACCCCTCGCACCTGTGTGTGCCCAGCCTTTTCTTAGTTATCCAACCACACTTTGCTCTCTGAGTTTCCTCTCCCAGGCAGCCCTCCTGTGCACCTGCCTTGCTGGGAATTCTTCCTGCTCAAAGGTGTCCCCAGAACTGCAGGACTCAGGCAGGGAAGGTGCACAATTCCAAGATAAATGGGGTGCATCTGGTGAATCTGCTCCAAACTCCTTTTGTTTGCTCGACCAGCACTTCCTCAGCAAATAACCGAAGGGCTGAGTGACCTTGGCTGCTTGGGAAGGTTGGAGCATCACACAGGCACTGCAATAGTTCCATCACAGCACCTGACAGCAGCCTGTCACCGCTTCACCTGGACGACTCATTCCCCCACTCTCCAGGCACTGCGAGAAGTGTTACAATGCTGCCTTTTATTCTAACGGCAGCTCCCTGCTCTTAGAGGGCAGGTTGTTCTCCCAGCACAACTCTGCTTTCTCTCAGCCTCCCCGTGAAGCGTTCCTTGGGAGGGAGGTGGTGCTCATCTGGAAGGCTCAGGTGATGGGGGACTTCAGACAACAACCTCTTCTATTGATCTTTCATATTTCTAAAATGAATTGAAGGTGATCTTTTCACTGCCTGCCCTGATTAAGCTCATAAGATATTTTTGTGTAACAGGAGCAGTGATTATTGAGTCTGTTCCTCAGCAGTACCCTGGCTATAAGCAAGAGCTGTTGTTATATTAATGTATGTTTTATAGTTACTCAGATATTCTTTGTGTTATAAAAGTGACAGCACTGAAAGCCAGCACTGTGCAGGATGAAGCAGCTCATGTTTGGATTGCGTGGATTTTGCCTTCCAGCACTGGATTCATCATGTGTTAATGGCAGGAAATTAGCGAAACACGAGGCTGGAAATAGCTGAAAATAATTCAGAAACTGCTAAACAAAGGATGTGTCACTTTGTTACGGAAATCTGGAGCAGATTTCCAGGAATGAGGGTGGGTTTTTCTGTGTCCATCCTCGCTGGGCTGGCCCTGTGAGCACCTGCAGGCACAGTGTGAGGGGCTGTGCCAGGTACCACTGCCTGGCATTTCACATCCAGAGGTCAGAGGAGCAATTTAGAAGGAGATACATCTTCCACCAAGTCATTTCCGCTGGCATGAAAGCGTCCAAACACACCGCCATCATGAACAGGCTCTTTTCTTTTTATACATCCCTGCAAGGAGCATTTCTGCCCAGTTTGCAGGTGGGGAATCGAATGTAAGTAGTTGAAATAATTTGCAAAGACTCAGCTGGCAGATGGGAGAGGGAGGCAGAAGTGATCCTGGTTCCCACAGCCCCCATTGCCTGCTGCTGTGCTGGGATGCTGAGCTCAGCCCAGCCCCAGGACGAGGGAGCAGGGATGGGAAGGGGGATGCTGGGGGCCAGCCCAGGGTGGCAGTGCCAGGCTCTGTGGAAATGGGCACGGAGTGAGAATGAACCTCACAAATGTTCCTTTAACTGCAGCAGCACCTGGGGATGGGTCCATCCAGAGCACATCTTGATTTCCACACTGAGCCTATTCCTCCTTCCCCATCCCAATCCTCCAAGCCTGCTAATTTATGATTTTTATTGAATTTCATGCCTCAGGACTGCTTTTGGAGGCAAACCCAGAGGGGTTGGATGATCTTTAAGGTCCCTTCCAACCCAAACCATTCAAGGATTCTATGAGAAATTTTTTTGGATTTCAGGGAGAAGGATGGAAAACCTTCTTCTGTGTTTGAACTGTTCAGGCAGAAATAGAGATGTAGGGCTTGAACCCCAATTACATTTGAATATTTACATATCTTTGGACTCAATCTCCTTTAGATTTCTTCATGGAGCAATTTACATTTTAATGAAGCCTACAAATAATTCCCGAATCAAAACACGTTTCCTATCAAAAATACAGCTGGACCTTGAACAGAGCTGTGTGGCAGCTTCTGATTCCAACGCTTTAAAGTTGAAAGGGATCAACATCATCTGTCACTTTTAGCTTTTATTCATTTTCCTGGGGTCTATTTCGAACAAATTCATTCCATGAAGTCATGGGGTTAAAATAGAAAATAAAAAAAAATAAATTCAGATATGAAGATATCCAATAAAAGGAAATATTTGGCATCTTTTGAAATTAATGGGACTTTGGGAACTGCGACTCATTAGACTGAGACCCTTGTGCATTCACCTGCGCTGAATCTCTGGTCGTACACAGTGGTCAGACACCCTCACAGCCACTGTTTTCTCTCTCTGAAATTGGATATTTAATGGAAAATATAAAGAAACAAGGATTATGAACATGTATAGGAAACAGGCTTTTAAAATAAAATCCATGAGTGACTCTAGCAAGGATTTCTGTGGTTTGTGCTAAGTTATATTTCCCATTAAAAAAACCCCACATGAACATTGAAATGAATTGAACTGAAAAGTTCAGCTGCCTTAGCTCTGGAATGTTTGAGTCAGCAGCAGGGATGGGATGTGTGACAGCAGGGACAGCGAGGAGCCCGTGCTGCTGCAGCACAGGTGAGCTCAGAGACAGGGCTGAACTCCCAGGAAAAGCCTCTCCAGGCATATCTGCATCTGGAATTTCATCTCCGGCGCCGATCGCCGCTGAATATTCAGCTGAATCTCCAAGTGAGCATCCCCCTGATTTTTGAGTTACACTATCCCAGCACGGGTGACTGTTTGCAATGACAATTTGCCTCCCTGGTGACAAGCAGGAGGGGTTTGGGGTTTTTGCACGCTGAGGTAACTCGGTCGCTTTAGGCTCAGCTTGGGAGCGGCACCACGGAGCAGATGGAGCCAAACGTCTCCATATGAGCACAGCTTCCACCCCCCAGCATCGTGTGGCAGCTCCTCAGTGAAAACCACACACTCACAGACTGGTTTGGGTTGGGAAGGACCTTCAGGACCATCCAGCAGGACACCTTCCTCTATCCCAGGCTGCTCCAAGCCCTGTCCAACCTGTCCCTTCCCTGTCCCTTTGCCCACAGGACAAGCACAGGCACTCTCCTGGTACCAACACAGTGATTTTATGGCCCATCCTCCACAAGATCTCTGGGATTTTCTCTGTGTCACAGTTGCTGACCCACCAGCAGCCAGATGAGGGGCAGATTCCAGTGGGAAAAACTTCAGCTCCCTGCCTGCCTCTCCTTGTTCCCTCACGGAGCCGATCCTGGGACAACTTCCATGCTGGGAGTGACCCAGATTTTGTTGCCCAAGTTCAGCCACGGCATTGCCAAGCCTACAGTCAATGACATGGGTTCTGCTGGTGCCCAAGTCCACAAAAAATAAAAAAAATATTCAATTTCTCTGCTCGAATTCCTGCTGATGAGCTGCAGATCTCTGGCAGTGATGGTGCTTTTTTGAGATAGCCACATAATTATATCATAAATAATCGCTTCATTTTTCTATATTCTCTTTCTTGACATTGACAAGAAATTATTAGAATAAGCTCTAAATAAGATGATCTAAAATAACTGAAAAGGCTAAAAAAATAAATTCAAGGGCATTCTTTTCTTGATCATGCTTGCTTTCGTTAATATCTTGCTTTTCGGGGGATTACATTCACTGGAAAATCATGATTTTTCCCTTTGCTTTTTTGCCTAATTTCATTCCATAAACTAATCCGCAAATGAAAAAAAGCATTGACAAGAAAAGAATAATTTCTAGAGGACGAAAGTGAGGTCACCTCTGATGGAGAATATGGAGTGCTAAGGGAAGGGAAGAGCTTTAGAGAGGATGCAGATGTATCATGGGGCGGGAGAAGGAGAAGAAAAGATGTTTATTCAGGCTTTCCCTGTGTGAACGCAGAAAGGGCAAGTGCATGCAGCAAAATATAAGCTTGTCCTGGGCATAATTTATCTTGGTCATGTATCCATGGAACTGGCCTTTATTTGAAAAGCAGCCTAATTACTGAAATTACTGCTGCTGGAGTCCTGCAGCACAGCAAAAGGATCCCTACATCCCCTGCCCTTAGGAAGTTCCCCGCATTTTCATATAAGTTTCAAATAACAATATTGATCAGGCAATTAGCAGATTGAAAGCAGCAGTGAAGCCCGTGGAAGGGAGCTGAGCCTCTGCCCAAAAGCATCTGAAGCACATTTGCGTGTGTGTGTGTGTGCCTGTGTTTTCATGGAGCTGGAAATTAAACCCGCTCACATCTCGTGCTCCAGCAGGTTTGTTTTTCAAACGGGAGAAAGGAAAATCCTCGGGAAGAGAAACGCTGCCCTGATGCTGCTCAAAAAAGGCTGGAGGCACTTTCTACCCCATTTATTCGTTTGGATTTTTCTCAGCCCCATCTGTTTCTTTTCTGTCGAGCAATCACGGGAGGGAGGATGGCCAGGCTATGAAGATCTGAGAGCAGGTGGGATTGGGAGATAATTTGTGAGGCACAATGCCGGGTGCTCGGAAAATAGCGCTGCTGATTTGATGACTATGACTGCTAACCTAATTTGCCCGCTTTTATTTATTTATTTATTTCAAAATAGACACACTTTGGGCATCAGGCAAACAGGTACTTGTGATTAAACACTGAAGGGAGGTCTCACAGATATGACTCTGAGGAAAAGAGTTTTCTGCCAGCTTCCCTGTTTTTCGAAGGATCATACCTCACACTTGTGCACAGAAGGCAAGAGCAACCTCAAAACTCTTCTCCTCTGCAGTCATGAGTTGAGTGTCACTTGTTCATTCAGATGGCAGGGCAGGAGAGGTGCCACTGTCCCCCCTTGGGGGCCTGGCAGAGGCAGCTCAGAGCAGCCCATCACGAAGGGCAGGGGTTGGAACATGTGGGCAGCCCTACAGGTGTGTGTATACGTATTTATATGTGTGTGCATCACAGAATCAGGGAGTATCCTGAGCTGGGAGGGACCCACCAGGATCATCCAGCCCAGCCCCTGGCCCTGCACAGACACCCCAACAACCCCACCCTGGGCATCCCTGGCAGCGCTGTCCAAACGCTCCTGGAGCTCTGGCAGCCTCGGGGCCGTGCCCATTCCCTGGGGAGCCTGGGCAGTGCCCAGCACCCTCTGGGGGAAGAGCCTTTCCTTGAAATCCAACCTAAACCTGCCCTGGCCCAGCTCCAGCCATTCCCTGGGTGCTGTCCCTGTCCCAGGGAGCAGAGACCGGAGCTGCCCCTCGGGAGGAGCCCTTGCTGAGCTCTGCCCTCAGTCTCCTCCAGCTGGACACGCCAAGTGCCCTCAGCCGCTCCTCGTTGGGCCTCTCCAGACCCTTCCCCATCCCCATCCCCATCCCCATCCCCATCCCCATCCCC